>CATIXX010000110.1:0-517495 GCA_949716465.1 Chalcosyrphus nemorum | reverse complement strand
TACTTTTTGAGAAAATGATATTTTTGTGCAGCCTTCAAAAACTTAAAATTTCTTTAAAAAAATTTCAATGCGTGGATCGTAATTTTTCTTTTATCTCGCAAAGATGCTCCAATCGACAAAAGGTAATGTTATCCGAAAGAAAATTTCATGAGGATTCCAAATCAATCCATTTTGCGATGCGACGGATACTTTTTGAGAAAATGATATTTTTGTGCAGCCTTCAAAAACTTAAAATTTCTTTAAAAAAAATTTCAATGCGTGGATCGTAATTTTTCTTTTATCTCGCCAAGATGCTCCAATCGACAAAAGGTAATGTTATCCGAAAGAAAATTTCATGAGGATTCCAAATCAATCCATTTTGCGATGCGACGGATACTTTTTGAGAAAATGATATTTTTGTGCAGCCTTCAAAAACTTAAAATTTCTTTAAAAAATTCAATGCGTGGATCGTAATTTTTCTTATATCGCGCCAAGATGCTCCAATCGACAAAAGGTACTGTTGTCCGAAAGAAAATTCCATGGGGATTCTAAATCTGCAATCGGTTTTGCGATGCGACGGATAATTTTTGAGAAAATGATATTTTTGTGCAGCCTTCAAAAACTTAAAAATTCTTCAAAAAAATTCAATGCGTGGATCGTAATTTCTCTTATATCGCGCCAAGATGTTCCAATCGACAAAAGGTAATGTTATCCGAAAGAAAATTTCATGAGGATTCCAAATCAATCCATTTTGCGATGCGATGGACACTTTTTGAGAAAATGATATTTTTGTGCAGCCTTCAAAAACTTAAAATTTCTTCAAAAAAATTTCAATGCGTGGATCGTAATTTTTCTTTTATCTCGCCAAGATGCTCTAATCGACAAACGCTAATGTTATCCGAAAGAAAATGCCACGAGGATTCCAAATCTGCAATCCGTTTTGCGATGCGACGGATACTTTTTGAGAAAATGATATTTTTGTGCAGCCTTCAAAAACTAAAAATTAAAAAAAAAAAATTCTATTCGTGGATCGTAATTTTTCTTATATCGCGCCAAGATGCTCCAATCGACAAAAGGTACTGCTATCCGAAAGAAAATTTCATGAGGATTCCAAATCAATCCATTTTGCGATGCGACGGATACTTTTTGAGAAAATGATATTTTTGTGCAGCCTTCAAAAACATAAAATTTCTTTAAAAAAAATTTCAATGCGTGGATCGTAATTTTTCTTTTATCTCACCAAGATGCTCCAATCGACAAAAGGTAATGTTATCCGAAAGAAAATTTCATGAGGATTCCAAATCAATCCATTTTGCGATGCGATGGATACTTTTTGAGAAAATGATATTTTTGTGCAGCCTTCAAAAACTTAAAATTTCTTTAAAAAAATTTCAATGCGTGGATCGTAATTTTTCTTTTATCTCGCAAAGATGCTCCAATCGACAAAAGGTAATGTTATCCGAAAGAAAATTTCATGAGGATTCCAAATCAATCCATTTTGCGATGCGACGGATACTTTTTGAGAAAATGATATTTTTGTGCAGCCTTCAAAAACTTAAAATTTCTTCAAAAAAATTTCAATGCGTGGATCGTAATTTTTCTTTTATCTCGCCAAGATGCTCCAATCGACAAAAGGTAATGTTATCCGAAAGAAAATTTCATGAGGATTCCAAATCAATCCATTTTGCGATGCGACGGATACTTTTTGAGAAAATGATATTTTTGTGCAGCCTTCAAAAACTTAAAATTTCTTTAAAAAAATTCAATGCGTGGATCGTAATTTTTCTTATATCGCGCCAAGATGATCCAATCGACAAAAGGTAATGTTATCCGAAAGAAAATTCCATGGGGATTCAAAATCTGCAATCAGTTTTTGCGATGCGATGGATACTTTTTGAGAAAATGATATTTTTGTGCAGCCATCAAAAACTTAAAATTTCTTTAAAAAAATTTCAATGCGTGGATCGTAATTTTTCTTTTATCTCGCCAAGATGCTCCAATCGACAAAAGGTAATGTTATCCGAAAGAAAATTTCATGAGGATTCCAAATCAATCCATTTTGCGATGCGACGGATACTTTTTGAGAAAATGATATTTTTGTGCAGCCTTCAAAAACTTAAAATTTCTTTAAAAAAATTCAATGCGTGGATCGTAATTTTTCTTATATCGCGCCAAGATGATCCAATCGACAAAAGGTAATGTTATCCGAAAGAAAATGCCATGAGGATTCCAAATCTGCAATCCGTTTTGCGCTGCGACGGATACTTTTTGAGAAAATGATATTTTTGTGCAGCCTTCAAAAACTAAAAATTAAAAAAAAAAAATTCTATTCGTGGATCGTAATTTTTCTTATATTGCGCCAAGATGTTCCAATCGACAAAAGGTTATGTTATCCGAAAGAAAATTCGATGGGGATTCTAAATCTGCAATCAGTTTTGCGATGCGACGGATACTTTTTGAGAAAATGATATTTTTGTGCAGCCTTCAAAAACTTAAAATTTCTTTAAAAAAATTTCAATGCGTCGATCGTAATTTTTCTTTTATCTCGCAAAGATGCTCCAATCGACAAAAGGTAATGTTATCTGAAAGAAAATTTCATGAGGATTCCAAATCAATCCATTTTGCGATGCGATGGATACTTTTTGAGAAAATGATATTTTTGTGCAGCCATCAAAAACTCAAAATTTCTCAAAAAAAATTTCAGTGCGTGGATCGTAATTTTTCTTTTATCTCGCCAAGATGCTCTAATCGACAAACGCTCATGTTATCCGAAAGAAAATGCCATGAGGATTCCAAATCTGCAATCAGTTTTGCGATGCGACGGATACTTTTTGAGAAAATTATATTTTTGTGCAGCCTTCAAAAACTTAAAATTTCTTTAAAAAAATTTCAATGCGTGGATCGTAATTTTTCTTTTATCTCGCAAAGATGCTCCAATCGACAAAAGGTAATGTTATCCGAAAGAAAATTTCATGGGGATTCCAAATCAATCCATTTGCGATGCGAGGGATACTTTTTGAGAAAATGATATTTTTGTGCAGCCTTCAAAAACTTAAAATTTCTTTAAAAAAATTTCAATGCGTGGATCGTAATTTTTCTTTTATCTCGCAAAGATGCTCCAATCGACAAAAGGTAATGTTATCCGAAAGACAATTCCATGGGGATTCAAAATCTGCAATCAGTTTTTGCGATGCGATGGATACTTTTTGAGAAAATGATATTTTTGTGCAGCCTTCAAAAACTTAAAATTTCTTTAAAAAAATTTGAATGCGTCGATCGTAATTTTTCTTTTATCTCGCAAAGATGCTCCAATCGACAAAAGGCAATGTTATCCGAAAGAAAATTTCATGAGGATTCCAAATCAATCCATTTTGCGATGCGACGGATACTTTTTGAGAAAATGATATTTTTGTGCAGCCTTCAAAAACTTAAAATTTCTTTAAAAAAAATTTCAATGCGTGGATCGTAATTTTTCTTTTATCTCGCCAAAATGCTCCAATCGACAAAAGGTAATGTTATCCGAAAGAAAATTTCATGAGGATTCCAAATCAATCCATTTTGCGATGCGATGGATACTTTTTGAGAAAATGATATTTTTGTGCAGCCTTCAAAAACTTAAAAATTCTTTAAAAAAATTCAATGCGTGGATCGTAATTTCTCTTATATCGCGCCAAGATGTTCCAATCGACAAGAGGTAATGTTATCCGAAAGAAAATTCGATGGGGATTCTAAATCTGCAATCAGTTTTGCGATGCGACGGATACTTTTTGAGAAAATGATATTTTTGTGCAGCCTTCAAAAACTTAAAATTTCTTTAAAAAAATTTCAATGCGTGGATCGTAATTTTTCTTTTATCTCGCAAAGATGCTCCAATCGACAAAAGGTAATGTTATCCGAAAGAAAATTTCATGAGGATTCCAAATCAATCCATTTTGCGATGCGACGGATACTTTTTGAGAAAATGATATTTTTGTGCAGCCTTCAAAAACTTAAAATTTCTTCACAAAAATTTCAATGCGTGGATCGTAATTTTTCTTTTATCTCGCAAAGATGCTCCAATCGTTAAAAGGTAATGTTATCCGAAAGAAAATTTCATGAGGATTCTAAATCAATCCATTTTGCGATGCGATGGATACTTTTTGAGAAAATGATATTTTTGTGCAGCCTTCAAAAACTTAAAAATTCTTTAAAAAAATTCAATGCGTGGATCGTAACTTCTCTTATATCGCGCCAAGATGTTCCAATCGACAAAAGGTAATGTTATCCGAAAGAAAATTCGATGGGGATTCTAAATCTGCAATCAGTTTTGCGATGCGACGGATACTTTTTGAGAAAATGATATTTTTGTGCAGCCTTCAAAAACTTAAAATTTCTTTAAAAAAATTTCAATGCGTGGATCGTAATTTTTCTTTTATCTCGCAAAGATGCTCCAATCGACAAAAGGTAATGTTATCCGAAAGAAAATTTCATGAGGATTCCAAATCAATCCATTTTGCGATGCGACGGATACTTTTTGAGAAAATGATATTTTTGTGCAGCCTTCAAAAACTTAAAATTTCTTTAAAAAAAATTTCAATGCGTGGATCGTAATTTTTCTTTTATCTCGCAAAGATGCTCCAATCGACAAAAGGTAATGTTATCCGAAAGAAAATTTCATGAGGATTCCAAATCAATCCATTTTGCGATGCGACGGATACTTTTTGGGAAAATGATATTTTTGTGCAGCCTTCAAAAACTTAAAATTTCTTTAAAAAAAATTTCAATGCGTGGATCGTAATTTTTCTTTTATCTCGCTAAGATGCTCCAATCGACAAAAGGTAATGTTATCCGAAAGAAAATTTCATGAGGATTCCAAATCAATCCATTTTGCGATGCGACGGATACTTTTTGAGAAAATGATATTTTTGTGCAGCCTTCAAAAACTAAAAATTAAAAAAAAAAAATTCTATTCGTGGATCGTAATTTTTCTTATATCGCGCCAAGATGTTCCAATCGACAAAAGGTACTGTTATCCGAAAGATAATTCCATGGGGTTTCTAAATCTGCAATCGGTTTTGCGATGCGACGGATACTTTTTGAGAAAATGATATTTTTGTGCAGCCTTCAAAAACTTAAAATTTCTTTAAAAAAAATTTCAATGCGTGGATCGTAATTTTTCTTTTATCTCACCAAGATGCTCCAATCGACAAAAAGTAATGTTATCCGAAAGAAAATTTCATGAGGATTCCAAATCAATCCATTTTGCGATGCGATGGATACTTTTTGAGAAAATGATTTTTTTGTGCAGCTTTCAAAAACTTAAAATTTCTTTAAAAAAATTCAATGCGTGGATCGTAATTTTTCTTATATCGCGCCAAGATGATCCAATCGACAAAATGTAATGTTATCCGAAAGAAAATTCCATGGGGATTCTAAATCTGCAATCAGTTTTGCGATGCGACGGATACTTTTTGAGAAAATGATATTTTTGTGCAGCCTTCAAAAACTTAAAATTTCTTTAAAAAAATTTCAATGCGTGGATCGTAATTTTTCTTTTATCTCGCAAAGATGCTCCAATCGACAAAAGGTAATGTTATCCGAAAGAAAATTTCATGAGGATTCCAAATCAATCCATTTTGCGATGCGACGGATACTTTTTGAGAAAATGATATTTTTGTGCAACCTTCAAAAACTTAAAATTTCTTTAAAAAAAAATTCAATGCGTGGATCGTAATTTTTCTTTTATCTCGCAAAGATGCTCCAATCGACAAAAGGTAATGTTATCCGAAAGAAAATTTCATGCGGATTCCAAATCAATCCATTTTGCGATGCGACGGATACTTTTTGAGAAAATGATATTTTTGTGCAGCCTTCAAAAACTTAAAATTTCTTTAAAAAAAATTTCAATGCGTGGATCGTAATTTTTCTTTTATCTCGCCAAGATGCTCCAATCGACAAAAGGTAATGTTATCCGAAAGAAAATTTCATGAGGATTCCAAATCAATCCATTTTGCGATGCGACGGATACTTTTTGAGAAAATTATATTTTTGTGCAGCCTTCAAAAACTTAAAATTTCTTTAAAAAAAATTTCAATGCGTGGATCGTAATTTTTCTTTTATCTCGCCAAGATGCTCTAATCGACAAACGCTAATGTTATCCGAAAGAAAATGCCATGAGGATTCCAAATCTGCAATCCGTTTTGCGATGCGACGGATACTTTTTGAGAAAATGATATTTTTGTGCAGCCTTCAAAAACTAAAAATTAAAAAAAAAAATTTTATTCGTGGATCGTAATTTTTCTTATATCGCGCCAAGATGCTCCAATCGACAAAAGGTAATGTTATCCGAAAGAAAATTCCATGGGGATTCTATATCTGCAATCGGTTTTGCGATGCGACGGATACTTTTTGAGAAAATGATATTTTTGTGCAGCCTTCAAAAACTTAAAATTTCTTTAAAAAAAATTTCAATGCGTGGATCGTAATTTTTCTTTTATCTCACCAAGATGCTCCAATCGACAAAAGGTAATGTTATCCGAAAGAAAATTTCATGAGGATTCCAAATCAATCCATTTTGCGATGCGATGGATACTTTTTGAGAAAATGATTTTTTTGTGCAGCTTTCAAAAACTTAAAATTTCTTTAAAAAAATTCAATGCGTGGATCGTAATTTTTCTTTTATCTCACCAAGATGCTCCAATCGACAAAAGGTAATGTTATCCGAAAGAAAATTTCATGAGGATTCCAAATCAATCCATTTTGCGATGCGATGGATACTATTTGAGAAAATGATATTTTTGTGCAGCCTTCAAAAACTTAAAAATTCTTAAAAAAAATTCAATGCGTGGATCGTAATTTCTCTTATATCGCGCCAAGATGTTCCAATCGACAAAAGGTAATGTTATCCGAAAGAAAATTCGATGGGGATCCTAAATCTGCAGTCAGTTTTGCGATGCGACGGATACTTTTTGAGAAAATGATATTTTTGTGCAGCCTTCAAAAACTTAAAATTTCTTTAAAAAAATTTCAATGCGTGGATCGTAATTTTTCTTTTATCTCGCAAAGACGCTCCAATCGACAAAAGGTAATGTTATCCGAAAGAAAATTTCATGAGGATTCCAAATCAATCCATTTTGCGATGCGACGGATACTTTTTGAGAAAATGATTTTTTTGTGCAGCCTTCAAAAACTTAAAATTTCTTTAAAAAAATTCAATGCGTGGATCGTAATTTTTCTTATATCGCGCCAAGATGATCCAATCGACAAAAGGTAATGTTATAAGAAAGAAAATTCCATGGGATTCAAAATCTGCAATCATCATCAAATTTCAATGCGTGGATCGTAATTTTTCTTTTATCTCGCAAAGATGCTCCAATCGACAAAAGGTAATGTTATCCGAAAGAAAATTTCATGAGGATTCCAAATCAATCCATTTTGCGATGCGACGGATACTTTTTGAGAAAATGATATTTTTGTGCAGCCTTCAAAAACTTAAAATTTCTTTAAAAAAAATTTCAATGCGTGGATCGTAATTTTTCTTTTATCTCACCAAGATGCTCCAATCGACAAAAGGTAATGTTATCCGAAAGAAAATTTCATGAGGATTCCAAATCAATCCATTTTGCGATGCGATGGATACTTTTTGAGAAAATGATTTTTTTGTGCAGCCTTCAAAAACTTAAAATTTCTTTAAAAAAATTCAATGCGTGGATCGTAATTTTTCTTATATCGCGCCAAGATGATCCAATCGACAAAAGGTAATGTTATAAGAAAGAAAATTCCATGGGGATTCAAAATCTGCAATCAGTTTTTGCGATGCGATGGATACTTTTTGAGAAAATGATATTTTTGTGCAGCCTTCAAAACTCAAAATTTCTCAAAAAATAATTTCAGTGCGTGGATCGTAATTTTTCTTTTATCTCGCCAAGATGCTCTAATCGACAAACGCTAATGTTATCCGAAAGAAAATTCCATGAGGATTCCAAATCTGCAATCCGTTTTACGATGTGACGGATACTTTTTGAGAAAATGATAGTTTTGTGCAGCCTTCAAAAACTAAAAATTAAAAAAAAAAAATTTCAATGCGTGGATCGTAATTTTTCTTTTATCTCGCCAAGATGCTCTAATCGACAAACGCTAATGTTATCCGAAAGAAAATGCCATGAGGATTCCAAATCTGCAATCCGTTTTGCGATGCGACGGATACTTTTTGAGAAAATGATATTTTTGTGCAGCCTTCAAAAACTTAAAATTTCTTTAAAAAAAATTTCAATGCGTGGATCGTAATTTTTCTTTTATCTCGCTAAGATGCTCCAATCGACAAAAGGTAATGTTATCCGAAAGAAAATTTCATGAGGATTCCAAATCAATCCATTTTGCGATGCGACGGATACTTTTTGAGAAAATGATATTTTTGTGCAGCCTTCAAAAACTAAAAATTAAAAAAAAAAAATTCTATTCGTGGATCGTAATTTTTCTTATATCGCGCCAAGATGTTCCAATCGACAAAAGGTACTGTTATCCGAAAGATAATTCCATGGGGTTTCTAAATCTGCAATCGGTTTTGCGATGCGACGGATACTTTTTGAGAAAATGATATTTTTGTGCAGCCTTCAAAAACTTAAAATTTCTTTAAAAAAAATTTCAATGCGTGGATCGTAATTTTTCTTTTATCTCACCAAGATGCTCCAATCGACAAAAAGTAATGTTATCCGAAAGAAAATTTCATGAGGATTCCAAATCAATCCATTTTGCGATGCGATGGATACTTTTTGAGAAAATGATTTTTTTGTGCAGCTTTCAAAAACTTAAAATTTCTTTAAAAAAATTCAATGCGTGGATCGTAATTTTTCTTATATCGCGCCAAGATGATCCAATCGACAAAATGTAATGTTATCCGAAAGAAAATTCCATGGGGATTCTAAATCTGCAATCAGTTTTGCGATGCGACGGATACTTTTTGAGAAAATGATATTTTTGTGCAGCCTTCAAAAACTTAAAATTTCTTTAAAAAAATTTCAATGCGTGGATCGTAATTTTTCTTTTATCTCGCAAAGATGCTCCAATCGACAAAAGGTAATGTTATCCGAAAGAAAATTTCATGAGGATTCCAAATCAATCCATTTTGCGATGCGACGGATACTTTTTGAGAAAATGATATTTTTGTGCAACCTTCAAAAACTTAAAATTTCTTTAAAAAAAAATTCAATGCGTGGATCGTAATTTTTCTTTTATCTCGCAAAGATGCTCCAATCGACAAAAGGTAATGTTATCCGAAAGAAAATTTCATGCGGATTCCAAATCAATCCATTTTGCGATGCGACGGATACTTTTTGAGAAAATGATATTTTTGTGCAGCCTTCAAAAACTTAAAATTTCTTTAAAAAAAATTTCAATGCGTGGATCGTAATTTTTCTTTTATCTCGCCAAGATGCTCCAATCGACAAAAGGTAATGTTATCCGAAAGAAAATTTCATGAGGATTCCAAATCAATCCATTTTGCGATGCGACGGATACTTTTTGAGAAAATTATATTTTTGTGCAGCCTTCAAAAACTTAAAATTTCTTTAAAAAAAATTTCAATGCGTGGATCGTAATTTTTCTTTTATCTCGCCAAGATGCTCTAATCGACAAACGCTAATGTTATCCGAAAGAAAAGGCCATGAGGATTCCAAATCTGCAATCCGTTTTGCGATGCGACGGATACTTTTTGAGAAAATGATATTTTTGTGCAGCCTTCAAAAACTAAAAATTAAAAAAAAAAAATTTTATTCGTGGATCGTAATTTTTCTTATATCGCGCCAAGATGCTCCAATCGACAAAAGGTAATGTTATCCGAAAGAAAATTCCATGGGGATTCTATATCTGCAATCGGTTTTGCGATGCGACGGATACTTTTTGAGAAAATGATATTTTTGTGCAGCCTTCAAAAACTTAAAATTTCTTTAAAAAAAATTTCAATGCGTGGATCGTAATTTTTCTTTTATCTCACCAAGATGCTCCAATCGACAAAAGGTAATGTTATCCGAAAGAAAATTTCATGAGGATTCCAAATCAATCCATTTTGCGATGCGATGGATACTTTTTGAGAAAATGATTTTTTTGTGCAGCTTTCAAAAACTTAAAATTTCTTTAAAAAAATTCAATGCGTGGATCGTAATTTTTCTTTTATCTCACCAAGATGCTCCAATCGACAAAAGGTAATGTTATCCGAAAGAAAATTTCATGAGGATTCCAAATCAATCCATTTTGCGATGCGATGGATACTATTTGAGAAAATGATATTTTTGTGCAGCCTTCAAAAACTTAAAAATTCTTAAAAAAAATTCAATGCGTGGATCGTAATTTCTCTTATATCGCGCCAAGATGTTCCAATCGACAAAAGGTAATGTTATCCGAAAGAAAATTCGATGGGGATTCTAAATCTGCAGTCAGTTTTGCGATGCGACGGATACTTTTTGAGAAAATGATATTTTTGTGCAGCCTTCAAAAACTTAAAATTTCTTTAAAAAAATTTCAATGCGTGGATCGTAATTTTTCTTTTATCTCGCAAAGACGCTCCAATCGACAAAAGGTAATGTTATCCGAAAGAAAATTTCATGAGGATTCCAAATCAATCCATTTTGCGATGCGACGGATACTTTTTGAGAAAATGATTTTTTTGTGCAGCCTTCAAAAACTTAAAATTTCTTTAAAAAAATTCAATGCGTGGATCGTAATTTTTCTTATATCGCGCCAAGATGATCCAATCGACAAAAGGTAATGTTATAAGAAAGAAAATTCCATGGGGATTCAAAATCTGCAATCATCGTCAAATTTCAATGCGTGGATCGTAATTTTTCTTTTATCTCGCAAAGATGCTCCAATCGACAAAAGGTAATGTTATCCGAAAGAAAATTTCATGAGGATTCCAAATCAATCCATTTTGCGATGCGACGGATACTTTTTGAGAAAATGATATTTTTGTGCAGCCTTCAAAAACTTAAAATTTCTTTAAAAAAAATTTCAATGCGTGGATCGTAATTTTTCTTTTATCTCACCAAGATGCTCCAATCGACAAAAGGTAATGTTATCCGAAAGAAAATTTCATGAGGATTCCAAATCAATCCATTTTGCGATGCGATGGATACTTTTTGAGAAAATGATTTTTTTGTGCAGCCTTCAAAAACTTAAAATTTCTTTAAAAAAATTCAATGCGTGGATCGTAATTTTTCTTATATCGCGCCAAGATGATCCAATCGACAAAAGGTAATGTTATAAGAAAGAAAATTCCATGGGGATTCAAAATCTGCAATCAGTTTTTGCGATGCGATGGATACTTTTTGAGAAAATGATATTTTTGTGCAGCCTTCAAAACTCAAAATTTCTCAAAAAATAATTTCAGTGCGTGGATCGTAATTTTTCTTTTATCTCGCCAAGATGCTCTAATCGACAAACGCTAATGTTATCCGAAAGAAAATTCCATGAGGATTCCAAATCTGCAATCCGTTTTACGATGTGACGGATACTTTTTGAGAAAATGATAGTTTTGTGCAGCCTTCAAAAACTAAAAATTAAAAAAAAAAAATTTCAATGCGTGGATCGTAATTTTTCTTTTATCTCGCCAAGATGCTCTAATCGACAAACGCTAATGTTATCCGAAAGAAAATGCCATGAGGATTCCAAATCTGCAATCCGTTTTGCGATGCGACGGATACTTTTTGAGAAAATGATATTTTTGTGCAGCCTTCAAAAACTAAAAATTAAAAAAAAAAAATTTTATTCGTGGATCGTAATTTTTCTTATATCGCGCCAAGATGCTCCAATCGACAAAAGGTAATGTTATCCGAAAGAAAATTCCATGGGGATTCTAAATCTGCAATCGGTTTTGCGATGCGACGGATACTTTTTGAGAAAATGATATTTTTGTGCAGCCTTCAAAAACTTAAAATTTCTTTAAAAAAAATTTCAATGCGTGGATCGAAATTTTTCTTTTATCTCACCAAGATGCTCCAATCGACAAAAGGTAATGTTATCCGAAAGAAAATTTCATGAGGATTCCAAATCAATCCATTTTGCGATGCGATGGATACTTTTTGAGAAAATGATTTTTTTGTGCAGCTTTCAAAAACTTAAAATTTCTTTAAAAAAATTCAATGCTTGGATCGTAATTTTTCTTTTATCTCACCAAGATGCTCCAATCGACAAAAGGTAATGTTATCCGAAAGAAAATTTCATGAGGATTCCAAATCAATCCATTTTGCGATGCGATGGATACTTTTTGAGAAAATGATTTTTTTGTGCAGCCTTCAAAAACTTAAAATTTCTTTAAAAAAATTCAATGCGTGGATCGTAATTTTTCTTATATCGCGCCAAGATGATCCAATCGACAAAAGGTAATGTTATAAGAAAGAAAATTCCATGGGGATTCAAAATCTGCAATCAGTTTTGCGATGCGACGGATACTTTTTGAGAAAATGATATTTTTGTGCAGCCTTCAAAAACTTAAAATTTCTTTAAAAAAATTTCAATGCGTGGATCGTAATTTTTCTTTTATCTCGCCAAGATGCTCCAATCGACAAAAGGTAATGTTATCCGAAAGAAAATTTCATGAGGATTCCAAATCAATCCATTTTGCGATGCGACGGATACTTTTTGAGAAAATGATATTTTTGTGCAGCCTTCAAAAACTTAAAATTTCTTCAAAAAAATTTCAATGCGTGGATCGTAATTTTTCTTTTATCTCGCCAAGATGCTCTAATCGACAAACGCTAATGTTATCCGAAAGAAAATGCCATGAGGATTCCAAATCTGCAATCCGTTTTGCGATGCGACGGATACTTTTTGAGAAAATGATATTTTTGTGCAGCCTTCAAAAACTAAAAATTAAAAAAAAAAAAATTCAATGCGTGGATCGTAATTTCTCTTATATCGCGCCAAGATGTTCCAATCGACAAAAGGTAATGTTATCCGAAAGAAAATTCGATGGGGATTCTAAATCTGCAGTCAGTTTTGCGATGCGACGGATACTTTTTGAGAAAATGATATTTTTGTGCAGCCTTCAAAAACTTAAAATTTCTTCAAAAAAATTTCAATGCGTGGATCGTAATTTTTCTTTTATCTCACCAAGATGCTCCAATCGACAAAAGGTAATGTTATCCGAAAGAAAATTTCATGAGGATTCCAAATCAATCCATTTTGCGATGCGATGGATACTTTTTGAGAAAATGATTTTTTTGTGCAGCTTTCAAAAACTTAAAATTTCTTTAAAAAAATTCAATACGTGGATCGTAATTTTTCTTTTATCTCACCAAGATGCTCCAATCGACAAAAGGTAATGTTATCCGAAAGAAAATTTCATGAGGATTCCAAATCAATCCATTTTGCGATGCGATGGATACTTTTTGAGAAAATGATATTTTTGTGCAGCCTTCAAAAACTTAAAAATTCTTAAAAAAAATTCAATGCGTGGATCGTAATTTCTCTTATATCGCGCCAAGATGTTCCAATCGACAAAAGGTAATGTTATCCGAAAGAAAATTCGATGGGGATTCTAAATCTGCAGTCAGTTTTGCGATGCGACGGATACTTTTTGAGAAAATGATATTTTTGTGCAGCCTTCAAAAACTTAAAATTTCTTCAAAAAAATTTCAATGCGTGGATCATAATTTTTCTTTTATCTCGCAAAGATGCTCCAATCGACAAAAGGTAATGTTATCCGAAAGAAAATTTCATGAGGATTCCAAATCAATCCATTTTGCGATGCGACGGATACTTTTTGAGAAAATGATATTTTTGTGCAACCTTCAAAAACTTAAAATTTCTTTAAAAAAAATTTCAATGCGTGGATCGTAATTTTTCTTTTATCTTGCAAAGATGCTCCAATCGACAAAAGGTAATGTTATCCGAAAGAAAATTTCATGAGGATTTCAAATCAATCCATTTTGCGATGCGACGGATACTTTTTGAGAAAATGATATTTTTGTGCAGCCTTCAAAAACTTAAAATTTCTTTAAAAAAAATTTCAATGCGTGGATCGTAATTTTTCTTTTATCTCACCAAGATGCTCCAATCGACAAAAGGTAATGTTATCCGAAAGAAAATTTCATGAGGATTCCAAATCAATCCATTTTGCGATGCGATGGATACTTTTTGAGAAAATGATTTTTTTGTGCAGCTTTCAAAAACTTAAAATTTCTTTAAAAAAATTCAATGCGTGGATCGTAATTTTTCTTATATCGCGCCAAGATGATCCAATCGACAAAAGGTAATGTTATCCGAAAGAAAATTCCATGGGGATTCAAAATCTGCAATCAGTTTTTGCGATGCGATGGATACTTTTTGAGAAAATGATATTTTTGTGCAGCCTTCAAAACTCAAAATTTCTCAAAAAAAAATTTCAGTGCGTGGATCGTAATTTTTCTTTTATCTCACCAAGATGCTCCAATCGACAAAAGGTAATGTTATCCGAAAGAAAATTTCATGAGGATTCCAAATCAATCCATTTTGCGATACGATGGATACTTTTTGAGAAAATGATTTTTTTGTGCAGCTTTCAAAAACTTAAAATTTCTTTAAAAAAATTCAATACGTGGATCGTAATTTTTCTTTTATCTCACCAAGATGCTCCAATCGACAAAAGGTAATGTTATCCGAAAGAAAATTTCATGAGGATTCCAAATCAATCCATTTTGCGATGCGATGGATACTTTTTGAGAAAATGATATTTTTGTGCAGCCTTCAAAAACTTAAAAATTCTTAAAAAAAATTCAATGCGTGGATCGTAATTTCTCTTATATCGCGCCAAGATGTTCCAATCGACAAAAGGTAATGTTATCCGAAAGAAAATTCGATGGGGATTCTAAATCTGCAGTCAGTTTTGCGATGCGACGGATACTTTTTGAGAAAATGATATTTTTGTGCAGCCTTCAAAAACTTAAAATTTCTTCAAAAAAATTTCAATGCGTGGATCATAATTTTTCTTTTATCTCGCAAAGATGCTCCAATCGACAAAAGGTAATGTTATCCGAAAGAAAATTTCATGAGGATTCCAAATCAATCCATTTTGCGATGCGACGGATACTTTTTGAGAAAATGATATTTTTGTGCAACCTTCAAAAACTTAAAATTTCTTTAAAAAAATTTCAATGCGTGGATCGTAATTTTTCTTTTATCTCGCAAAGATGCTCCAATCGACAAAAGGTAATGTTATCCGAAAGAAAATTTCATGAGGATTCCAAATCAATCCATTTTGCGATGCGACGGATACTTTTTGAGAAAATGATATTTTTGTGCAGCCTTCAAAAACTTAAAATTTCTTTAAAAAAAATTTCAATGCGTGGATCGTAATTTTTCTTTTATCTCGCAAAGATGCTCCAATCGACAAAAGGTAATGTTATCCGAAAGAAAATTTCATGAGGATTCCAAATCAATCCATTTTGCGATGCGATGGATACTTTTTGAGAAAATGATTTTTTTGTGCAGCTTTCAAAAACTTAAAATTTCTTTAAAAAAATTCAATGCGTGGATCGTAATTTTTCTTATATCGCGCCAAGATGCTCCGATCGACAAAAGGTAATGCTATCCGAAAGGAAATTCGATGGGGATTCTAAATCTGCAATCAGTTTTGCGATGCGACGGATACTTTTTGAGAAAATGATATTTTTGTGCAGCCTTCAAAAACTTAAAATTTCTTTAAAAAAATTTCAATGCGTGGATCGTAATTTTTCTTTTATCTCGCAAAGATGCTCCAATCGACAAAAGGTAATGTTATCCGAAAGAAAATTTCATGAGGATTCCAAATCAATCCATTTTGCGATGCGACGGATACTTTTTGAGAAAATGATATTTTTGTGCAGCCTTCAAAAACTTAAAATTTCTTTAAAAAAAATTTCAATCGTGGATCGTAATTTTTCTTATATCGCGCCAAGATGCTCCGATCGACAAAAGGTAATGCTATCCGAAAGGAAATTCGATGGGGATTCTAAATCTGCAATCAGTTTTGCGATGCGACGGATACTTTTTGAGAAAATGATATTTTTGTGCAGCCTTCAAAAACTTAAAATTTCTTTAAAAAAATTTCAATGCGTGGATCGTAATTTTTCTTTTATCTCGCAAAGATGCTCCAATCGACAAAAGGTAATGTTATCCGAAAGAAAATTTCATGAGGATTCCAAATCAATCCATTTTGCGATGCGACGGATACTTTTTGAGAAAATGATATTTTTGTGCAGCCTTCAAAAACTTAAAATTTCTTTAAAAAAAATTTCAATGCGTGGATCGTAATTTTTCTTTTATCTCACCAAGATGCTCCAATCGACAAAAGGTAATGTTATCCGAAAGAAAATTTCATGAGGATTCCAAATCAATCCATTTTGCGATGCGATGGATACTTTTTGAGAAAATGATTTTTTTGTGCAGCTTTCAAAAACTTAAAATTTCTTTAAAAAAATTCAATGCGTGGATCGTAATTTTTCTTATATCGCGCCAAGATGATCCAATCGACAAAAGGTAATGTTATCCGAAAGAAAATTCCATTGGGATTCTAAATCTGCAATCAGTTTTGCGATGCGACGGATACTTTTTGAGAAAATGATATTTTTGTGCAGCCTTCAAAAACTTAAAATTTCTTTAAAAAAATTTCAATGCGTGGATCGTAATTTTTCTTTTATCTCGCAAAGATGCTCCAATCGACAAAAGGTTATGTTATCCGAAAGAAAATTTCATGAGGATTCCAAATCAATCCATTTTGCGATGCGACGGATACTTTTTGAGAAAATGATATTTTTGTGCAGCCTTCAAAAACTTAAAATTTCTTTAAAAAAATTTCAATGCGTGGATCGTAATTTTTCTTTTATCTCGCAAAGATGCTCTAATCGACAAACGCTAATGTTATCCGAAAGAAAATTCCATGAGGATTCCAAATCTGCAATCCGTTTTACGATGCGACGGATACTTTTTGAGAAAATGATATTTTTGTGCAGCCTTCAAAAACTTAAAATTTCTTTAAAAAAATTTCAATGCGTGGATCGTAATTTTTCTTTTATCTCGCAAAGATGCTCCAATCGACAAAAGGTTATGTTATCCGAAAGAAAATTTCATGAGGATTCCAAATCAATCCATTTTGCGATGCGACGGATACTTTTTGAGAAAATGATATTTTTGTGCAGCCTTCAAAAACTTAAAATTTCTTTAAAAAAATTTCAATGCGTGGATCGTAATTTTTCTTTTATCTCGCAAAGATGCTCCAATCGACAAAAGGTAATGTTATCCGAAAGAAAATTTCATGAGGATTCCAAATCAATCCATTTTGCGATGCGACGGATACTTTTTGAGAAAATGATATTTTTGTGCAGACTTCAAAAACTTAAAATTTCTTTAAAAAAAAATTCAATGCGTGGATCGTAATTTTTCTTTTATCTCGCCAAGATGCTCTAATCGACAAACGCTAATGTTATCCGAAAGAAAATTCCATGAGGATTCCAAATCTGCAATCCGTTTTACGATGCGACGGATACTTTTTGAGAAAATGATAGTTTTGTGCAGCCTTCAAAAACTAAAAATTAAAAAAAAAAAAAATTCTATTCGTGGATCGTAATTTTTCTTATATCGCGCCAAGATGCTCCGATCGACAAAAGGTAATGCTATCCGAAAGGAAATTCGATGGGGATTCTAAATCTGCAATCAGTTTTGCGATGCGACGGATACTTTTTGAGAAAATGATATTTTTGTGCAGCCTTCAAAAACTTAAAATTTCTTTAAAAAAATTTCAATGCGTGGATCGTAATTTTTCTTTTATCTCGCAAAGATGCTCCAATCGACAAAAGGTAATGTTATCCGAAAGAAAATTTCATGAGGATTCCAAATCAATCCATTTTGCGATGCGACGGATACTTTTTGAGAAAATGATATTTTTGTGCAGCCTTCAAAAACTAAAAATTAAAAAAAAAAAAAATTCTAATCGTGGATCGTAATTTTTCTTATATCGCGCTAAGATGCTCCAAACGACAAAATGTACTGTTATCCGAAAGAAAATTCCATGGGGATTCTAAATCTGCAATCAGTTTTGCGATGCGACGGATACTTTTTGAGAAAATGATATTTTTGTGCAGCCTTCAAAAACTCAAAATTTCTCAAAAAAAAATTTCAGTGCGTGGATCGTAATTATTCTTTTATCTCGCCAAGATGCTCTAGTCGACAAGCGCTTATGTTATCCGAAAGAAAATGCCATGAGGATTCCAAATCTGCAATCCGTTTTGCGATGCGACGGATACTTTTTGAGAAAATGATATTTTTGTGCAGCCTTCAAAAACTAAAAATTAAAAAAAAAAAATTCTATTCGTGGATCGTAATTTTTCTTTTATCTCGCAAAGATGCTCCAATCGACAAAAAGTAATGTTATCCGAAAGAAAATTTCATGAGGATTCCAAATCAATCCATTTTGCGATGCGACGGATACTTTTTGAGAAAATGATATTTTTGTGCAGCCTTCAAAAACTTAAAATTTCTTTAAAAAAAATTTCAATGCGTGGATCGTAATTTTTCTTTTATCTCACCAAGATGCTCCAATCGACAAAAGGTAATGTTATCCGAAAGAAAATTTCATGAGGATTCCAAATCAATCCATTTTGCGATGCGATGGATACTTTTTGAGAAAATGATTTTTTTGTGCAGCTTTCAAAAACTTAAAATTTCTTTAAAAAAATTCAATGCGTGGATCGTAATTTTTCTTATATCGCGCCAAGATGATCCAATCGACAAAAGGTAATGTTATCCGAAAGAAAATTCCATTGGGATTCAAAATCTGCAATCAGTTTTTGCGATGCGATGGATACTTTTTGAGAAAATGATATTTTTGTGCAGCCTTCAAAACTCAAAATTTCTCAAAAAAAAATTTCAGTGCGTGGATCGTAATTTTTCTTTTATCTCGCCAAGATGCTCTAATCGACAAACGCTAATGTTATCCGAAAGAAAATTCCATGAGGATTCCAAATCTGCAATCAGTTTTTGCGATGCGATGGATACTTTTTGAGAGAATGATATTTTTGTGCAGCATTCAAAACTCAAAATTTCTCAAAAAAAAATTTCAGTGCGTGGATCGTAATTTTACTTTTATCTCGCCAAGATGCTCTAATCGACAAACGCTAATGTTATCCGAAAGATAATGCCATGAGGATTCCAAATCTGCAATCCGTTTTGCGACGCAACGGATACTTTTTGAGAAAATGATATTTTTGTGCAGCCTTCAAAAACTAAAAATTAAAAAAAAAAAATTCTATTCGTGGATCGTAATTTTTCTTATATCGCGCCAAGATGCTCCAATCGACAAAAGGTACTGTTATCCGAAAGAAAATTCCATGGGGATTCTAAATCTGCAATCGGTTTTGCGATGCGACGGATACTTTTTGAGAAAATTATATTTTTGTGCAGCCTTCAAAAACTTAAAATTTCTTTAAAAAAATTTCAATGCGTGGATCGTAATTTTTCTTTTATCTCGCAAAGATGCTCCAATCGACAAAAGGTAATGTTATCCGAAAGAAAATTTCATGAGGATTCCAAATCAATCCATTTTGCGATGCGACGGATACTTTTTGAGAAAATGATAGTTTTGTGCAGCCTTCAAAAACTAAAAATTAAAAAAAAAAAAAATTCTATTCGTGGATCGTAATTTTTCTTATATCGCGCCAAGATGCTCCGATCGACAAAAGGTAATGCTATCCGAAAGGAAATTCGATGGGGATTCTAAATCTGCAATCAGTTTTGCGATGCGACGGATACTTTTTGAGAAAATGATATTTTTGTGCAGCCTTCAAAAACTTAAAATTTCTTTAAAAAAATTTCAATGCGTGGATCGTAATTTTTCTTTTATCTCGCAAAGATGCTCCAATCGACAAAAGGTAATGTTATCCGAAAGAAAATTTCATGAGGATTCCAAATCAATCCATTTTGCGATGCGACGGATACTTTTTGAGAAAATGATATTTTTGTGCAGCCTTCAAAAACTAAAAATTAAAAAAAAAAAAATTCTAATCGTGGATCGTAATTTTTCTTATATCGCGCCAAGATGCTCCAAACGACAAAATGTACTGTTATCCGAAAGAAAATTCCATGGGGATTCTAAATCTGCAATCAGTTTTGCGATGCGACGGATACTTTTTGAGAAAATGATATTTTTGTGCAGCCTTCAAAAACTCAAAATTTCTCAAAAAAAAATTTCAGTGCGTGGATCGTAATTTTTCTTTTATCTCGCCAAGATGCTCTAGTCGACAAGCGCTTATGTTATCCGAAAGAAAATGCCATGAGGATTCCAAATCTGCAATCCGTTTTGCAATGCGACGGATACTTTTTGAGAAAATGATATTTTTGTGCAGCCTTCAAAAACTAAAAATTAAAAAAAAAAAATTCTATTCGTGGATCGTAATTTTTCTTTTATCTCGCAAAGATGCTCCAATCGACAAAAAGTAATGTTATCCGAAAGAAAATTTCATGAGGATTCCAAATCAATCCATTTTGCGATGCGACGGATACTTTTTGAGAAAATTATATTTTTGTGCAGCCTTCAAAAACTTAAAATTTCTTTAAAAAAAATTTCAATGCGTGGATCGTAATTTTCCTTTTATCTCACCAAGATGCTCCAATCGACAAAAGGTAATGTTATCCGAAAGAAAATTTCATGAGGATTCCAAATCAATCCATTTTGCGATGCGACGGATACTTTTTGAGAAAATGATATTTTTGTGCAGCCTTCAAAAACTTAAAATTTCTTTAAAAAAAATTTCAATGCGTGGATCGTAATTTTTCTTTTATCTCACCAAGATGCTCCAATCGACAAAAGGTAGTGTTATCCGAAAGAAAATTTCATGAGGATTCCAAATCAATCCATTTTGCGATGCGATGGATACTTTTTGAGAAAATGATTTTTTTGTGCAGCTTTCAAAAACTTAAAATTTCTTTAAAAAAATTCAATGCGTGGATCGTAATTTTTCTTATATCGCGCCAAGATGATCCAATCGACAAAAGGTAATGTTATCCGAAAGAAAATTCCATTGGGATTCAAAATCTGCAATCAGTTTTTGCGATGCGATGGATACTTTTTGAGAAAATGATATTTTTGTGCAGCCTTCAAAACTCAAAATTTCTCAAAAAAAAATTTCAGTGCGTGGATCGTAATTTTTCTTTTATCTCGCCAAGATGCTCTAATCGACAAACGCTAATGTTATCCGAAAGAAAATTCCATGAGGATTCCAAATCTGCAATCAGTTTTTGCGATGCGATGGATACTTTTTGAGAAAATGATATTTTTGTGCAGCCTTCAAAACTCAAAATTTCTCAAAAAAAAATTTCAGTGCGTGGATCGTAATTTTTCTTTTATCTCGCCAAGATGCTCTAATCGACAAACGCTAATGTTATCCGAAAGATAATGCCATGAGGATTCCAAATCTGCAATCCGTTTTGCGATGCGACGGATACTTTTTGAGAAAATGATATTTTTGTGCAGCCTTCAAAAACTAAAAATTAAAAAAAAAAAAAATTCTATTCGTGGATCGTAATTTTTCTTATATCGCGCCAAGATGCTCCAATCGACAAAAGGTACTGTTATCCGAAAGAAAATTCCATGGGGATTCTAAATCTGCAATCGGTTTTGCGATGCGACGGATACTTTTTGAGAAAATGATATTTTTGTGCAGCCTTCAAAAACTTAAAATTTCTTTAAAAAAATTTCAATGCGTGGATCGTAATTTTTCTTTTATCTCGCAAAGATGCTCCAATCGACAAAAGGTAATGTTATCCGAAAGAAAATTTCATGAGGATTCCAAATCACTCCATTTTGCGATGCGACGGATACTTTTTGAGAAAATGATATTTTTGTGCAGCCTTCAAAAACTAAAAATTAAAAAAAAAAAATTCTAATCGTGGATCGTAATTTTTCTTATATCGCGCCAAGATGCTCCAATCGACAAAAGGTACTGTTATCCGAAAGAAAATTCCATGGGGATTCTAAATCTGCAATCAGTTTTGCGATGCGACAGATACTTTTTGAGAAAATGATATTTTTGTGCAGCCTTCAAAAACTCAAAATTTCTCAAAAAAAAATTTCAGTGCGTGGATCGTAATTTTTCTTTTATCTCGCCAAGATGCTCTAGTCGACAAAAGGTAATGTTATCCGAAAGAAAATTTCATGAGGATTCCAAATCAATCCATTTTGCGATGCGACGGATACTTTTTGAGAAAATGATATTTTTGTGCAGCCTTCAAAAACTTAAAATTTCTTTAAAAAAAATTTCAATGCGTGGATCGTAATTTTTCTTTTATCTCACCAAGATGCTCCAATCGACAAAAGGTAATGTTATCCGAAAGAAAATTTCATGAGGATTCCAAATCAATCCATTTTGCGATGCGATGGATACTTTTTGAGAAAATGATTTTTTTGTGCAGCTTTCAAAAACTTAAAATTTCTTTAAAAAAATTCAATGCGTGGATCGTAATTTTTCTTATATCGCGCCAAGATGATCCAATCGACAAAAGGTAATGTTATCCGAAAGAAAATTCCATTGGGATTCAAAATCTGCAATCAGTTTTTGCGATGCGATGGATACTTTTTGAGAAAATGATATTTTTGTGCAGCCTTCAAAACTCAAAATTTCTCAAAAAAAAATTTCAGTGCGTGGATCGTAATTTTTCTTTTATCTCGCCAAGATGCTCTAATCGACAAACGCTAATGTTATCCGAAAGAAAATTCCATGAGGATTCCAAATCTGCAATCAGTTTTTGCGATGCGATGGATACTTTTTGAGAAAATGATATTTTTGTGCAGCCTTCAAAAACTCAAAATTTCTCAAAACAAAATTTCAGTGCGTGGATCGTAATTTTTCTTTTATCTCGCCAAGATGCTCTAGTCGACAAAAGGTAATGTTATCCGAAAGAAAATTTCATGAGGATTCCAAATCAATCCATTTTGCGATGCGACGGATACTTTTTGAGAAAATGATATTTTTGTGCAGCCTTCAAAAACTTAAAATTTCTTTAAAAAAAATTTCAATGCGTGGATCGTAATTTTTCTTTTATCTCACCAAGATGCTCCAATCGACAAAAGGTAATGTTATCCGAAAGAAAATTTCATGAGGATTCCAAATCAATCCATTTTGCGATGCGATGGATACTTTTTGAGAAAATGATTTTTTTGTGCAGCTTTCAAAAACTTAAAATTTCTTTAAAAAAATTCAATGCGTGGATCGTAATTTTTCTTATATCGCGCCAAGATGATCCAATCGACAAAAGGTAATGTTATCCGAAAGAAAATTCCATTGGGATTCAAAATCTGCAATCAGTTTTTGCGATGCGATGGATACTTTTTGAGAAAATGATATTTTTGTGCAGCCTTCAAAACTCAAAATTTCTCAAAAAAAAATTTCAGTGCGTGGATCGTAATTTTTCTTTTATCTCGCCAAGATGCTCTAATCGACAAACGCTAATGTTATCCGAAAGAAAATTCCATGAGGATTCCAAATCTGCAATCAGTTTTTGCGATGCGATGGATACTTTTTGAGAAAATGATATTTTTGTGCAGCCTTCAAAACTCAAAATTTCTCAAAAAAAAATTTCAGTGCGTGGATCGTAATTTTTCTTTTATCTCGCCAAGATGCTCTAATCGACAAACGCTAATGTTATCCGAAAGATAATGCCATGAGGATTCCAAATCTGCAATCCGTTTTGCGATGCGACGGATACTTTTTGAGAAAATGATATTTTTGTGCAGCCTTCAAAAACTAAAAATTAAAAAAAAAAAAAATTCTATTCGTGGATCGTAATTTTTCTTATATCGCGCCAAGATGCTCCAATCGACAAAAGGTACTGTTATCCGAAAGAAAATTCCATGGGGATTCTAAATCTGCAATCGGTTTTGCGATGCGACGGATACTTTTTGAGAAAATGATATTTTTGTGCAGCCTTCAAAAACTTAAAATTTCTTTAAAAAAATTTCAATGCGTGGATCGTAATTTTTCTTTTATCTCGCAAAGATGCTCCAATCGACAAAAGGTAATGTTATCCGAAAGAAAATTTCATGAGGATTCCAAATCACTCCATTTTGCGATGCGACGGATACTTTTTGAGAAAATGATATTTTTGTGCAGCCTTCAAAAACTAAAAATTAAAAAAAAAAAATTCTAATCGTGGATCGTAATTTTTCTTATATCGCGCCAAGATGCTCCAATCGACAAAAGGTACTGTTATCCGAAAGAAAATTCCATGGGGATTCTAAATCTGCAATCAGTTTTGCGATGCGACAGATACTTTTTGAGAAAATGATATTTTTGTGCAGCCTTCAAAAACTCAAAATTTCTCAAAAAAAAATTTCAGTGCGTGGATCGTAATTTTTCTTTTATCTCGCCAAGATGCTCTAGTCGACAAAAGGTAATGTTATCCGAAAGAAAATTTCATGAGGATTCCAAATCAATCCATTTTGCGATGCGACGGATACTTTTTGAGAAAATGATATTTTTGTGCAGCCTTCAAAAACTTAAAATTTCTTTAAAAAAAATTTCAATGCGTGGATCGTAATTTTTCTTTTATCTCACCAAGATGCTCCAATCGACAAAAGGTAATGTTATCCGAAAGAAAATTTCATGAGGATTCCAAATCAATCCATTTTGCGATGCGATGGATACTTTTTGAGAAAATGATTTTTTTGTGCAGCTTTCAAAAACTTAAAATTTCTTTAAAAAAATTCAATGCGTGGATCGTAATTTTTCTTATATCGCGCCAAGATGATCCAATCGACAAAAGGTAATGTTATCCGAAAGAAAATTCCATTGGGATTCAAAATCTGCAATCAGTTTTTGCGATGCGATGGATACTTTTTGAGAAAATGATATTTTTGTGCAGCCTTCAAAACTCAAAATTTCTCAAAAAAAAATTTCAGTGCGTGGATCGTAATTTTTCTTTTATCTCGCCAAGATGCTCTAATCGACAAACGCTAATGTTATCCGAAAGAAAATTCCATGAGGATTCCAAATCTGCAATCAGTTTTTGCGATGCGATGGATACTTTTTGAGAAAATGATATTTTTGTGCAGCCTTCAAAAACTCAAAATTTCTCAAAACAAAATTTCAGTGCGTGGATCGTAATTTTTCTTTTATCTCGCCAAGATGCTCTAGTCGACAAAAGGTAATGTTATCCGAAAGAAAATTTCATGAGGATTCCAAATCAATCCATTTTGCGATGCGACGGATACTTTTTGAGAAAATGATATTTTTGTGCAGCCTTCAAAAACTTAAAATTTCTTTAAAAAAAATTTCAATGCGTGGATCGTAATTTTTCTTTTATCTCACCAAGATGCTCCAATCGACAAAAGGTAATGTTATCCGAAAGAAAATTTCATGAGGATTCCAAATCAATCCATTTTGCGATGCGATGGATACTTTTTGAGAAAATGATTTTTTTGTGCAGCTTTCAAAAACTTAAAATTTCTTTAAAAAAATTCAATGCGTGGATCGTAATTTTTCTTATATCGCGCCAAGATGATCCAATCGACAAAAGGTAATGTTATCCGAAAGAAAATTCCATTGGGATTCAAAATCTGCAATCAGTTTTTGCGATGCGATGGATACTTTTTGAGAAAATGATATTTTTGTGCAGCCTTCAAAACTCAAAATTTCTCAAAAAAAAATTTCAGTGCGTGGATCGTAATTTTTCTTTTATCTCGCCAAGATGCTCTAATCGACAAACGCTAATGTTATCCGAAAGAAAATTCCATGAGGATTCCAAATCTGCAATCAGTTTTTGCGATGCGATGGATACTTTTTGAGAAAATGATATTTTTGTGCAGCCTTCAAAACTCAAAATTTCTCAAAAAAAAATTTCAGTGCGTGGATCGTAATTTTTCTTTTATCTCGCCAAGATGCTCTAATCGACAAACGCTAATGTTATCCGAAAGATAATGCCATGAGGATTCCAAATCTGCAATCCGTTTTGCGATGCGACGGATACTTTTTGAGAAAATGATATTTTTGTGCAGCCTTCAAAAACTAAAAATTAAAAAAAAAAAAATTCTATTCGTGGATCGTAATTTTTCTTATATCGCGCCAAGATGCTCCAATCGACAAAAGGTACTGTTATCCGAAAGAAAATTCCATTGGGATTCTAAATCTGCAATCGGTTTTGCGATGCGACGGATACTTTTTGAGAAAATGATATTTTTGTGCAGCCTTCAAAAACTTAAAATTTCTTTAAAAAAATTTCAATGCGTGGATCGTAATTTTTCTTTTATCTCGCAAAGATGCTCCAATCGACAAAAGGTAATGTTATCCGAAAGAAAATTTCATGAGGATTCCAAATCACTCCATTTTGCGATGCGACGGATACTTTTTGAGAAAATGATATTTTTGTGCAGCCTTCAAAACTCAAAATTTCTCAAAAAAAAATTTCAGTGCGTGGATCGTAATTTTTCTTTTATCTCGCCAAGATGCTCTAATCGACAAACGCTAATGTTATCCGAAAGAAAATTCCATGAGGATTCCAAATCTGCAATCAGTTTTTGCGATGCGATGGATACTTTTTGAGAAAATGATATTTTTGTGCAGCCTTCAAAACTCAAAATTTCTCAAAAAAAAATTTCAGTGCGTGGATCGTAATTTTTCTTTTATCTCGCCAAGATGCTCTAATCGACAAACGCTAATGTTATCCGAAAGATAATGCCATGAGGATTCCAAATCTGCAATCCGTTTTGCGATGCGACGGATACTTTTTGAGAAAATGATATTTTTGTGCAGCCTTCAAAAACTAAAAATTAAAAAAAAAAAAATTCTATTCGTGGATCGTAATTTTTCTTATATCGCGCCAAGATGCTCCAATCGACAAAAGGTACTGTTATCCGAAAGAAAATTCCATTGGGATTCTAAATCTGCAATCGGTTTTGCGATGCGACGGATACTTTTTGAGAAAATGATATTTTTGTGCAGCCTTCAAAAACTTAAAATTTCTTTAAAAAAATTTCAATGCGTGGATCGTAATTTTTCTTTTATCTCGCAAAGATGCTCCAATCGACAAAAGGTAATGTTATCCGAAAGAAAATTTCATGAGGATTCCAAATCACTCCATTTTGCGATGCGACGGATACTTTTTGAGAAAATGATATTTTTGTGCAGCCTTCAAAAACTAAAAATTAAAAAAAAAAAATTCTAATCGTGGATCGTAATTTTTCTTATATCGCGCCAAGATGCTCTAAACGACAAAATGTACTGTTATCCGAAAGAAAATTCCATGGGGATTCTAAATCTGCAATCAGTTTTGCGATGCGACAGATACTTTTTGAGAAAATGATATTTTTGTGCAGCCTTCAAAAACTCAAAATTTCTCAAAACAAAATTTCAGTGCGTGGATCGTAATTTTTCTTTTATCTCGCCAAGATGCTCTAGTCGACAAACGCTTATGTTATCCGAAAGAAAATGCCATGAGGATTCCAAATCTGCAATCCGTTTTGCGATGCGACGGATACTTTTTGAGAAAATGATATTTTTGTGCAGCCTTCAAAAACTAAAAATTAAAAAAAAAAAAATTCTATTCGTGGATCGTAATTTTTCTTTTATCTCGCAAAGATGCTCCAATCGACAAAAAGTAATGTTATCCGAAAGAAAATTTCATGAGGATTCCAAATCAATCCATTTTGCGATGCGACGGATACTTTTTGAGAAAATGATATTTTTGTGCAGCCTTCAAAAACTAAAAATTAAAAAATAAAAAATTCTATTCGTGGATCGTAATTTTTCTTTTATCTCGCAAAGATGCTCCAATCGACAAAAAGTAATGTTATCCGAAAGAAAATTTCATGAGGATTCCAAATCAATCCATTTTGCGATGCGACGGATACTTTTTGAGAAAATTATATTTTTGTGCAGCCTTCAAAAACTTAAAATTTCTTTAAAAAAAATTTCAATGCGTGGATCGTAATTTTCCTTTTATCTCACCAAGATGCTCCAATCGACAAAAGGTAATGTTATCCGAAAGAAAATTTCATGAGGATTCCAAATCAATCCATTTTGCGATGCGATGGATACTTTTTGAGAAAATGATATTTTTGTGCAGCCTTCAAAAACTTAAAAATTCTTAAAAAAAAATTCAATGCGTGCATCGTAATTTCTCTTATATCGCGCCAAGATGTTCCAATCGACAAAAGGTAATGTTATCCGAAAGAAAATTCGATGGGGATTCTAAATCTGCAATCAGTTTTGCGATGCGACGGACACTTTTTGAGAAAATGATATTTTTGTGCAGCCTTCAAAAACTCAAAATTTCTCAAAACAAAATTTCAGTGCGTGGATCGTAATTTTTCTTTTATCTCGCCAAGATGCTCTAATCGACAAACGCTAATGTTATCCGAAAGAAAATGCCATGAGGATTCCAAATCTGCAATCCGTTTTGCGATGCGTCATATACTTTTTGAGAAAATGATATTTTTGTGCAGCCTTCAAAAACTAAAAATTAAAAAAAAAAAAATTCTATTCGTGGACCGTAATTTTTCTTATATCGCGCCAAGATGCTACAATCGACAAAAGGTAATGTTATCCGAAAGAAAATTCGATGGGGATTCTAAATCTGCAATCAGTTTTGCGATGCGACGGACACTTTTTGAGAAAATGATATTTTTGTGCAGCCTTCAAAAACTTAAAATTTCTTAAAAAAAAATTCAATGCGTGGATCGTAATTTTTCTTTTATCTCGCCAAGATGCTCCAATCGCTCCAATCGACAAAAGATAATGCTATCCGAAAGGAAATTCGATGGGGATTCTAAATCTGCAATCAGTTTTGCGATGCGACGGACACTTTTTGAGAAAATGATATTTTTGTGCAGCCTTCAAAAACTCAAAATTTCTCAAAACAAAATTTCAGTGCGTGGATCGTAATTTTTCTTTTATCTCGCCAAGATGCTCTAATCGACAAACGCTAATGTTATCCGAAAGAAAATGCCATGAGGATTCCAAATCTGCAATCCGTTTTGCGATGCGTCGGATACTTTTTGAGAAAATGATATTTTTGTGCAGCCTTCAAAAACTAAAAATTAAAAAAAAAAAAATTCTATTCGTGGACCGTAATTTTTCTTATATCGCGCCAAGATGCTACAATCGACAAAAGGTAATGTTATCCGAAAGAAAATTCGATGGGGATTCTAAATCTGCAATCAGTTTTGCGATGCGACGGACACTTTTTGAGAAAATGATATTTTTGTGCAGCCTTCAAAAACTCAAAATTTCTCAAAACAAAATTTCAGTGCGTGGATCGTAATTTTTCTTTTATCTCGCCAAGATGCTCTAATCGACAAACGCTAATGTTATCCGAAAGAAAATGCCATGAGGATTCCAAATCTGCAATCCGTTTTGCGATGCGTCGGATACTTTTTGAGAAAATGATATTTTTGTGCAGCCTTCAAAAACTAAAAATTAAAAAAAAAAAAATTCTATTCGTGGACCGTAATTTTTCTTATATCGCGCCAAGATGCTACAATCGACAAAAGGTAATGTTATCCGAAAGAAAATTCGATGGGGATTCTAAATCTGCAATCAGTTTTTGCGATGCGATGGATACTTTTTGAGAAAATGATATTTTTGTGCAGCCTTCAAAAACTCAAAATTTCTCAAAAAAAAATTTCAGTGCGTGGATCGTAATTTTTCTTTTATCTCGCCAAGATGCTCCAATCGATAAAAGCTAATGTTATCCGAAAGAAAATTTCATGAGGATTCCAAATCAATCCATTTTGCGATGCGACGGATACTTTTTGAGAAAATGATATTTTTGTGCAGCCTTCAAAAACTTAAAATTTCTTTAAAAAAAATTTCAATGCGTGGATCGTAATTTCTCTTATATCGCGCCAAGATGTTCCAATCGACAAAAGGTAATGTTATCCGAAAGAAAATTCGATGGGGATTCTAAATCTGCAATCAGTTTTGCGATGCGACGGACACTTTTTGAGAAAATGATATTTTTGTGCAGCCTTCAAAAACTTAAAATTTCTTAAAAAAAAATTCAATGCGTGGATCGTAATTTTTCTTTTATCTCGCCAAGATGCTCCAATCGCTCCAATCGACAAAAGGTGATGCCATCCAAAAGAAAATTCTATGGGAATTATAAATCTGTAATCGGTTTTGCGATGCGATGGATACTTTTTGAGAAAATGATATTTTTGTGCAGCCTTCAAAAACTCAAAATTTCTCAAAACAAAATTTCAGTGCGTGGATCGTAATTTTTCTTTTATCTCGCCAAGATGCTCTAATCGACAAACGCTAATGTTATCCGAAAGAAAATGCCATGAGGATTCCAAATCTGCAATCCGTTTTGCGATGCGTCGGATACTTTTTGAGAAAATGATATTTTTGTGCAGCCTTCAAAAACTAAAAATTAAAAAAAAAAAAAATTCTATTCGTGGACCGTAATTTTTCTTATATCGCGCCAAGATGCTACAATCGACAAAAGGTAATGTTATCCGAAAGAAAATTCGATGGGGATTCCAAATCTGCAATCGGTTTTGCGATGCGACGGATACTTTTTGAGAAAATGATATTTTTGTGCAGCCTTCAAAAACTCAAAATTTCTCAAAAAAAAATTTCAGTGCGTGGATCGTAATTTTTCTTTTATCTCGCCAAGATGCTCCAATCGAAAAAAGGTACTGTTATCCGAAAGAAAATTCCATGGGGATTCTAAATCTGCAATCAGTTTTGCGATGCGATGGATACTTATTGAGAAAATGATATTTTTGTGCAGCCTTCAAAAACTTAAAATTTCTTAAAAAAAAATTCAATGCGTGGATCGTAATTTTTCTTTTATCTCGCCAAGAAGCTCCAATCGCTCCAATCGACAAAAGGTAATGCCATCCAAAAGAAAATTCTATGGGAATTATAAATCTGCAATCGGTTTTGCGATGCGATGGATACTTTTTGAGAAAATGATATTTTTGTGCAGCCTTCAAAAACTCAAAATTTCTCAAAAAAAAATTTCAGTGCGTGGATCGTAATTTTTCTTTTATCTCGCCAAGATGCTCTAATCGACAAACGCTAATGTTATCCGAAAGAAAATGCCATGAGGATTCCAAATCTGCAATCCGTTTTGCGATGCGACGGATACTTTTTAGAAAATGATATTTTTGTGCAGCCTTCAAAAACTAAAAATTAAAAAAAAAAAAAATTCTATTCGTGGATCGTAATTTTTCTTATATCGCGCCAAGATGCTACAATCGACAAAAGGTACTGTTATCCGAAAGAAAATTCCATGAGGATTCCAATTCTGCAATCGGTTTTGCGATGCGACGGATACTTTTTGAGAAAATGATATTTTTGTGCAGCCTTCAAAAACTCAAAATTTCTCAAAAAAAAATTTCAGTGCGTGGATCGTAATTTTTCTTTTATCTCGCCAAGATGCTCCAATCGACAAAAGGTAATGTTATCCGAAAGAAAATTTCATGAGGATTCCAAATCAATCCATTTTGCGATGCGACGGATACTTTTTGAGAAAATGATATTTTTGTGCAGCCTTCAAAAACTTAAAAATTCTTTAAAAAAATTCAATGCGTGGATCGTAATTTCCTTATATCGCGCCAAGATGTTCCAATCGACAAAAGGTAATGTTATCCGAAAGAAAATTTCATGAGGATTCCAAATCAATCCATTTTGCGATGCGATGGATACTTTTTGAGAAAATGATTTTTTTGTGCAGCTTTCAAAAACTTAAAATTTCTTTAAAAAAATTCAATGCGTGGATCGTAATTTTTCTTATATCGCGCCAAGATGATCCAATCGACAAAAGGTAATGTTATCCGAAAGAAAATTCCATGGGGATTCAAAATCTGCAATCAGTTTTTGCGATGCGATGGATACTTTTTGAGAAAATGATATTTTTGTGCAGCCTTCAAAAACTCAAAATTTCTCAAAAAAAAATTTCAGTGCGTGGATCGTAATTTTTCTTTTATCTCGCCAAGATGCTCCAATCGATAAAAGCTAATGTTATCCGAAAGAAAATTTCATGAGGATTCCAAATCAATCCATTTTGCGATGCGACGGATACTTTTTGAGAAAATGATATTTTTGTGCAGCCTTCAAAAACTTAAAATTTCTTTAAAAAAAATTTCAATGCGTGGATCGTAATTTCTCTTATATCGCGCCAAGATGTTCCAATCGACAAAAGGTAATGTTATCCCAAAGAAAATTCGATGGGGATTCTAAATCTGCAATCAGTTTTGCGATGCGATGGACACTTTTTGAGAAAATGATATTTTTGTGCAGCCTTCAAAAACTTAAAATTTCTTAAAAAAAAATTCAATGCGTGGACCGTAATTTTTCTTTTATCTCGCCAAGATGCTCCAATCGCTCCAATCGACAAAAGGTAATGCCATCCAAAAGAAAATTCTATGGGAATTATAAATCTGTAATCGGTTTTGCGATGCGATGAATACTTTTTGAGAAAATGATATTTTTGTGCAGCCTTCAAAAACTCAAAATTTCTCAAAACAAAATTTCAGTGCGTGGATCGTAATTTTTCTTTTATCTCGCCAAGATGCTCCAATCGACAAACGCTAATGTTATCCGAAAGAAAATGCCATGAGGATTCCAAATCTGCAATCCGTTTTGCGATGCGTCGGATACTTTTTGAGAAAATGATATTTTTGTGCAGCCTTCAAAAACTAAAAATTAAAAAAAAAAAAAATTCTATTCGTGGATCGTAATTTTTCTTATATCGCGCCAAGATGCTACAATCGACAAAAGGTACTGTTATCCGAAAGAAAATTCCATGAGGATTCCAAATCTGCAATCGGTTTTGCGATGCGACGGATACTTTTTGAGAAAATGATATTTTTGTGCAGCCTTCAAAAACTCAAAATTTCTCAAAAAAAAATTTCAGTGCGTGGATCGTAATTTTTCTTTTATCTCGCCAAGATGCTCCAATCGACAAAAGGTAATGTTATCCGAAAGAAAATTTCATGAGGATTCCAAATCAATCCATTTTGCGATGCGACGGATACTTTTTGAGAAAATGATATTTTTGTGCAGCCTTCAAAAACTTAAAAATTCTTTAAAAAAATTCAATGCGTGGATCGTAATTTCCTTATATCGCGCCAAGATGTTCCAATCGACAGAAGGTAATGTTATCCGAAAGAAAATTTCATGAGGATTCCAAATCAATCCATTTTGCGATGCGATGGATACTTTTTGAGAAAATGATTTTTTTGTGCAGCTTTCAAAAACTTAAAATTTCTTTAAAAAAATTCAATGCGTGGATCGTAATTTTTCTTATATCGCGCCAAGATGATCCAATCGACAAAAGGTAATGTTATCCGAAAGAAAATTCCATGGGGATTCAAAATCTGCAATCAGTTTTTGCGATGCGATGGATACTTTTTGAGAAAATGATATTTTTGTGCAGCCTTCAAAAACTCAAAATTTCTCAAAAAAAAATTTCAGTGCGTGGATCGTAATTTTTCTTTTATCTCGCCAAGATGCTCCAATCGATAAAAGCTAATGTTATCCGAAAGAAAATTTCATGAGGATTCCAAATCAATCCATTTTGCGATGCGACGGATACTTTTTGAGAAAATGATATTTTTGTGCAGCCTTCAAAAACTTAAAATTTCTTAAAAAAAAATTCAATGCGTGGATCGTAATTTTTCTTTTATCTCGCCAAGATGCTCCAATCGCTCCAATCGACAAAAGATAATGCTATCCGAAAGGAAATTCGATGGGGATTCAAAATCTGCAATCAGTTTTTGCGATGCGATGGATACTTTTTGAGAAAATGATATTTTTGTGCAGCCTTCAAAAACTCAAAATTTCTCAAAAAAAAGTTTCAGTGCGTGGATCGTAATTTTTCTTTTATCTCGCCAAGATGCTCCAATCGATAAAAGCTAATGTTATCCGAAAGAAAATTTCATGAGGATTCCAAATCAATCCATTTTGCGATGCGACGGATACTTTTTGAGAAAATGATATTTTTGTGCAGCCTTCAAAAACTTAAAATTTCTTTAAAAAAAATTTCAATGCGTGGATCGTAATTTCTCTTATATCGCGCCAAGATGTTCCAATCGACAAAAGGTAATGTTATCCGAAAGAAAATTCGATGGGGATTCTAAATCTGCAATCAGTTTTGCGATGCGACGGACACTTTTTGAGAAAATGATATTTTTGTGCAGCCTTCAAAAACTTAAAATTTCTTAAAAAAAAATTCAATGCGTGGATCGTAATTTTTCTTTTATCTCGCCAAGATGCTCCAATCGCTCCAATCGACAAAAGGTAATGCCATCCAAAAGAAAATTCCATGAGGATTCCAAATCTGCAATCGGTTTTGCGATGCGACGGATACTTTTTGAGAAAATGATATTTTTGTGCAGCCTTCAAAAACTCAAAATTTCTCAAAAAAAAATTTCAGTGCGTGGATCGTAATTTTTCTTTTATCTCGCCAAGATGCTCCAATCGACAAAAGGTAATGTTATCCGAAAGAAAATTTCATGAGGATTCCAAATCAATCCATTTTGCGATGCGACGGATACTTTTTGAGAAAATGATATTTTTGTGCAGCCTTCAAAAACTTAAAAATTCTTTAAAAAAATTCAATGCGTGGATCGTAATTTCCTTATATCGCGCCAAGATGTTCCAATCGGCAGAAGGTAATGTTATCCGAAAGAAAATTTCATGAGGATTCCAAATCAATCCATTTTGCGATGCGATGGATACTTTTTGAGAAAATGATTTTTTTGTGCAGCTTTCAAAAACTTAAAATTTCTTTAAAAAAATTCAATGCGTGGATCGTAATTTTTCTTATATCGCGCCAAGATGATCCAATCGACAAAAGGTAATGTTATCCGAAAGAAAATTCCATGGGGATTCAAAATCTGCAATCAGTTTTTGCGATGCGATGGATACTTTTTGAGAAAATGATATTTTTGTGCAGCCTTCAAAAACTCAAAATTTCTCAAAAAAAAATTTCAGTGCGTGGATCGTAATTTTTCTTTTATCTCGCCAAGATGCTCCAATCGATAAAAGCTAATGTTATCCGAAAGAAAATTTCATGAGGATTCCAAATCAATCCATTTTGCGATGCGACGGATACTTTTTGAGAAAATGATATTTTTGTGCAGCCTTCAAAAACTTAAAATTTCTTAAAAAAAAATTCAATGCGTGGATCGTAATTTTTCTTTTATCTCGCCAAGATGCTCCAATCGCTCCAATCGACAAAAGATAATGCTATCCGAAAGGAAATTCGATGGGGATTCAAAATCTGCAATCAGTTTTTGCGATGCGATGGATACTTTTTGAGAAAATGATATTTTTGTGCAGCCTTCAAAAACTCAAAATTTCTCAAAAAAAAGTTTCAGTGCGTGGATCGTAATTTTTCTTTTATCTCGCCAAGATGCTCCAATCGATAAAAGCTAATGTTATCCGAAAGAAAATTTTATGAGGATTCCAAATCAATCCATTTTGCGATGCGACGGATACTTTTTGAGAAAATGATATTTTTGTGCAGCCTTCAAAAACTTAAAATTTCTTTAAAAAAAATTTCAATGCGTGGATCGTAATTTCTCTTATATCGCGCCAAGATGTTCCAATCGACAAAAGGTAATGTTATCCGAAAGAAAATTCGATGGGGATTCTAAATCTGCAATCAGTTTTGCGATGCGACGGACACTTTTTGAGAAAATGATATTTTTGTGCAGCCTTCAAAAACTTAAAATTTCTTAAAAAAAAATTCAATGCGTGGATCGTAATTTTTCTTTTATCTCGCCAAGATGCTCCAATCGCTCCAATCGACAAAAGGTAATGCCATCCAAAAGAAAATTCTATGGGAATTATAAATCTGTAATCGGTTTTGCGATGCGATGGATACTTTTTGAGAAAATGATATTTTTGTGCAGCCTTCAAAAACTCAAAATTTCTCAAAACAAAATTTCAGTGCGTGGATCGTAATTTTTCTTTTATCTCGCCAAGATGCTCTAATCGACAAACGCTAATGTTATCCGAAAGAAAATGCCATGAGGATTCCAAATCTGCAATCCGTTTTGCGATGCGTCGGATACTTTTTGAGAAAATGATATTTTTGTGCAGCCTTCAAAAACTAAAAATTAAAAAAAAAAAAAATTCTATTCGTGGACCGTAATTTTTCTTATATCGCGCCAAGATGCTACAATCGACAAAAGGTAATGTTATCCGAAAGAAAATTTCATGAGGATTCCAAATCTGCAATCGGTTTTGCGATGCGACGGATACTTTTTGAGAAAATGATATTTTTGTGCAGCCTTCAAAAACTCAAAATTTCTCAAAAAAAAATTTCAGTGCGTGGATCGTAATTTTTCTTTTATCTCGCCAAGATGCTCCAATCGAAAAAAGGTACTGTTATCCGAAAGAAAATTCCATGGGGATTCTAAATCTGCAATCAGTTTTGCGATGCGATGGATACTTATTGAGAAAATGATATTTTTGTGGAGCCTTCAAAAACTTAAAATTTCTTAAAAAAAAATTCAATGCGTGGATCGTAATTTTTCTTTTATCTCGCCAAGAAGCTCCAATCGCTCCAATCGACAAAAGGTAATGCCATCCAAAAGCAAATTCTATGGGAATTATAAATCTGCAATCGGTTTTGCGATGCGATGGATACTTTTTGAGAAAATGATATTTTTGTGCAGCCTTCAAAAACTCAAAATTTCTCAAAAAAAAATTTCAGTGCGTGGATCGTAATTTTTCTTTTATCTCGCCAAGATGCTCTAATCGACAAACGCTAATGTTATCCGAAAGAAAATGCCATGAGGATTCCAAATCTGCAATCCGTTTTGCGATGCGACGGATACTTTTTAGAAAATGATATTTTTGTGCAGCCTTCAAAAACTAAAAATTAAAAAAAAAAAAAATTCTATTCGTGGATCGTAATTTTTCTTATATCGCGCCAAGATGCTACAATCGACAAAAGGTACTGTTATCCGAAAGAAAATTCCATGAGGATTCCAATTCTGCAATCGGTTTTGCGATGCGACGGATACTTTTTGAGAAAATGATATTTTTGTGCAGCCTTCAAAAACTCAAAATTTCTCAAAAAAAAATTTCAGTGCGTGGATCGTAATTTTTCTTTTATCTCGCCAAGATGCTCCAATCGACAAAAGGTAATGTTATCCGAAAGAAAATTTCATGAGGATTCCAAATCAATCCATTTTGCGATGGGACGGATACTTTTTGAGAAAATGATATTTTTGTGCAGCCTTCAAAAACTTAAAAATTCTTTAAAAAAATTCAATGCGTGGATCGTAATTTCCTTATATCGCGCCAAGATGTTCCAATCGACAAAAGGTAATGTTATCCGAAAGAAAATTTCATGAGGATTCCAAATCAATCCATTTTGCGATGCGATGGATACTTTTTGAGAAAATGATTTTTTTGTGCAGCTTTCAAAAACTTAAAATTTCTTTAAAAAAATTCAATGCGTGGATCGTAATTTTTCTTATATCGCGCCAAGATGATCCAATCGACAAAAGGTAATGTTATCCGAAAGAAAATTCCATGGGGATTCAAAATCTGCAATCAGTTTTTGCGATGCGATGGATACTTTTTGAGAAAATGATATTTCTGTGCAGCCTTCAAAAACTCAAAATTTCTCAAAAAAAAATTTCAGTGCGTGGATCGTAATTTTTCTTTTATCTCGCCAAGATGCTCCAATCGATAAAAGCTAATGTTATCCGAAAGAAAATTTCATGAGGATTCCAAATCAATCCATTTTGCGATGCGACGGATACTTTTTGAGAAAATGATATTTTTGTGCAGCCTTCAAAAACTTAAAATTTCTTTAAAAAAAATTTCAATGCGTGGATCGTAATTTCTCTTATATCGCGCCAAGATGTTCCAATCGACAAAAGGTAATGTTATCCGAAAGAAAATTCGATGGGGATTCTAAATCTGCAATCAGTTTTGCGATGCGACGGACACTTTTTGAGAAAATGATATTTTTGTGCAGCCTTCAAAAACTTAAAATTTCTTAAAAAAAAATTCAATGCGTGGACCGTAATTTTTCTTTTATCTCGCCAAGATGCTCCAATCGCTCCAATCGACAAAAGGTAATGCCATCCAAAAGAAAATTCTATGGGAATTATAAATCTGTAATCGGTTTTGCGATGCGATGGATACTTTTTGAGAAAATGATATTTTTGTGCAGCCTTCAAAAACTCAAAATTTCTCAAAACAAAATTTCAGTGCGTGGATCGTAATTTTTCTTTTATCTCGCCAAGATGCTCCAATCGACAAACGCTAATGTTATCCGAAAGAAAATGCCATGAGGATTCCAAATCTGCAATCCGTTTTGCGATGCGTCGGATACTTTTTGAGAAAATGATATTTTTGTGCAGCCTTCAAAAACTAAAAATTAAAAAAAAAAAAAATTCTATTCGTGGATCGTAATTTTTCTTATATCGCGCCAAGATGCTACAATCGACAAAAGGTACTGTTATCCGAAAGAAAATTCCATGAGGATTCCAAATCTGCAATCGGTTTTGCAATGCGACGGATACTTTTTGAGAAAATGATATTTTTGTGCAGCCTTCAAAAACTCAAAATTTCTCAAAAAAAAATTTCAGTGCGTGGATCGTAATTTTTCTTTTATCTCGCCAAGATGCTCCAATCGACAAAAGGTAATGTTATCCGAAAGAAAATTTCATGAGGATTCCAAATCAATCCATTTTGCGATGCGACGGATACTTTTTGAGAAAATGATATTTTTGTGCAGCCTTCAAAAACTTAAAAATTCTTTAAAAAAATTCAATGCGTGGATCGTAATTTCCTTATATCGCGCCAAGATGTTCCAATCGACAGAAGGTAATGTTATCCGAAAGAAAATTTCATGAGGATTCCAAATCAATCCATTTTGCGATGCGACGGATACTTTTTGAGAAAATGATATTTTTGTGCAGCCTTCAAAAACTTAAAAATTCTTTAAAAAAATTCAATGCGTGGATCGTAATTTCCTTATATCGCGCCAAGATGTTCCAATCGACAAAAGGTAATGTTATCCGAAAGAAAATTCCATGGGGATTCAAAATCTGCAATCAGTTTTTGCGATGCGATGGATACTTTTTGAGAAAATGATATTTTTGTGCAGCCTTCAAAAACTCAAAATTTCTCAAAAAAAAATTTCAGTGCGTGGATCGTAATTTTTCTTTTATCTCGCCAAGATGCTCCAATCGATAAAAGCTAATGTTATCCGAAAGAAAATTTCATGAGGATTCCAAATCAATCCATTTTGCGATGCGACGGATACTTTTTGAGAAAATGATATTTTTGTGCAGCCTTCAAAAACTTAAAATTTCTTTAAAAAAAATTTCAATGCGTGGATCGTAATTTCTCTTATATCGCGCCAAGATGTTCCAATCGACAAAAGGTAATGTTATCCGAAAGAAAATTCGCTGGGGATTCTAAATCTGCAATCAGTTTTGCGATGCGACGGACACTTTTTGAGAAAATGATATTTTTGTGCAGCCTTCAAAAACTTAAAATTTCTTAAAAAAAAATTCAATGCGTGGACCGTAATTTTTCTTTTATCTCGCCAAGATGCTCCAATCGCTCCAATCGACAAAAGGTAATGCCATCTAAAAGAAAATTCTATGGGAATTATAAATCTGTAATCGGTTTTGCGATGCGATGGATACTTTTTGAGAAAATGATATTTTTGTGCAGCCTTCAAAAACTAAAAATTAAAAAAAAAAAAATTCTATTCGTGGATCGTAATTTTTCTTATATCGCGCCAAGATGCTACAATCGACAAAAGGTACTGTTATCCGAAAGAAAATTCCATGAGGATTCCAAATCTGCAATCGGTTTTGCGATGCGACGGATACTTTTTGAGAAAATGATATTTTTGTGCAGCCTTCAAAAACTCAAAATTTCTCAAAAAAAAATTTCAGTGCGTGGATCGTAATTTTTCTTTTATCTCGCCAAGATGCTCCAATCGACAAAAGGTAATGTTATCCGAAAGAAAATTTCATGAGGATTCCAAATCAATCCATTTTGCGATGCGACGGATACTTTTTGAGAAAATGATATTTTTGTGCAGCCTTCAAAAACTTAAAAATTCTTTAAAAAAATTCAATGCGTTGATCGTAATTTCCTTATATCGCGCCAAGATGTTCCAATCGACAGAAGGTAATGTTATCCGAAAGAAAATTTCATGAGGATTCCAAATCAATCCATTTTGCGATGCGATGGATACTTTTTGAGAAAATGATTTTTTTGTGCAGCTTTCAAAAACTTAAAATTTCTTTAAAAAAATTCAATGCGTGGATCGTAATTTTTCTTATATCGCGCCAAGATGATCCAATCGACAAAAGGTAATGTTATCCGAAAGAAAATTCCATGGGGATTCAAAATCTGCAATCAGTTTTTGCGATGCGATGGATACTTTTTGAGAAAATGATATTTTTGTGCAGCCTTCAAAAACTCAAAATTTCTCAAAAAAAAATTTCAGTGCGTGGATCGTAATTTTTCTTTTATCTCGCCAAGATGCTCCAATCGATAAAAGCTAATGTTATCCGAAAGAAAATTTCATGAGGATTCCAAATCAATCCATTTTGCGATGCGACGGATACTTTTTGAGAAAATGATATTTTTGTGCAGCCTTCAAAAACTTAAAATTTCTTAAAAAAAAATTCAATGCGTGGATCGTAATTTCTCTTATATCGCGCCAAGATGTTCCAATCGACAAAAGGTAAAGTTATCCGAAAGAAAATTCGATGGGGATTCTAAATCTGCAATCAGTTTTGCGATGCGACGGACACTTTTTGAGAAAATGATATTTTTGTGCAGCCTTCAAAAACTTAAAATTTCTTAAAAAAAAATTCAATGCGTGGATCGTAATTTTTCTTTTATCTCGCCAAGATGCTCCAATCGCTCCAATCGACAAAAGGTAATGCCATCCAAAAGAAAATTCTATGGGAATTATAAATCTGTAATCGGTTTTGCGATGCGATGGATACTTTTTGAGAAAATGATATTTTTGTGCAGCCTTCAAAAACTCAAAATTTCTCAAAACAAAATTTCAGTGCGTGGATCGTAATTTTTCTTTTATCTCGCCAAGATGCTCTAATCGACAAACGCTAATGTTATCCGAAAGAAAATGCCATGAGGATTCCAAATCTGCAATCCGTTTTGCGATGCGTCGGATACTTTTTGAGAAAATGATATTTTTGTGCAGCCTTCAAAAACTAAAAATTAAAAAAAAAAAAAATTCTATTCGTGGATCGTAATTTTTCTTATATCGCGCCAAGATGCTACAATCGACAAAAGGTAATGTTATCCGAAAGAAAATTTCATGAGGATTCCAAATCAATCCATTTTGCGATGCGACGGATACTTTTTGAGAAAATGATATTTTTGTGCAGCCTTCAAAAACTTAAAATTTCTTAAAAAAAAATTCAATGCGTGGATCGTAATTTCTCTTATATCGCGCCAAGATATTCCAATCGACAAAAGGTAATGCTATCCGAAAGAAAATTCGATGGGGATTCTAAATCTGCAATCAGTTTTGCGATGCGACGGACACTTTTTGAGAAAATGATATTTTTGTGCAGCCTTCAAAAACTTAAAATTTCTTAAAAAAAAATTCAATGCGTGGATCGTAATTTTTCTTTTATCTCGCCAAGATGCTCCAATCGCTCCAATCGACAAAAGGTAATGCCATCCAAAAGAAAATTCTATGGGAATTATAAATCTGTAATCGGTTTTGCGATGCGATGGATACTTTTTGAGAAAATGATATTTTTGTGCAGCGTTCAAAAACTCAAAATTTCTCAAAACAAAATTTCAGTGCGTGGATCGTAATTTTTCTTTTATCTCGCCAAGATGCTCTAATCGACAAACGCTAATGTTATCCGAAAGAAAATTTCATGAGGATTCCAAATCTGCAATCGGTTTTGCGATGCGACGGATACTTTTTGAGAAAATGATATTTTTGTGCAGCCTTCAAAAACTAAAAATTAAAAAAAAAAAAAATTCTATTCGTGGATCGTAATTTTTCTTTTATCTCGCCAAGATGCTCCAATCGAAAAAAGGTACTGTTATCCGAAAGAAAATTCCATGGGGATTCTAAATCTGCAATCAGTTTTGCGATGCGATGGATACTTATTGAGAAAATGATATTTTTGTGCAGCCTTCAAAAACTCAAAATTTCTCAAAAAAAAATTTCAGTGCGTGGATCGTAATTTTTCTTTTATCTCGCCAAGATGCTCTAATCGACAAACGCTAATGTTATCCGAAAGAAAATTTCATGAGGATTCCAAATCAATCCATTTTGCGATGCGACGGATACTTTTTGAGAAAATGATATTTTTGTGCAGCCTTCAAAAACTTAAAATTTCTTTAAAAAAATTTCAATGCGTGGATCGTAATTTTTCTTTTATCTCACCAAGATGCTCCAATCGACAAAAGGTAATGTTATCCGAAAGAAAATTTCATGAGGATTCCAAATCAATCCATTTTGCGATGCGACGGATACTTTTTGAGAAAATGATATTTTTGTGCAGCCTTCAAAAACTTAAAATTTCTTTAAAAAAATTTCAATGCGTGGATCGTAATTTTTCTTTTATCTCGCAAAGATGCTCCAATCGACAAAAGGTAATGTTATCCGAAAGAAAATTTCATGAGGATTCCAAATCAATCCATTTTGCGATGCGACGGATATTTTGAGAAAATGATATTTTTGTGCAGCCTTCAAAAACTTAAAATTTCTTTAAAAAAAATTTCAATGCGTGGATCGTAATTTTTCTTTTATCTCGCCAAGATGCTCCAATCGACAAAAGGTAATGTTATCCGAAAGAAAATTTCAGGAGGATTCCAAATCAATCCATTTTGCGATGCGATGGATACTTTTTGAGAAAATGATATTTTTGTGCAGCCTTCAAAAACTTAAAAATTCTTAAAAGAAATTCAATGCGTGGATCGTAATTTCCTTATATCGCGCCAAGATGTTCCACTCGACAAAAGGTAATGTTATCCGAAAGAAAATTCGATGGGGATTCTAAATCTGCAATCAATTTTGCGATGCGACGGACACTTTTTGAGAAAATGATATTTTTGTGCAGCCTTCAAAAACTTAAAATTTCTTAAAAAAAAATTCAATGCGTGGATCGTAATTTTTCTTTTATCTCGCCAAGAAGCTCCAATCGCTCCAATCGACAAAAGGTAATGCCATCCAAAAGAAAATTCTATGGGAATTATAAATCTGCAATCGGTTTTGCCATGCGATGGATACTTTTTGAGAAAATGATATTTTTGTGCAGCCTTCAAAAACTCAAAATTTCTCAAAAAAAAAATTCAGTGCGTGGATCGTAATTTTTCTTTTATCTCGCCAAGATGCTCTAATCGACAAACGCTAATGTTATCCGAAAGAAAATGCCATGAGGATTCCAAATCTCCAATCCGTTTTGCGATGCGACGGATACTTTTTGAGAAAATGATATTTTTGTGCAGCCTTCAAAAACTAAAAATTAAAAAAAAAAAAATTCTATTCGTGGATCGTAATTTTTCTTATATCGCGAGAAGATGCTCCAATCGACAAAAGTTACTGTTATCCGAAAGAAAATTCCATGAGGATTCCAAATCTGCAATCCGTTTTGCGATGCGACGGACACTTTTTGAGAAAATGATATTTTTGTGCAGCCTTCAAAAACTTAAAATTTCTTAAAAAAAAAATTTCAATGCGTGGATCGTAATTTCTCTTATATCGCGCCAAGATGTTCCAATCGACAAAAGGTAATGTTATCCGAAAGAAAATTCGATGGGGATTCTAAATCTGCAATCCGTTTTGCGATGCGACGAAAACTTTTTGAGAAAATGATATTTTTGTGCAGCCTTCAAAAACTTAAAATTTCTTTAAAAAAAATTTCAATGCGTGGATCGTAATTTCTCTTATATCGCGCCAAGATGTTCCAATCGACAAAAGGTAATGTTATCCGAAAGAAAATTCGATGGGGATTCTAAGTCTGCAATCCGTTTTGCGATGCGACGGATACTTTTTGAGAAAATGATATTTTTGTGCAGCCTTCAAAAACTTAAAATTTCTTTAAAAAAATTTCAATGCGTGGATCGTAATTTTTCTTTTATCTCACCAAGATGCTCCAATCGACAAAAGGTAATGTTATCCGAAAGAAAATTTCATGAGGATTCCAAATCAATCCATTTTGCGATGCGACGGATACTTTTTGAGAAAATGATATTTTTGTGCAGCCTTCAAAAACTTAAAATTTCTTTAAAAAAATTTCAATGCGTGGATCGTAATTTTTCTTTTATCTCGCAAAGATGCTCCAATCGACAAAAGGTAATGTTATCCGAAAGAAAATTTCATGAGGATTCCAAATCAATCCATTTTGCGATGCGACGGATATTTTGAGAAAATGATATTTTTGTGCAGCCTTCAAAAACTTAAAATTTCTTTAAAAAAAATTTCAATGCGTGGATCGTAATTTTTCTTTTATCTCGCCAAGATGCTCCAATCGACAAAAGGTAATGTTATCCGAAAGAAAATTTCAGGAGGATTCCAAATCAATCCATTTTGCGATGCGATGGATACTTTTTGAGAAAATGATATTTTTGTGCAGCCTTCAAAAACTTAAAAATTCTTAAAAGAAATTCAATGCGTGGATCGTAATTTCCTTATATCGCGCCAAGATGTTCCAATCGACAAAAAATCATGCTATCCGAAAGGAAATTCGATGGGGATTCTAAATCTGCAATCAATTTTGCGATGCGACGGACACTTTTTGAGAAAATGATATTTTTGTGCAGCCTTCAAAAACTTAAAATTTCTTAAAAAAAAATTCAATGCGTGGATCGTAATTTTTCTTTTATCTCGCCTAGAAGCTCCAATCGCTCCAATCGACAAAAGGTAATGCCATCCAAAAGAAAATTCTATGGGAATTATAAATCTGCAATCGGTTTTGCCATGCGATGGATACTTTTTGAGAAAATGATATTTTTGTGCAGCCTTCAAAAACTCAAAATTTCTCAAAAAAAAAATTCAGTGCGTGGATCGTAATTTTTCTTTTATCTCGCCAAGATGCTCTAATCGACAAACGCTAATGTTATCCGAAAGAAAATACCATGAGGATTCCAAATCTGCAATCCGTTTTGCGATGCGATGGATACTTTTTGAGAAAATGATATTTTTGTGCAGCCTTCAAAAACTAAAAATTAAAAAAAAAAAAATTCTATTCGTGGATCGTAATTTTTCTTATATCGCGAGAAGATGCTCCAATCGACAAAAGTTACTGTTATCCGAAAGAAAATTCCATGAGGATTCCAAATCTGCAATCCGTTTTGCGATGCGACGGACACTTTTTGAGAAAATGATATTTTTGTGCAGCCTTCAAAAACTTAAAATTTCTTTAAAAAAAATTTCAATGCGTGGATCGTAATTTCTCTTATATCGCGCCAAGATGTTCCAATCGACAAAAGGTAATGTTATCCGAAAGAAAATTCTATGGGGATTCTAAATCTGCAATCCGTTTTGCGATGCGACGGACACTTTTTGAGAAAATGATATTTTTGTGCAGCCTTCAAAAACTTAAAATTTCTTTAAAAAAAATTTCAATGCGTGGATCGTAATTTCTCTTATATCGCGCCAAGATGTTCCAATCGACAAAAGGTAATGTTATCCGAAAAAAAATTCGATGGGGATTCTAAATCTGCAATCAATTTTGCGATGCGACGGACACTTTTTGAGAAAATGATATTTTTGTGCAGCCTTCAAAAACTTAAAATTTCTTAAAAAAAAATTCAATGCGTGGATCGCAATTTTTCTTTTATCTCGCCAAGAAGCTCCAATCGCTCCAATCGACAAAAGGTAATGCCGTCCAAAAGAAAATTCTATGGGAATTATAAATCTGCAATCGGTTTTGCGATGCGATGGATGCTTTTTGAGAAAATGATATTTTTGTGCAGCCTTCAAAAACTCAAAATTTCTCAAAAAAAAATTTCAGTGCGTGGATCGTAATTTTTCTTTTATCTCGCCAAGATGCTCCAATCGACAAAAGGTAATGTTCTCCGAAAGAAAATTTCATGAGGATTCCAAATCAATCTATTTTGCGATGCGATGGATACTTTTTGAGAAAATGATTTTTTTGTGCAGCTTTCAAAAACTTAAAATTTCTTTAAAAAAATTCAATGCGTGGATCGTTATTTTTCTTATATCGCGCCAAGATGATCCAATCGACAAAAGGTAATGTTATCCGAAAGAAAATTCCATGGGGATTCAAAATCTGCAATCAGTTTTTGCGATGCGATGGATACTTTTTGAGAAAATGATATTTTTGTGCAGCCTTCAAAAACTCAAAATTTCTCAAAAAAAAATTTCAATGCGTGGATCGTAATTTTTCTTTTATCTCGCCAAGATGCTCCAATCGATAAAAGCTAATGTTATCCGAAAGAAAATTCCATGGGGATTCCAAATCTGCAATCCGTTTTGCGATGCGACGGATACTTTTTGAGAAAATGATATTTTTGTGCAGCCTTCAAAAACTTAAAATTTCTTTAAAAAAATTTCAATGCGTGGATCGTAATTTTTCTTTTATCTCGCAAAGATGCTCCAATCGACAAAAGGTAATGTTATCCGAAAGAAAATTTCATGAGGATTCCAAATCAATCCATTTTGCGATGCGACGGATACTTTTTGAGAAAATGATATTTTTGTGCAGCCTTCAAAAACTTAAAAATTCTTAAAAAAATTCAATGCGTGGATCGTAATTTCCTTATATTGCGACAAGATGTTCCAATCGACAAAAGGTAATGCTATCCGAAAGGAAATTCGATGAGGATTCCAAATCTGCAATCCGTTTTGCGATGCGACGGACACTTTTTGAGAAAATGATATTTTTGTGCAGCCTTCAAAAACTTAAAATTTCTTTAAAAAAAATTTCAATGCGTGGATCGTAATTTCTCTTATATCGCGCCAAGATGTTCCAATCGACAAAAGGTAATGTTATCCGAAAGAAAATTCTATGGGGATTCTAAATCTGCAATCCGTTTTGCGATGCGACGGACACTTTTTGAGAAAATGATATTTTTGTGCAGCCTTCAAAAACTTAAAATTTCTTTAAAAAAAATTTCAATGCGTGGATCGTAATTTCTCTTATATCGCGCCAAGATGTTCCAATCGACAAAAGGTAATGTTATCCGAAAAAAAATTCGATGGGGATTCTAAATCTGCAATCAATTTTGCGATGCGACGGACACTTTTTGAGAAAATGATATTTTTGTGCAGCCTTCAAAAACTTAAAATTTCTTAAAAAAAAATTCAATGCGTGGATCGTAATTTTTCTTTTATCTCGCCAAGAAGCTCCAATCGCTCCAATCGACAAAAGGTAATGCCGTCCAAAAGAAAATTCTATGGGAATTATAAATCTGCAATCGGTTTTGCGATGCGATGGATGCTTTTTGAGAAAATGATATTTTTGTGCAGCCTTCAAAAACTCAAAATTTCTCAAAAAAAAATTTCAGTGCGTGGATCGTAATTTTTCTTTTATCTCGCCAAGATGCTCCAATCGACAAAAGGTAATGTTCTCCGAAAGAAAATTTCATGGGGATTCCAAATCAATCTATTTTGCGATGCGATGGATACTTTTTGAGAAAATGATTTTTTTGTGCAGCTTTCAAAAACTTAAAATTTCTTTAAAAAAATTCAATGCGTGGATCGTAATTTTTCTTATATCGCGCCAAGATGATCCAATCGACAAAAGGTAATGTTATCCGAAAGAAAATTCCATGGGGATTCAAAATCTGCAATCAGTTTTTGCGATGCGATGGATACTTTTTGAGAAAATGATATTTTTGTGCAGCCTTCAAAAACTCAAAATTTCTCAAAAAAAAATTTCAATGCGTGGATCGTAATTTTTCTTTTATCTCGCCAAGATGCTCCAATCGATAAAAGCTAATGTTATCCGAAAGAAAATTCCATGGGGATTCCAAATCTGCAATCCGTTTTGCGATGCGACGGATACTTTTTGAGAAAATGATATTTTTGTGCAGCCTTCAAAAACTTAAAATTTCTTTAAAAAAATTTCAATGCGTGGATCGTAATTTTTCTTTTATCTCGCAAAGATGCTCCAATCGACAAAAGGTAATGTTATCCGAAAGAAAATTTCATGAGGATTCCAAATCAATCCATTTTGCGATGCGACGGATACTTTTTGAGAAAATGATATTTTTGTGCAGCCTTCAAAAACTTAAAAATTCTTAAAAAAAATTCAATGCGTGGATCGTAATTTCCTTATATTGCGCCAAGATGTTCCAATCGACAAAAGGTAATGCTATCCGAAAGGAAATTCGATGGGGATTCTAAATCTGCAATCAGTTTTGCGATGCAACGGATACTTTTCGAGAAAATGATATTTTTGTGCAGCCTTCAAAAACTTAAAATTTCTTTAAAAAAAATTCAATGCGTGGATCGTAATTTTTCTTTTATCTCGCCAAGATGCTCCAATCGACAAAAGGTAATGTTATCCGAAAGAAAATTTCATGAGGATTCCAAATCAATCCATTTTGCGATGCGACGGATACTTTTTGAGAAAATGATATTTTTGTGCAGCCTTCAAAAACTTAAAATTTCTTTAAAAAAAATTTCAATGCGTGGATCGTAATTTCTCTTATATCGCGCCAAGATGTTCCAATCGACAAAAGGTACTGTTATCCGAAAGAAAATTCGATGGAGATTCTAAATCTGCAATCCGTTTTGCGATGCGATGGACACTTTTTGAGAAAATGATATTTTTGTGCAGCCTTCAAAAACTTAAAATTTCTTAAAAAAAAATTCAATGCGTGGATGGTAATTTTTCTTTTATCTCGCCAAGAAGCTCCAATCGCTCCAATCGACAAAAGGTAATGCCATCCAAAAGAAAATTCTATGGGAATTATAAATCTGCAATCGGTTTTGCGATGCGATGGATACTTTTTGAGAAAATGATATTTTTGTGCAGCCTTCAAAAACTCAAAATTTCTCAAAAAAAAATTTCAGTGCGTGGATCGTAATTTTTCTTTTATCGAGCCAAGATGCTCTAATCGACAAACGCTAATGTTATCCGAAAGAAAATGCCATGAGGATTCCAAATCTGCAATCCGTTTTGCGATGCGACGGATACTTTTTGAGAAAATGATATTTTTGTGCAGCCTTCAAAAACTAAAAATTAAAAAAAAAAAAAATTCTATTCGTAGATCGTAATTTTTCTTATATCGCGCCAAGATGCTACAGTCGACAAAAGGTACTGTTATCCGAAAGAAAATTCCATGAGGATTCCAAATCTGCAATCGGTTTTGCGATGCGATGGATACTTTTTGAGAAAATGATATTTTTGTGCAGCCTTCAAAAACTCAAAATTTCTCAAAAAAAAATTTCAGTGCGTGGATCGTAATTTTTCTTTTATCTCGCCAAGATGCTCCAATCGACAAAAGGTAATGTTATCCGAAAGAAAATTTCATGAGGATTCCAAATCAATCTATTTTGCGATGCGATGGATACTTTTTGAGAAAATGATTTTTTTGTGCAGCCTTCAAAAACTTAAAATTTCTTTAAAAAAAATTTCAATGCGTGGATCGTAATTTCTCTCATATATCGCCACAAAATGTTCCAATCGACAAAAGGTAATGTTATCCGAAAGAAAATTCGATGGGGATTCTAAATCTGCAATCAGTTTTGCGATGCGACGGACACTTTTTGAGAAAATGATATTTTTGTGCAGCCTTCAAAAACTTAAAATTTCTTTTAAAAAAATTTCAACGCATGGATCGTACTTTTTCTTCTATCTCGTCAAGATGCTCCAATCGATAAAAGGTTATGCCGTCAAAAAAAAAATTCATGAGGATTCCAAATCTGCAATCCGTTTTGCGATGCGATGGATACTTTTTGAGAAAATGATATTTTTGTGCAGCCTTCAAAAACTTAAAATTTCTTAAAAAAAAATTCAATGCGTGGATCGTAATTTTTCTTTTATCTCGCAAAGATGCTCCAATCGACAAAAGGTAATGTTATCCGAAAGAAAATTTCATGAGGATTCCAAATCAATCCATTTTGCGATGCGACGGATACTTTTTGAGAAAATGATATTTTTGTGCAGCCTTCAAAAACTTAAAATTTCTTTAAAAAAATTCAAGCGTGGATCGTAATTTTTCTTATATCGCGCCAAGATGATCCAATCGACAAAAGGTAATGTTATCCGAAAGAAAATTCCATGGGGATTCAAAATCTGCAATCAGTTTTTGCGATGCGATGGATACTTTTTGAGAAAATGAGATTTTTGTGCAGCCATCAAAAACTTAAAATTTCTCAAAAAAAAATTTCAGTGCGTGGATCGTAATTTTTCTTTTATCTCGCCAAGATGCTCCAATCGACAAAAGGTAATGTTATCCGAAAGAAAATTCCATGGGGATTCTAAATCTGCAATCAGTTTTGCGATGCGATGGATACTTTTTGAGAAAATGATATTTTTGTGCAGCCTTCAAAAACTTAAAATTTCTTTAAAAAAAATTTCAACGCATGGATCGTACTTTTTCTTCTATCTCGTCAAGATGCTCCAATCGATAAAAGGTTATGCCGTCAAAAAAAAAATTCATGAGGATTCCAAATCTGCAATCCGTTTTGCGATGCGATGGATACTTTTTGAGAAAACGATATTTTTGTGCAGCCTTCAAAAACTTAAAATTTCTTAAAAAAAAATTCAATGCGTCGAACGTAATTTTTCTTATATCGCGCCAAGATGCTCCAATCGACAAAAGGTAATGTTATCCGAAAGAAAATTCCATGAGGATTCCAAATCTGCAATTCGTTTTGCGATACGACGGACACTTTTTGAGAAAATGATATTTTTGTGCAGCCTTCAAAAACTTAAAATTTCTTAAAAAAATATTCAATGCGTGGATCTTAATTTTTCTTTTATCTCGCCAAGATGCTCCAATCGACAAAAGGTAATGTTATCCGAAAGAAAATTTTATGAGGATTCCAAATCTGCAATCCGTTTTGCGATGCGATGGATAGTTTTTGAGAAAACGATATTTTTGTGCAGCCTTCAAAAACTTAAAATTTCTTAAAAAAAAATCCTATTCGTGGATCGTAATTATTCTTATATCGCGCAAAGATGCTCCAATCTCCAATGCTCCGTTTTGCGATGGGATGGATACTTTTTGAGAAAACGATATTTTTGTGCCGCCTTCAAAAACTTAAAATTTTTAAAAAAAAAAATTTCAGTGCGTGGATCGTAATTTTTCTTTTATCTCGCCAAGATGCTCCAATCGACAAAAGGTAATGCCGTCCAAAAAACAATTTCATGAGGATTCCAAATCTGCAATCCGTTTTTCGATGCGATGGATACTTTTTGAGAAAATGATATTTTTGTGCAGCGTTCAAAAACTTAAAATTTCTTAAAAAAAAATTCAATGCGTGGATCGCAATTTTTCTTATATCGAGCCAAGATGCTCCAATCGACAAAAGGTAATGTCAGCCGAAAGAAAATTTTATGAGGATTCCAAATCTGCAATTCGTTTTGCGATGCGACGGACACTTTTTGAGAAAATGATATTTTTGTGCAGCCTTCAAAAACTTAAAATTTCTTAAAAAAATATTCAATGCGTGGATCGTAATTTTTCTTATATTGCGCCAAGATGCTCCAATCGACAAAAGGTAATGTCAGCCGAAAGAAAATTTTATGAGGATTCCAAATCTGCAATCCGTTTTTCGGTGCGATGGATACTTTTTGAGAAAATGATATTTTTGTGCAGCCTTCAAAAACTTAATATTTCATGAAAAAAAATTCAATGCGTGGATCGTAATTTTTCTTATATCGCGCCAAGATGCTCCAATCGACAAAAGGATTCCAAATCTGCAATCCGTTTTTCGATGCGATGGATACTTTTTGAGAAAATGATATTTTTGTGCAGCGTTCAAAAACTTAAAATTTCTTTAAAAAAAATCCTATTCGTGGATCGTAATTATTCTTATATCGCGCCAAGATGCTCCAATCGACAAAAGGAAATGTAATCCGAAAGAAAATTCCATGAGGATTCCAAATCTGCAATTCGTTTTGCGATGCGACGGACACTTTTTGAGAAAATGATATTTTTGTGCAGCCTTCAAAAACTTAAAATTTCTTTAAAAAAAATTTCAATGCGAGGATCGTAATTTTTCTTTTATCTCGCCAAGATGCTCCAATCGACAAAAGGTAATGTTATCCGAAAGAAAATTCCATGAGGATTCCAAATCTGCAATCCGTTTTGCGATGCGATGGATACTTTTTGAGAAAACGATATTTTTGTGCAGCCTTCAAAAACTTAAAATTTCTTAAAAAAAAATCCTATTCGTGGATCGTAATTATTCTTATATCGCGCCAATTCCAAATCTGCAATCCGTTTTGCGATGCGATGGATACTTTTTGAGAAAACGATATTTTTGTGCAGCGTTCAAAAACTTAAAATTTCTTAAAAAAAAATTCAATGCGTGGATCGCAATTTTTCTTATATCGAGCCAAGATGCTCCAATCGACAAAAGGTAATGTCAGCCGAAAGAAAATTTTATGAGGATTCCAAATCTGCAATTCGTTTTGCGATGCGACGGACACTTTTTGAGAAAATGATATTTTTGTGCAGCCTTCAAAAACTTAAAATTTCTTAAAAAAATATTCAATGCGTGGATCGTAATTTTTCTTATATTGCGCCAAGATGCTCCAATCGACAAAAGGTAATGTCAGCCGAAAGAAAATGTTATGAGGATTCCAAATCTGCAATCCGTTTTTCGGTGCGATGGATACTTTTTGAGAAAATGATATTTTTGTGCAGCCTTCAAAAACTTAATATTTCATGAAAAAAAATTCAATGCGTGGATCGTAATTTTTCTTATATCGCGCCAAGATGCTCCAATCGACAAAAGGATTCCAAATCTGCAATCCGTTTTTCGATGCGATGGATACTTTTTGAGAAAATGATATTTTTGTGCAGCGTTCAAAAACTTAAAATTTCTTTAAAAAAAATCCTATTCGTGGATCGTAATTATTCTTATATCGCGCCAAGATGCTCCAATCGACAAAAGGAAATGTAATCCGAAAGAAAATTCCATGAGGATTCCAAATCTGCAATTCGTTTTGCGATGCGACGGACACTTTTTGAGAAAATGATATTTTTGTGCAGCCTTCAAAAACTTAAAATTTCTTTAAAAAAAATTTCAATGCGAGGATCGTAATTTTTCTTTTATCTCGCCAAGATGCTCCAATCGACAAAAGGTAATGTTATCCGAAAGAAAATTCCATGAGGATTCCAAATCTGCAATCCGTTTTGCGATGCGATGGATACTTTTTGAGAAAACGATATTTTTGTGCAGCCTTCAAAAACTTAAAATTTCTTAAAAAAAAATCCTATTCGTGGATCGTAATTATTCTTATATCGCGCCAAGATGCTCCAATCAACAAAAGATAATGTCAGCGGAAAGAAAATTTTATGAGGATTCCAAATCTGCAATCCGTTTTGCGATGCGATGGATACTTTTTGAGAAAACGATATTTTTGTGCAGCCTTCAAAAACTTAAAATTTCTTAAAAAAATATTCAATGCGTGGATCGTAATTTTTCTTATATCGCGCCAAGATGCTCCAATCGACAAAAGGTAATGTTATTCGAAAGAAAATTCCATGAGGATTCCAAATCTGCAATTCGTTTTGCGATGCGATGGATACTTTTTGAGAAAATGATATTTTTGTGCAGCCTTCAAAAACTTAAAATTTCTTTAAAAAAAATTTCAACGCATGGATCGTACTTTTTCTTCTATCTCGTCAAGATGCTCCAATCGATAAAAGGTTACGCCGTCAAAAAAAAAATTCATGAGGATTCCAAATCTGCAATCCGTTTTGCGATGCGATGGATACTTTTTGAGAAAACGATATTTTTGTGCAGCCTTCAAAAACTTAAAATTTCTTTAAAAAAAATCCTATTCGTGGATCGTAATTATTCTTATATCGCGCAAAGATGCTCCAATCTCCAATGCTCCGTTTTGCGATGGGATGGATACTTTTTGAGAAAACGATATTTTTGTGCCGCCTTCAAAAACTTAAAATTTTTAAAAAAAAAAATTTCAGTGCGTGGATCGTAATTTTTCTTTTATCTCGCCAAGATGCTCCAATCGACAAAAGGTAATGCCGTCCAAAAAACAATTTCATGAGGATTCCAAATCTGCAATCCGTTTTTCGATGCGATGGATACTTTTTGAGAAAATGATATTTTTGTGCAGCGTTCAAAAACTTAAAATTTCTTAAAATAAAATTCAATGCGTGGATCGCAATTTTTCTTATATCGAGCCAAGATGCTCCAATCGACAAAAGGTAATGTCAGCCGAAAGAAAATTTTATGAGGATTCCAAATCTGCAATTCGTTTTGCGATGCGACGGACACTTTTTGAGAAAATGATATTTTTGTGCAGCCTTCAAAAACTTAAAATTTCTTAAAAAAATATTCAATGCGTGGATCGTAATTTTTCTTATATTGCGCCAAGATGCTCCAATCGACAAAAGGTAATGTCAGCCGAAAGAAAATTTTATGAGGATTCCAAATCTGCAATCCGTTTTTCGGTGCGATGGATACTTTTTGAGAAAATGATATTTTTGTGCAGCCTTCAAAAACTTAATATTTCATGAAAAAAAATTCAATGCGTGGATCGTAATTTTTCTTATATCGCGCCAAGATGCTCCAATCGACAAAAGGATTCCAAATCTGCAATCCGTTTTTCGATGCGATGGATACTTTTTGAGAAAATGATATTTTTGTGCAGCGTTCAAAAACTTAAAATTTCTTTAAAAAAAATCCTATTCGTGGATCGTAATTATTCTTATATCGCGCCAAGATGCTCCAATCGACAAAAGGAAATGTAATCCGAAAGAAAATTCCATGAGGATTCCAAATCTGCAATTCGTTTTGCGATGCGACGGACACTTTTTGAGAAAATGATATTTTTGTGCAGCCTTCAAAAACTTAAAATTTCTTTAAAAAAAATTTCAATGCGAGGATCGTAATTTTTCTTTTATCTCGCCAAGATGCTCCAATCGACAAAAGGTAATGTTATCCGAAAGAAAATTCCATGAGGATTCCAAATCTGCAATTCGTTTTGCGATGCGACGGATACTTTTTGAGAAAATGATATTTTTGTGCAGCCTTCAAAAACTTAAAATTTCTTTAAAAAAAATTTCAATGCGTGGATCGTAATTTCTCTTATATCGCGCCAAGATGTTCCAATCGACAAAAGGTACTGTTATCCGAAAGAAAATTCGATGGAGATTCTAAATCTGCAATCCGTTTTGCGATGCGATGGACACTTTTTGAGAAAATGATATTTTTGTGCAGCCTTCAAAAACTTAAAATTTCTTAAAAAAAAATTCAATGCGTGGATGGTAATTTTTCTTTTATCTCGCCAAGAAGCTCCAATCGCTCCAATCGACAAAAGGTAATGCCATCCAAAAGAAAATTCTATGGGAATTATAAATCTGCAATCGGTTTTGCGATGCGATGGATACTTTTTGAGAAAATGATATTTTTGTGCAGCCTTCAAAAACTCAAAATTTCTCAAAAAAAAATTTCAGTGCGTGGATCGTAATTTTTCTTTTATCGAGCCAAGATGCTCTAATCGACAAACGCTAATGTTATCCGAAAGAAAATGCCATGAGGATTCCAAATCTGCAATCCGTTTTGCGATGCGATGGATACTTTTTGAGAAAATGATATTTTTGTGCAGCCTTCAAAAACTAAAAATTAAAAAAAAAAAAAATTCTATTCGTAGATCGTAATTTTTCTTATATCGCGCCAAGATGCTACAGTCGACAAAAGGTACTGTTATCCGAAAGAAAATTCCATGAGGATTCCAAATCTGCAATCGGTTTTGCGATGCGATGGATACTTTTTGAGAAAATGATATTTTTGTGCAGCCTTCAAAAACTCAAAATTTCTCAAAAAAAAATTTCAGTGCGTGGATCGTAATTTTTCTTTTATCTCGCCAAGATGCTCCAATCGACAAAAGGTAATGTTATCCGAAAGAAAATTTCATGAGGATTCCAAATCAATCTATTTTGCGATGCGATGGATACTTTTTGAGAAAATGATTTTTTTGTGCAGCCTTCAAAAACTTAAAATTTCTTTAAAAAAAATTTCAATGCGTGGATCGTAATTTCTCTTATATCGCGCCAAGATGTTCCAATCGACAAAAGGTAATGTTATCCGAAAGAAAATTCGATGGGGATTCTAAATCTGCAATCAGTTTTGCGATGCGACGGACACTTTTTGAGAAAATGATATTTTTGTGCAGCCTTCAAAAACTTAAAATTTCTTTTAAAAAAATTTCAACGCATGGATCGTACTTTTTCTTCTATCTCGTCAAGATGCTCCAATCGATAAAAGGTTATGCCGTCAAAAAAAAAATTCATGAGGATTCCAAATCTGCAATCCGTTTTGCGATGCGATGGATACTTTTTGAGAAAATGATATTTTTGTGCAGCCTTCAAAAACTTAAAATTTCTTAAAAAAAAATTCAATGCGTGGATCGTAATTTTTCTTTTATCTCGCAAAGATGCTCCAATCGACAAAAGGTAATGTTATCCGAAAGAAAATTTCATGAGGATTCCAAATCAATCCATTTTGCGATGCGACGGATACTTTTTGAGAAAATGATATTTTTGTGCAGCCTTCAAAAACTTAAAATTTCTTTAAAAAAATTCAAGCGTGGATCGTAATTTTTCTTATATCGCGCCAAGATGATCCAATCGACAAAAGGTAATGTTATCCGAAAGAAAATTCCATGGGGATTCAAAATCTGCAATCAGTTTTTGCGATGCGATGGATACTTTTTGAGAAAATGAGATTTTTGTGCAGCCATCAAAAACTTAAAATTTCTCAAAAAAAAATTTCAGTGCGTGGATCGTAATTTTTCTTTTATCTCGCCAAGATGCTCCAATCGACAAAAACTAATGTTATCCGAAAGAAAATTCCATGGGGATTCTAAATCTGCAATCAGTTTTGCGATGCGATGGATACTTTTTGAGAAAATGATATTTTTGTGCAGCCTTCAAAAACTTAAAATTTCTTTAAAAAAAATTTCAACGCATGGATCGTACTTTTTCTTCTATCTCGTCAAGATGCTCCAATCGATAAAAGGTTATGCCGTCAAAAAAAAAATTCATGAGGATTCCAAATCTGCAATCCGTTTTGCGATGCGATGGATACTTTTTGAGAAAACGATATTTTTGTGCAGCCTTCAAAAACTTAAAATTTCTTAAAAAAAAATTCAATGCGTCGAACGTAATTTTTCTTATATCGCGCCAAGATGCTCCAATCGACAAAAGGTAATGTTATCCGAAAGAAAATTCCATGAGGATTCCAAATCTGCAATTCGTTTTGCGATACGACGGACACTTTTTGAGAAAATGATATTTTTGTGCAGCCTTCAAAAACTTAAAATTTCTTAAAAAAATATTCAATGCGTGGATCTTAATTTTTCTTTTATCTCGCCAAGATGCTCCAATCGACAAAAGGTAATGTTATCCGAAAGAAAATTTTATGAGGATTCCAAATCTGCAATCCGTTTTGCGATGCGATGGATAGTTTTTGAGAAAACGATATTTTTGTGCAGCCTTCAAAAACTTAAAATTTCTTAAAAAAAAATCCTATTCGTGGATCGTAATTATTCTTATATCGCGCAAAGATGCTCCAATCTCCAATGCTCCGTTTTGCGATGGGATGGATACTTTTTGAGAAAACGATATTTTTGTGCCGCCTTCAAAAACTTAAAATTTTTAAAAAAAAAAATTTCAGTGCGTGGATCGTAATTTTTCTTTTATCTCGCCAAGATGCTCCAATCGACAAAAGGTAATGCCGTCCAAAAAACAATTTCATGAGGATTCCAAATCTGCAATCCGTTTTTCGATGCGATGGATACTTTTTGAGAAAATGATATTTTTGTGCAGCGTTCAAAAACTTAAAATTTCTTAAAAAAAAATTCAATGCGTGGATCGCAATTTTTCTTATATCGAGCCAAGATGCTCCAATCGACAAAAGGTAATGTCAGCCGAAAGAAAATTTTATGAGGATTCCAAATCTGCAATTCGTTTTGCGATGCGACGGACACTTTTTGAGAAAATGATATTTTTGTGCAGCCTTCAAAAACTTAAAATTTCTTAAAAAAATATTCAATGCGTGGATCGTAATTTTTCTTATATTGCGCCAAGATGCTCCAATCGACAAAAGGTAATGTCAGCCGAAAGAAAATTTTATGAGGATTCCAAATCTGCAATCCGTTTTTCGGTGCGATGGATACTTTTTGAGAAAATGATATTTTTGTGCAGCCTTCAAAAACTTAATATTTCATGAAAAAAAATTCAATGCGTGGATCGTAATTTTTCTTATATCGCGCCAAGATGCTCCAATCGACAAAAGGATTCCAAATCTGCAATCCGTTTTTCGATGCGATGGATACTTTTTGAGAAAATGATATTTTTGTGCAGCGTTCAAAAACTTAAAATTTCTTTAAAAAAAATCCTATTCGTGGATCGTAATTATTCTTATATCGCGCCAAGATGCTCCAATCGACAAAAGGAAATGTAATCCGAAAGAAAATTCCATGAGGATTCCAAATCTGCAATTCGTTTTGCGATGCGACGGACACTTTTTGAGAAAATGATATTTTTGTGCAGCCTTCAAAAACTTAAAATTTCTTTAAAAAAAATTTCAATGCGAGGATCGTAATTTTTCTTTTATCTCGCCAAGATGCTCCAATCGACAAAAGGTAATGTTATCCGAAAGAAAATTCCATGAGGATTCCAAATCTGCAATCCGTTTTGCGATGCGATGGATACTTTTTGAGAAAACGATATTTTTGTGCAGCCTTCAAAAACTTAAAATTTCTTAAAAAAAAATTATATTCGTGGATCGTAATTATTCTTATATCGCGCCAAGATGCTCCAATCAACAAAAGATAATGTCAGCGGAAAGAAAATTTTATGAGGATTCCAAATCTGCAATCCGTTTTGCGATGCGATGGATACTTTTTGAGAAAACGATATTTTTGTGCAGCCTTCAAAAACTTAAAATTTCTTAAAAAAATATTCAATGCGTGGATCGTAATTTTTCTTATATCGCGCCAAGATGCTCCAATCGACAAAAGGTAATGTTATTCGAAAGAAAATTCCATGAGGATTCCAAATCTGCAATTCGTTTTGCGATGCGATGGATACTTTTTGAGAAAATGATATTTTTGTGCAGCCTTCAAAAACTTAAAATTTCTTTAAAAAAAATTTCAACGCATGGATCGTACTTTTTCTTCTATCTCGTCAAGATGCTCCAATCGATAAAAGGTTACGCCGTCAAAAAAAAAATTCATGAGGATTCCAAATCTGCAATCCGTTTTGCGATGCGATGGATACTTTTTGAGAAAACGATATTTTTGTGCAGCCTTCAAAAACTTAAAATTTCTTAAAAAAAATCCTATTCGTGGATCGTAATTATTCTTATATCGCGCCAAGATGCTCCAATCTCCAATGCTCCGTTTTGCGATGGGATGGATACTTTTTGAGAAAACGATATTTTTGTGCAGCCTTCAAAAACTTAAGATTTTTTTAAAAAAAAATTTCAGTGCGTGGATCGTAATTTTTCTTTTATCTCGCCAAGATGCTCCAATCGACAAAAGGTAATGCCGTCCAAAAAAAAATTTCATGAGGATTCCAAATCTGCAATCCGTTTTTCGATGCGATGGATACTTTTTGAGAAAATGATATTTTTGTGCAGCGTTCAAAAACTTAAAATTTCTTAAAAAAAAATTCAATGCGTGGATCGCAATTTTTGTTATATCGCGCCAAGATGCTCCAATCGACAAAAGGTAATGTTATCCGAAAGAAAATTCCACGAGGATTCCAAATCTGCAATTCGTTTTGCGATGCGATGGATACTTTTTGAGAAAACGATATTTTTGTGCAGCCTTCAAAAACTTAAAATTTCTTAAAAAAAAATTCAATGCGTGGATCGCAATTTTTCTTATATCGCGCCAAGATGCTCCAATCGACAAAAGGTAATGTTATCCGAAAGAAAATTCCACGAGGATTCCAAATCTGCAATTCGTTTTGCGATGCGACGGACACTTTTTGAGAAAATGATATTTTTGTGCAGCCTTCAAAAACTTAAAATTTCTTAAAAAAATATTCAATGCGTGGATCGTAATTTTTCTTATATTGCGCCAAGATGCTCCAATCGACAAAAGGTAATGTCAGCCGAAAGAAAATTTTATGAGGATTCCAAATCTGCAATCCGTTTTTCGATGCGATGGATACTTTTTGAGAAAATGATATTTTTGTGCAGCCTTCAAAAACTTAATATTTCATGAAAAAAAATTCAATGCGTGGATCGTAATTTTTCTTATATCGCGCCAAGATGCTCCAATCGACAAAAGGATTCCAAATCTGCAATCCGTTTTTCGATGCGATGGATACTTTTTGAGAAAATGATATTTTTGTGCAGCGTTCAAAAACTTAAAATTTCTTTAAAAAAAATCCTATTCGTGGATCGTAATTATTCTTATATCGCGCCAAGATGCTCCAATCGACAAAAGGTAATGTAATCCGAAAGAAAATTCCATGAGGATTCCAAATCTGCAATTCGTTTTGCGATGCGACGGACACTTTTTGAGAAAATGATATTTTTGTGCAGCCTTCAAAAACTTAAAATTTCTTTAAAAAAAATTTCAATGCGAGGATCGTAATTTTTCTTTTATCTCGCCAAGATGCTCCAATCGACAAAAGGTAATGTTATCCGAAAGAAAATTCCATGAGGATTCCAAATCTGCAATTCGTTTTGCGATGCGACGGACACTTTTTGAGAAAATGATATTTTTGTGCAGCCTTCAAAAACTTAAAATTTCTTTAAAAAAAATTTCAATGCGAGGATCGTAATTTTTCTTTTATCTCGCCAAGATGCTCCAATCGACAAAAGGTAATGTTATCCGAAAGAAAATTCCATGAGGATTCCAAATCTGCAATCCGTTTTGCGATGCGATGGATACTTTTTGAGAAAACGATATTTTTGTGCAGCCTTCAAAAACTTAAAATTTCTTAAAAAAATATTCAATGCGTGGATCGTAATTTTTCTTATATCGCGCCAAGATGCTCCAATCGACAAAAGGTAATGTTATCCGAAAGAAAATTCCATGAGGATTCCAAATCTGCAATTCGTTTTGCGATGCGACGGACACTTTTTGAGAAAATGATATTTTTGTGCAGCCTTCAAAAACTTAAAATTTCTTAAAAAAAAATCCTATTCGTGGATCGTAATTATTCTTATATCGCGCCAAGATGCTCCAATCGAAAAAAGATAATGTCAGCGGAAAGAAAATTTTATGAGGATTCCAAATCTGCAATCGGTTTTGCGATGCGATGGATACTTTTTGAGAAAACGATATTTTTGTGCAGCCTTCAAAAACTTAAAATTTTTTTAAAAAAAAATTTCAGTGCGTGGATCGTAATTTTTCTTTTATCTCGCCAAGATGCTCCAATCGACAAAAGGTAATGCCGTCCAAAAAAAAATTTCATGAGGATTCCAAATCTGCAATCCGTTTTTCGATGCGATGGATACTTTTTGAGAAAATGATATTTTTGTGCAGCGTTCAAAAACTTAAAATTTCTTAAAAAAAAATTCAATGCGTGGATCGCAATTTTTCTTATATCGCGCCAAGATGCTCCAATCGACAAAAGGTAATGTTATCCGAAAGAAAATTCCACGAGGATTCCAAATCTGCAATTCGTTTTGCGATGCGATGGATACTTTTTGAGAAAACGATATTTTTGTGCAGCCTTCAAAAACTTAAAATTTCTTAAAAAAAAATTCAATGCGTGGATCGCAATTTTTCTTATATCGCGCCAAGATGCTCCAATCGACAAAAGGTAATGTTATCCGAAAGAAAATTCCACGAGGATTCCAAATCTGCAATTCGTTTTGCGATGCGACGGACACTTTTTGAGAAAATGATATTTTTGTGCAGCCTTCAAAAACTTAAAATTTCTTAAAAAAAAATCCTATTCGTGGATCGTAATTATTCTTATATCGCGCCAAGATGCTCCAATCGAAAAAAGATAATGTCAGCGGAAAGAAAATTTTATGAGGATTCCAAATCTGCAATCGGTTTTGCGATGCGATGGATACTTTTTGAGAAAACGATATTTTTGTGCAGCCTTCAAAAACTTAAAATTTTTTTAAAAAAAAATTTCAGTGCGTGGATCGTAATTTTTCTTTTATCTCGCCAAGATGCTCCAATCGACAAAAGGTAATGCCGTCCAAAAAAAAATTTCATGAGGATTCCAAATCTGCAATCCGTTTTTCGATGCGATGGATACTTTTTGAGAAAATGATATTTTTGTGCAGCGTTCAAAAACTTAAAATTTCTTAAAAAAAAATTCAATGCGTGGATCGCAATTTTTCTTATATCGCGCCAAGATGCTCCAATCGACAAAAGGTAATGTCAGCCGAAAGAAAATTTTATGAGGATTCCAAATCTGCAATCCGTTTTTCGATGCGATGGATACTTTTTGAGAAAATGATATTTTTGTGCAGCCTTCAAAAACTTAATATTTCATGAAAAAAATTCAATGCGTGGATCGTAATTTTTCTTATATCGCGCCAAGATGCTCCAATCGACAAAAGGATTCCAAATCTGCAATCCGTTTTTCGATGCGATGGATACTTTTTGAGAAAATGATATTTTTGTGCAGCGTTCAAAAACTTAAAATTTCTTTAAAAAAAATCCTATTCGTGGATCGTAATTATTCTTATATCGCGCCAAGATGCTCCAATCGACAAAAGGTAATGTAATCCGAAAGAAAATTCCATGAGGATTCCAAATCTGCAATTCGTTTTGCGATGCGACGGACACTTTTTGAGAAAATGATATTTTTGTGCAGCTTCAAAAACTTAAAATTTCTTTAAAAAAATTTCAATGCGAGGATCGTATTTTTCTTTTATCTCGCCAAGATGCTCCAATCGACAAAAGGTAATGTTATCCGAAAGAAAATTCCATGAGGATTCCAAATCTGCAATTCGTTTTGCGATGCGACGGACACTTTTTGAGGAAAATGATATTTTTGTGCAGCCTTCAAAAACTTAAAATTTCTTTAAAAAAAAATTTCAATGCGAGGATCGTAATTTTTCTTTTATCTCGCCAAGATGCTCCAATCGACAAAAGGTAATGTTATCCGAAAGAAAATTCCATGAGGATTCCAAATCTGCAATCCGTTTTGCGATGCGATGGATACTTTTTGAGAAAACGATATTTTTGTGCAGCCTTCAAAAACTTAAAATTTCTTAAAAAAATATTCAATGCGTGGATCGTAATTTTTCTTATATCGCGCCAAGATGCTCCAATCGACAAAAGGTAATGTTATCCGAAAGAAAATTCATGAGGATTCCAAATCTGCAATTCGTTTTGCGATGCGACGGACACTTTTTGAGAAAATGATATTTTTGTGCAGCCTCAAAAACTTAAAATTTCTTTAAAAAAATCCTATTCGTGGATAGTAATTATTCTTATATCGCGCCAAGATGCTCCAATCGAAAAAAGATAATGTCAGCGGAAAGAAAATTTTATGAGGATTCCAAATCTGCAATCGGTTTTGCGATGCGATGGATACTTTTTGAGAAAACGATATTTTGTGCAGCCTTCAAAAACTTAAAATTTTTTTAAAAAAAAATTTCAGTGCGTGGATCGTAATTTTTCTTTTATCTCGCCAAGATGCTCCAATCGACAAAAGGTAATGCCGTCCAAAAAAAAATTTCATGAGGATTCCAAATCTGCAATCCGTTTTTCGATGCGATGGATACTTTTGAGAAAATGATATTTTTGTGCAGCGTTCAAAAACTTAAAATTTCTTAAAAAAAAATTCAATGCGTGGATCGCAATTTTTCTTATATCGCGCCAAGATGCTCCAATCGACAAAAGGTAATGTTATCCGAAAGAAAATTCCACGACGATTCCAAATCTGCAATTCGTTTTGCGATGCGACGGACACTTTTTGAGAAATGATATTTTTGTGCAGCTTCAAAAACTTAAAATTTCTTAAAAAAATATTCAATGCGTGGATCGTAATTTTTCTTATATTGCGCCAAGATGCTCCAATCGACAAAAGGTAATGTCAGCCGAAAGAAAATTTTATGAGGATTCCAAATCTGCAATCCTTTTTCGATGCGATGGATACTTTTTGAGAAAATGATATTTTTGTGCAGCCTTCAAAAACTTAATATTTCATGAAAAAAAATTCAATGCGTGGATCGTAATTTTTCTTATATCGCGCCAAGATGCTCCAATCGACAAAAGGATTCCAAATCTGCAATCCGGTTTTCGATGCGATGGATACTTTTTGAGAAAATGATATTTTTGTGCAGCGTTCAAAAACTTAAAATTTCTTTAAAAAAAATCCTATTCGTGGATCGTAATTATTCTTATATCGCGCCAAGATGCTCCAATCGACAAAAGGTAATGTAATCCGAAAGAAAATTCCATGAGGATTCCAAATCTGCAATTCGTTTTGCGATGCGACGGACACTTTTTGAGAAAATGATATTTTTGTGCAGCCTTCAGAAACTTAAAATTTCTTAAAAAAAAATTTCAATGCGAGGATCGTAATTTTTCTTTTATCTCGCCAAGATGCTCCAATCGACAAAAGGTAATGTTATCCGAAAGAAAATTCCATGAGGATTCCAAATCTGCAATTCGTTTTGCGATGCGACGGACACTTTTTGAGAAAATGATATTTTTGTGCAGCCTTCAAAAACTTAAAATTTCTTTAAAAAAAATTTCAATGCGAGGATCGTAATTTTTCTTTTATCTCGCCAAGATGCTCCAATCGACAAAAGGTAATGTTATCCGAAAGAAAATTCCATGAGGATTCCAAATCTGCAATTCGTTTTGCGATGCGACGGACACTTTTTGAGAAAATGATATTTTTGTGCAGCCTTCAAAAACTTAAAATTTCTTTAAAAAAAATTTCAATGCGAGGATCGTAATTTTTCTTTTATCTCGCCAAGATGCTCCAATCGACAAAAGGTAATGTTATCCGAAAGAAAATTCCATGAGGATTCCAAATCTGCAATCCGTTTTGCGATGCGATGGATACTTTTTGAGAAAACGATATTTTTGTGCAGCCTTCAAAAACTTAAAATTTCTTAAAAAAATATTCAATGCGTGGATCGTAATTTTTCTTATATCGCGCCAAGATGCTCCAATCGACAAAAGGTAATGTTATCCGAAAGAAAATTCCATGAGGATTCCAAATCTGCAATCCGTTTTGCGATGCGATGGATACTTTTTGAGAAAACGATATTTTTGTGCAGCCTTCAAAAACTTAAAATTTCTTAAAAAAATATTCAATGCGTGGATCGTAATTTTTCTTATATCGCGCCAAGATGCTCCAATCGACAAAAGGTAATGTTATCCGAAAGAAAATTCCATGAGGATTCCAAATCTGCAATTCGTTTTGCGATGCGACGGACACTTTTTGAGAAAACGATATTTTTGTGCAGCCTTCAAAAACTTAAAATTTCTTAAAAAAATATTCAATGCGTGGATCGTAATTTTTCTTATATCGCGCCAAGATGCTCCAATCGACAAAAGGTAATGTTATCCGAAAGAAAATTCCATGAGGATTCCAAATCTGCAATTCGTTTTGCGATGCGACGGACACTTTTTGAGAAAATGATATTTTTGTGCAGCCTTCAGAAACTTAAAATTTCTTAAAAAAAAATTTCAATGCGAGGATCGTAATTTTTCTTTTATCTCGCCAAGATGCTCCAATCGACAAAAGGTAATGTTATCCGAAAGAAAATTCCATGAGGATTCCAAATCTGCAATTCGTTTTGCGATGCGACGGACACTTTTTGAGAAAATGATATTTTTGTGCAGCGTTCAAAAACTTAAAATTTCTTTAAAAAAAATCCTATTCGTGGATCGTAATTATTCTTATATCGCGCCAAGATGCTCCAATCGGCAAAAGGTAATGTAATCCGAAAGAAAATTCCATGAGGATTCCAAATCTGCAATTCGTTTTGCGATGCGACGGACACTTTTTGAGAAAATGATATTTTTGTGCAGCCTTCAAAAACTTAAAATTTCTTTAAAAAAAATTTCAATGCGAGGATCGTAATTTTTCTTTTATCTCGCCAAGATGCTCCAATCGACAAAAGGTAATGTTATCCGAAAGAAAATTCCATGAGGATTCCAAATCTGCAATTCGTTTTGCGATGCGACGGACACTTTTTGAGAAAATGATATTTTTGTGCAGCCTTCAAAAACTTAAAATTTCTTTAAAAAAAATTTCAATGCGAGGATCGTAATTTTTCTTTTATCTCGCCAAGATGCTCCAATCGACAAAAGGTAATGTTATCCGAAAGAAAATTCCATGAGGATTCCAAATCTGCAATCCGTTTTGCGATGCGATGGATACTTTTTGAGAAAACGATATTTTTGTGCAGCCTTCAAAAACTTAAAATTTCTTAAAAAAATATTCAATGCGTGGATCGTAATTTTTCTTATATCGCGCCAAGATGCTCCAATCGACAAAAGGTAATGTTATCCGAAAGAAAATTCCATGAGGATTCCAAATCTGCAATTCGTTTTGCGATGCGACGGACACTTTTTGAGAAAATGATATTTTTGTGCAGCCTTCAAAAACTTAAAATTTCTTAAAAAAAAATCCTATTCGTGGATCGTAATTATTCTTATATCGCGCCAAGATGCTCCAATCGAAAAAAGATAATGTCAGCGGAAAGAAAATTTTATGAGGATTCCAAATCTGCAATCGGTTTTGCGATGCGATGGATACTTTTTGAGAAAACGATATTTTTGTGCAGCCTTCAAAAACTTAAAATTTTTTTAAAAAAAAATTTCAGTGCGTGGATCGTAATTTTTCTTTTATCTCGCCAAGATGCTCCAATCGACAAAAGGTAATGTTATCCGAAAGAAAATTCCACGAGGATTCCAAATCTGCAATTCGTTTTGCGATGCGACGGACACTTTTTGAGAAAATGATATTTTTGTGCAGCCTTCAAAAACTTAAAATTTCTTAAAAAAATATTCAATGCGTGGATCGTAATTTTTCTTATATTGCGCCAAGATGCTCCAATCGACAAAAGGTAATGTCAGCCGAAAGAAAATTTTATGAGGATTCCAAATCTGCAATCCTTTTTTCGATGCGATGGATACTTTTTGAGAAAATGATATTTTTGTGCAGCCTTCAAAAACTTAATATTTCATGAAAAAAAATTCAATGCGTGGATCGTAATTTTTCTTATATCGCGCCAAGATGCTCCAATCGACAAAAGGATTCCAAATCTGCAATCCGTTTTTCGATGCGATGGATACTTTTTGAGAAAATGATATTTTTGTGCAGCGTTCAAAAACTTAAAATTTCTTTAAAAAAAATCCTATTCGTGGATCGTAATTTCTCTTATATCGCGCCAAGATGCTCCAATCGACAAAAGGTAATGTAATCCGAAAGAAAATTCCATGAGGATTCCAAATCTGCAATTCGTTTTGCGATGCGACGGACACTTTTTGAGAAAATGATATTTTTGTGCAGCCTTCAGAAACTTAAAATTTCTTAAAAAAAAATTTCAATGCGAGGATCGTAATTTTTCTTTTATCTCGCCAAGATGCTCCAATCGACAAAAGGTAATGTTATCCGAAAGAAAATTCCATGAGGATTCCAAATCTGCAATTCGTTTTGCGATGCGACGGACACTTTTTGAGAAAATGATATTTTTGTGCAGCCTTCAAAAACTTAAAATTTCTTTAAAAAAAATTTCAATGCGAGGATCGTAATTTTTCTTTTATCTCGCCAAGATGCTCCAATCGACAAAAGGTAATGTTATCCGAAAGAAAATTCCATGAGGATTCCAAATCTGCAATTCGTTTTGCGATGCGACGGACACTTTTTGAGAAAATGATATTTTTGTGCAGCCTTCAAAAACTTAAAATTTCTTTAAAAAAAATTTCAATGCGAGGATCGTAATTTTTCTTTTATCTCGCCAAGATGCTCCAATCGACAAAAGGTAATGTTATCCGAAAGAAAATTCCATGAGGATTCCAAATCTGCAATCCGTTTTGCGATGCGATGGATACTTTTTGAGAAAACGATATTTTTGTGCAGCCTTCAAAAACTTAAAATTTCTTAAAAAAATATTCAATGCGTGGATCGTAATTTTTCTTATATCGCGCCAAGATGCTCCAATCGACAAAAGGTAATGTTATCCGAAAGAAAATTCCATGAGGATTCCAAATCTGCAATTCGTTTTGCGATGCGACGGACACTTTTTGAGAAAATGATATTTTTGTGCAGCCTTCAAAAACTTAAAATTTCTTAAAAAAAATCCTATTCGTGGATCGTAATTATTCTTATATCGCGCCAAGATGCTCCAATCGAAAAAAGATAATGTCAGCGGAAAGAAAATTTTATGAGGATTCCAAATCTGCAATCCGTTTTGCGATGCGATGGATACTTTTTGAGAAAACGATATTTTTGTGCAGCCTTCAAAAACTTAAAATTTTTTTAAAAAAAAATTTCAGTGCGTGGATCGTAATTTTTCTTTTATCTCGCCAAGATGCTCCAATCGACAAAAGGTAATGCCGTCCAAAAAAAAATTTCATGAGGATTCCAAATCTGCAATCCGTTTTTCGATGCGATGGATACTTTTTGAGAAAACGATATTTTTGTGCAGCCTTCAAAAACTTAAAATTTCTTAAAAAAAAATTCAATGCGTGGATCGCAATTTTTCTTATATCGCGCCAAGATGCTCCAATCGACAAAAGGTAATGTTATCCGAAAGAAAATTCCACGAGGATTCCAAATCTGCAATTCGTTTTGCGATGCGACGGACACTTTTTGAGAAAATGATATTTTTGTGCAGCCTTCAAAAACTTAAAATTTCTTAAAAAAATATTCAATGCGTGGATCGTAATTTTTCTTATATTGCGCCAAGATGCTCCAATCGACAAAAGGTAATGTCAGCCGAAAGAAAATTTTATGAGGATTCCAAATCTGCAATCCTTTTTTCGATGCGATGGATACTTTTTGAGAAAATGATATTTTTGTGCAGCCTTCAAAAACTTAATATTTCATGAAAAAAAATTCAATGCGTGGATCGTAATTTTTCTTATATCGCGCCAAGATGCTCCAATCGACAAAAGGATTCCAATTCTGCAATCCGTTTTTCGATGCGATGGATACTTTTTGAGAAAATGATATTTTTGTGCAGCGTTCAAAAACTTAAAATTTCTTTAAAAAAAATCCTATTCGTGGATCGTAATTATTCTTATATCGCGCCAAGATGCTCCAATCGACAAAAGGTAATGTAATCCGAAAGAAAATTCCATGAGGATTCCAAATCTGCAATTCGTTTTGCGATGCGACGGACACTTTTTGAGAAAATGATATTTTTGTGCAGCCTTCAAAAACTTAAAATTTCTTTAAAAAAAATTTCAACGCGTGGATCGTACTTTTTCTTCTATCTCGCCAAGATGCTCCAATCGATAAAAGGTTATGCCGTCAAAAAAAAAAATTCATAAGGATTCCAAATCTGCAATCCGTTTTTCGATGCGATGGATACTTTTTGAGAAAATGATATTTTTGTGCAGCGTTCAAAAACATAAAATTTCTTAAAAAAATATTCAATGCGTGGATCGTAATTTTTCTTATATCGCGCCAAGATGTTCCAATCGACAAAAGGTAATGTCAGCCGAAAGAAAATTCCATGAGGATTCCAAATCTGCAATCCGTTTTGCGATGCGGTGGATACTTTTTGAGAAAACGATATTTTTGTGCAGCCTTCAAAAACTTAAAATTTCTTAAAAAAAAATCCTATTCGTGGATCGTAATTATTCTTATATCGCGCCAAGATGCTCCAATCGACAAAAGGTAATGTTATCCGAAAGAAAATTCCATGAGGATTCCAAATCTGCAATTCGTTTTGCGATGCGACGGACACTTTTTGAGAAAATGATATTTTTGTGCAGCCTTCAAAAACTTAAAATTTCTTAAAAAAATATTCAATGCGTGGATCGTAATTTTTCTTTTATCTCGCCAAGATGCTCCAATCGACAAAAGGTAATGTCAGCCGAAAGAAAATTTTATGAGGATTCCAAATCTGCAATCAGTTTTGCGATGCGATGGATACTTTTTGAGAAAACGATATTTTTGTGCAGCCTTCAAAAACTTAAAATTTCTTAAAAAAATATTCAATGCGTGGACCGTAATTTTTCTTATATCGCGCCAAGATGCTCCAATCGACAAAAGGTAATGTTATCCGAAAGAAAATTCCATGGAGATTCTAAATCTGCAATCAGTTTTGCGATGCGATGGATACTTTTTGAGAAAATGATATTTTTGTGCAGCCTTCAAAAACTTAAAATTTCTTTAAAAAAAATTTCAACGCATGGATCGTACTTTTTCTTCTATCTCGTCAAGATGCTCCAATCGATAAAGGGCTATGCCGTCAAAAAAAAAATTCATGAGGATTCCAAATCTGCAATCCGTTTTTCGATGCGATGGATACTTTTTGAGAAAATGATATTTTTGTGCAGCGCTCAAAAACTTAAAATTTCTTAAAAAAATATTCAATGCGTGGATCGTAATTTTTCTTATATCGCGCCAAGATGCTCCAATCAACAAAAGGTAATGTTATCCGAAAGAAAATTCCATGAGGATTCCAAATCTGCAATTCGTTTTGCGATGCGATGGATACTTTTTGAGAAAACGATATTTTTGTGCAGCCTTCAAAAACTTAAAATTTCTTTAAAAAAAATACTATTCGTGGATCGTAATTATTCTTATATCGCGCCAAGATGCTCCAATCGAAAAAAGATAATGTCAGCGGAAAGAAAATTTTATGAGGATTCCAAATCTGCAATCCGTTTTGCGATGCGATGGATACTTTTTGAGAAAACGATATTTTTGTGCAGCCTTCAAAAACTTAAAATTTCTTAAAAAAATATTCAATGCGTGGATCGTAATTTTTCTTATATCGCGCCAAGATGCTCCAATCGACAAAAGGTAATGTTATCCGAAAGAAAATTCCATGGGGATTCAAAATCTGCAATCAGTTTTTGCGATGCGATGGATACTTTTTGAGAAAATGATATTTTTGTGCAGCGCTCAAAAACTTAAAATTTCTTAAAAAAATATTCAATGCGTGGATCGTAATTTTTCTTATATCGCGCCAAGATGCTCCAATCGACAAAAGGTAATGTTATCCGAAAGAAAATTCCATGGAGATTCTAAATCTGCAATCAGTTTTGCGATGCGATGGATACTTTTTGAGAAAATGATATTTTTGTGCAGCCTTCAAAAACTTAAAATTTCTTTAAAAAAAATTTCAACGCATGGATCGTACTTTTTCTTCTATCTCGTCAAGATGCTCCAATCGATAAAGGGCTATGCCGTCAAAAAAAAAATTAATGAGGATTCCAAATCTGCAATCCGTTTTTCGATGCGATGGATACTTTTTGAGAAAATGATATTTTTGTGCAGCGCTCAAAAACTTAAAATTTCTTAAAAAAATATTCAATGCGTGGATCGTAATTTTTCTTATATCGCGCCAAGATGCTCCAATCAACAAAAGGTAATGTTATCCGAAAGAAAATTCCATGAGGATTCCAAATCTGCAATTCGTTTTGCGATGCGATGGATACTTTTTGAGAAAACGATATTTTTGTGCAGCCTTCAAAAACTTAAAATTTCTTTAAAAAAAATACTATTCGTGGATCGTAATTATTCTTATATCGCGCCAAGATGCTCCAATCGAAAAAAGATAATGTTAGCGGAAAGAAAATTTTATGAGGATTCCAAATCTGCAATCCGTTTTGCGATGCGATGGATACTTTTTGAGAAAACGATATTTTTGTGCAGCCTTCAAAAACTTAAAATTTCTTAAAAAAATATTCAATGCGTGGATCGTAATTTTTCTTATATCGCGCCAAGATGCTCCAATCGACAAAAGGTAATGTTATCCGAAAGAAAATTCCATGGGGATTCTAAATCTGCAATCAGTTTTGCGATGCGATGGATACTTTTTGAGAAAATGATATTTTTGTGCAGCCTTCAAAAACTTAAAATTTCTTTAAAAAAAATTTCAACGCATGGATCGTACTTTTTCTTCTATCTCGTCAAGATGCTCCAATCAATAAAAGGTTATGCCGTCAAAAAAAAAATTCATGAGGATTCCAAATCTGCAATCCGTTTTTCGATGCGATGGATACTTTTTGAGAAAATGATATTTTTGTGCAGCGTTCAAAAACTTAAAATTTCTTAAAAAAATATTCAATGCGTGGATCGTAGTTTTTCTTACATCGCGCCAAGATGCTCCAATCGACAAAAGGTAATATTATCCGAAAGAAAATTCCATGAGAATTCCAAATCTGCAATCCGTTTTGCGGTGCGATGGATACTTTTTGAGAAAACGATATTTTTGTGCAGCCTTCAAAAACTTAAAATTTCAAAAAAAAAAATTCAATGCGAGGATCGTAATTTTTCTTTTATCTCGCCAAGATGCTCCAATCGACAAAAGGTAATGTTATCCGAAAGAAAATTTTATGAGGGTTCCAAATCTGCAATCCGTTTTGCGATGCGATGGATACTTTTTGAGAAAACGATATTTTTGTGCAGCCTTCAAAAACTTAAAATTTCTTAAAAAAAAATTCAATGCGTCGAACGTAATTTTTCTTATATCGCGCCAAGATGCTCCAATCGACAAAAGGTAATGTTATCCGAAAGAAAATTCCATGAGGATTCCAAATCTGCAATTCGTTTTGCGATGCGACGGACACTTTTTGAGAAAACGATATTTTTGTGCAGCCTTCAAAAACTTAAAATTTCCAAAAAAAAAATTCAATGCGTCGAACGTAATTTTTCTTATATCGCGCCAAGATGCTCCAATCGACAAAAGGTAATGTTATCCGAAAGAAAATTCCATGAGGATTCCAAATCTGCAATTCGTTTTGCGATGCGACGGACACTTTTTGAGAAAATGATATTTTTGTGCAGCCTTCAAAAACTTAAAATTTCTTTAAAAAAAATTTCAACGCGTGGATCGTACTTTTTCTTCTATCTCGCGAAGATGCTCCAATCGATAAACGGTTATGCCGTCAAAAAAAAAATTCATGAGGATTCCAAATCTGCAATCCGTTTTGCGATGCGATGGATACTTTTTGAGAAAACGATATTTTTGTGCAGCCTTCAAAAACATAAAATTTCTTAAAAAAAAATTCAATGCGTCGAACGTAATTTTTCTTATACCGCGCCAAGATGCTCCAATCGACAAAAGGTAATGTTATCCGAAAGAAAATTCCATGAGGATTCCAAATCTGCAATTCGTTTTGCGATGCGACGGACACTTTTTGAGAAAATGATATTTTTGTGCAGCCTTCAAAAACTTAAAATTTCTTAAAAAAATATTCAATGCGTGGATCTTAATTTTTCTTATATCGCGCCAAGATGCTCCAATCGACAAAAGGTAATGTTATCCGAAAGAAAATTCCATGGGGATTCTAAATCTGCAATCAGTTTTGCGATGCGATGGATACTTTTTGAGAAAATGATATTTTTGTGCAGCCTTCAAAAACTTAAAATTTCTTTAAAAAAAATTTCAACGCATGGATCGTACTTTTTCTTCTATCTCGTCAAGATGCTCCAATCAATAAAAGGTTATGCCGTCAAAAAAAAAATTCATGAGGATTCCAAATCTGCAATCCGTTTTTCGATGCGATGGATACTTTTTGAGAAAATGATATTTTTGTGCAGCGTTCAAAAACTTAAAATTTCTTAAAAAAATATTCAATGCGTGGATCGTAATTTTTCTTATATCGCGCCAAGATGCTCCAATCGACAAAAGGTAATGTTATCCGAAAGAAAATTCCATGAGGATTCCAAATCTGCAATTCGTTTTGCGATGCGACGGACACTTTTTGAGAAAACGATATTTTTGTGCAGCCTTCAAAAACTTAAAATTTCCAAAAAAAAAATTCAATGCGTCGAACGTAATTTTTCTTATATCGCGCCAAGATGCTCCAATCGACAAAAGGTAATGTTATCCGAAAGAAAATTCCATGAGGATTCCAAATCTGCAATTCGTTTTGCGATGCGACGGACACTTTTTGAGAAAATGATATTTTTGTGCAGCCTTCAAAAACTTAAAATTTCTTTAAAAAAAATTTCAACGCGTGGATCGTACTTTTTCTTCTATCTCGCGAAGATGCTCCAATCGATAAACGGTTATGCCGTCAAAAAAAAAATTCATGAGGATTCCAAATCTGCAATCCGTTTTGCGATGCGATGGATACTTTTTGAGAAAACGATATTTTTGTGCAGCCTTCAAAAACATAAAATTTCTTAAAAAAAAATTCAATGCGTCGAACGTAATTTTTCTTATACCGCGCCAAGATGCTCCAATCGACAAAAGGTAATGTTATCCGAAAGAAAATTCCATGAGGATTCCAAATCTGCAATTCGTTTTGCGATGCGACGGACACTTTTTGAGAAAATGATATTTTTGTGCAGCCTTCAAAAACTTAAAATTTCTTAAAAAAATATTCAATGCGTGGATCTTAATTTTTCTTATATCGCGCCAAGATGCTCCAATCGACAAAAGGTAATGTTATCCGAAAGAAAATTCCATGGGGATTCTAAATCTGCAATCAGTTTTGCGATGCGATGGATACTTTTTGAGAAAATGATATTTTTGTGCAGCCTTCAAAAACTTAAAATTTCTTTAAAAAAAATTTCAACGCATGGATCGTACTTTTTCTTCTATCTCGTCAAGATGCTCCAATCAATAAAAGGTTATGCCGTCAAAAAAAAAATTCATGAGGATTCCAAATCTGCAATCCGTTTTTCGATGCGATGGATACTTTTTGAGAAAATGATATTTTTGTGCAGCGTTCAAAAACTTAAAATTTCTTAAAAAAATATTCAATGCGTGGATCGTAATTTTTCTTATATCGCGCCAAGATGCTCCAATCGACAAAAGGTAATATTGTCCGAAAGAAAATTCCATGAGAATTCCAAATCTGCAATCCGTTTTGCGGTGCGATGGATACTTTTTGAGAAAACGATATTTTTGTGCAGCCTTCAAAAACTTAAAATTTCTTAAAAAAAAATCCTATTCGTGGATCGTAATTATTCTTATATCGCGCCAAGATGCTCCAATCGAAAAAAGATAATGTCAGCGGAAAGAAAATTTTATGAGGGTTCCAAATCTGCAATCCGTTTTGCGATGCGATGGATACTTTTTGAGAAAACGATATTTTTGTGCAGCCTTCAAAAACTTAAAATTTCCAAAAAAAAAATTCAATGCGAGGATCGTAATTTTTCTTTTATCTCGCCAAGATGCTCCAATCGACAAAAGGTAATGTTATCCGAAAGAAAATTTTATGAGGGTTCCAAATCTGCAATCCGTTTTGCGATGCGATGGATACTTTTTGAGAAAACGATATTTTTGTGCAGCCTTCAAAAACTTAAAATTTCTTAAAAAAAAATTCAATGCGTCGAACGTAATTTTTCTTATATCGCGCCAAGATGCTCCAATCGACAAAAGGTAATGTTATCCGAAAGAAAATTCCATGAGAATTCCAAATCTGCAATCCGTTTTGCGGTGCGATGGATACTTTTTGAGAAAACGATATTTTTGTGCAGCCTTCAAAAACTTAAAATTTCTTAAAAAAAAATCCTATTCGTGGATCGTAATTATTCTTATATCGCGCCAAGATGCTCCAATCGAAAAAAGATAATGTCAGCGGAAAGAAAATTTTATGAGGGTTCCAAATCTGCAATCCGTTTTGCGATGCGATGGATACTTTTTGAGAAAACGATATTTTTGTGCAGCCTTCAAAAACTTAAAATTTCTTTAAAAAAAATTTCAACGCATGGATCGTACTTTTTCTTCTATCTCGTCAAGATGCTCCAATCAATAAAAGGTTATGCCGTAAAAAAAAAAATTCATGAGGATTCCAAATCTGCAATCCGTTTTTCGATGCGATGGATACTTTTTGAGAAAATGATATTTTTGTGCAGCGTTCAAAAACTTAAAATTTCTTAAAAAAATATTCAATGCGTGGATCGTAATTTTTCTTATATCGCGCCAAGATGCTCCAATCGACAAAAGGTAATATTATCCGAAAGAAAATTCCATGAGAATTCCAAATCTGCAATCCGTTTTGCGGTGCGATGGATACTTTTTGAGAAAACGATATTTTTGTGCAGCCTTCAAAAACTTAAAATTTCTTTAAAAAAAATCCTATTCGTGGATCGTAATTATTCTTATATCGCGCCAAGATGCTCCAATCGAAAAAAGATAATGTCAGCGGAAAGAAAATTTTATGAGGGTTCCAAATCTGCAATCCGTTTTGCGATGCGATGGATACTTTTTGAGAAAACGATATTTTTGTGCAGCCTTCAAAAACTTAAAATTTCCAAAAAAAAAATTCAATGCGAGGATCGTAATTTTTCTTTTATCTCGCCAAGATGCTCCAATCGACAAAAGGTAATGTTATCCGAAAGAAAATTTTATGAGGGTTCCAAATCTGCAATCCGTTTTGCGATGCGATGGATACTTTTTGAGAAAACGATATTTTTGTGCAGCCTTCAAAAACTTAAAATTTCTTAAAAAAAAATTCAATGCGTCGAACGTAATTTTTCTTATATCGCGCCAAGATGCTCCAATCGACAAAAGGTAATGTTATCCGAAAGAAAATTCCATGAGGATTCCAAATCTGCAATTCGTTTTGCGATGCGACGGACACTTTTTGAGAAAACGATATTTTTGTGCAGCCTTCAAAAACTTAAAATTTCCAAAAAAAAAATTCAATGCGTCGAACGTAATTTTTCTTATATCGCGCCAAGATGCTCCAATCGACAAAAGGTAATGTTATCCGAAAGAAAATTCCATGAGGATTCCAAATCTGCAATTCGTTTTGCGATGCGACGGACACTTTTTGAGAAAATGATATTTTTGTGCAGCCTTCAAAAACTTAAAATTTCTTTAAAAAAAATTTCAACGCGTGGATCGTACTTTTTCTTCTATCTCGCCAAGATGCTCCAATCGATAAAAGGTTATGCCGTCAAAAAAAAAATTCATGAGGATTCCAAATCTGCAATCCGTTTTGCGATGCGATGGATACTTTTTGAGAAAACGATATTTTTGTGCAGCCTTCAAAAACATAAAATTTCTTAAAAAAAAATTCAATGCGTCGAACGTAATTTTTCTTATACCGCGCCAAGATGCTCCAATCGACAAAAGGTAATGTTATCCGAAAGAAAATTCCATGAGGATTCCAAATCTGCAATTCGTTTTGCGATGCGACGGACACTTTTTGAGAAAATGATATTTTTGTGCAGCCTTCAAAAACTTAAAATTTCTTAAAAAAATATTCAATGCGTGGATCTTAATTTTTCTTTTATCTCGCCAAGATGCTCCAATCGACAAAAGGTAATGTTATCCGAAAGAAAATTTTATGAGGATTCCAAATCTGCAATCCGTTTTGCGATGCGATGGATAGTTTTTGAGAAAACGATATTTTTGTGCAGCCTTCAAAAACTTAAAATTTCTTAAAAAAAAATCCTATTCGTGGATCGTAATTATTCTTATATCGCGCCAAGATGCTCCAATCGACAAAACGTAATGCTATCCGAAAGAAAATTTAATGAGGATTCCAAATCTGCAATCCGTTTTGCGATGGGATGGATACTTTTTGGGAAAACGATATTTTTGTGCAGCCTTCAAAAACTTAAAATTTTTTTAAAAAAAAATGTCAGTGCGTGGATCGTAATTTTTCTTCTATCTCGCCAAGATGCTCCAATCGATAAAAGGTTATGCCGTCAAAAAAAAAATTCATGAGGATTCCAAATCTGCAATCCGTTTTTCGATGCGATGGATACTGTTTGAGAAAATGATATTTTTGTGCAGCGTTCAAAAACTTAAAATTTCTTAAAAAAATATTCAATGCGTGGATCTTAATTTTTCTTTTATCTCGCCAAGATGCTCCAATCGACAAAAGGTAATGTTATCCGAAAGAAAATTTTATGAGGATTCCAAATCTGCAATCCGTTTTGCGATGCGATGGATAGTTTTTGAGAAAACGATATTTTTGTGCAGCCTTCAAAAACTTAAAATTTCTTAAAAAAAAATCCTATTCGTGGATCGTAATTATTCTTATATCGCGCCAAGATGCTCCAATCGACAAAAGGTAATGTTATCCGAAAGAAAATTCCACGAGGATTTCAAATCTGCAATTCGTTTTGCGATGCGACGGACACTTTTTGAGAAAATGATATTTTTGTGCAGCCTTCAAAAACTTAAAATTTCTTAAAAAAATATTCAATGCGTGGATCGTAATTTTTCTTATATTGCGCCAAGATGCTCCAATCGACAAAAGGTAATGTCAGCCGAAAGAAAATTTTATGAGGATTCCAAATCTGCAATCCGTTTTTCGATGCGATGGATACTTTTTGAGAAAATGATATTTTTGTGCAGCCTTCAAAAACTTAATATTTCATGAAAAAAAATTCAATGCGTGGATCGTAATTTTTCTTATATCGCGCCAAGATGCTCCAATCGACAAAACGTAATGCTATCCGAAAGAAAATTCCACGAGGATTTCAAATCTGCAATTCGTTTTGCGATGCGACGGACACTTTTTGAGAAAATGATATTTTTGTGCAGCCTTCAAAAACTTAAAATTTCTTAAAAAAATATTCAATGCGTGGATCGTAATTTTTCTTATATTGCGCCAAGATGCTCCAATCGACAAAAGGTAATGTCAGCCGAAAGAAAATTTAATGAGGATTCCAAATCTGCAATCCGTTTTGCGATGGGATGGATACTTTTTGGGAAAACGATATTTTTGTGCAGCCTTCAAAAACTTAAAATTTTTTTAAAAAAAAATTTCAGTGCGTGGATCGTAATTTTTCTTCTATCTCGCCAAGATGCTCCAATCGATAAAAGGTTATGCCGTCAAAAAAAAAATTCATGAGGATTCCAAATCTGCAATCCGTTTTTCGATGCGATGGATACTTTTTGAGAAAATGATATTTTTGTGCAGCGTTCAAAAACTTAAAATTTCTTAAAAAAAAATTCAATGCGTGGATCGCAATTTTTCTTATATCGCGCCAAGATGCTCCAATCGACAAAAGGTAATGTTATCCGAAAGAAAATTCCACGAGGATTCCAAATCTGCAATTCGTTTTGCGATGCGACGGACACTTTTTGAGAAAATGATATTTTTGTGCAGCCTTCAAAAACTTAAAATTTCTTAAAAAAATATTCAATGCGTGGATCGTAATTTTTCTTATATTGCGCCAAGATGCTCCAATCGACAAAAGGTAATGTCAGCCGAAAGAAAATTTTATGAGGATTCCAAATCTGCAATCCGTTTTTCGATGCGATGGATACTTTTTGAGAAAATGATATTTTTGTGCAGCCTTCAAAAACTTAATATTTCATGAAAAAAAATTCAATGCGTGGATCGTAATTTTTCTTATATCGCGCCAAGATGCTCCAATCGACAAAAGGATTCCAAATCTGCAATCCGTTTTTCGATGCGATGGATACTTTTTGAGAAAATGATATTTTTGTGCAGCGTTCAAAAACTTAAAATTTCTTTAAAAAAAATCCTATTCGTGGATCGTAATTATTCTCATATCGCGCCAAGATGCTCCAATCGACAAAAGGTAATGTAATCCGAAAGAAAATTCCATGAGGATTCCAAATCTGCAATTCGTTTTGCGATGCGACGGACACTTTTTGAGAAAATGATATTTTTGTGCAGCCTTCAAAAACTTAAAATTTCTTTAAAAAAAATTTCAATGCGAGGATCGTAATTTTTCTTTTATCTCGCCAAGATGCTCCAATCGACAAAAGGTAATGTTATCCGAAAGAAAATTCCATGAGGATTCCAAATCTGCAATCCGTTTTGCGATGCGATGGTTACTTTTTGAGAAAACGATATTTTTGTGCAGCCTTCAAAAACTTAAAATTTCTTAAAAAAAAATCCTATTCGTGGATCGTAATTATTCTTATATCGCGCCAAGATGCTCCAATCGAAAAAAGATAATGTCAGCGGAAAGAAAATTTTACGAGGATTCCAAATCTGCAATCCGTTTTGCGATGCGATGGATACTTTTTGAGAAAACGATATTTTTGTGCAGCCTTCAAAAACTTAAAATTTCTTAAAAAAATATTCAATGCGTGGATCGTAATTTTTCTTATATCGCGCCAAGATGCTCCAATCGACAAAAGGTAATGTTATCCGAAAGAAAATTCCATGAGGATTCCAAATCTGCAATTCGTTTTGCGATGCGACGGACACTTTTTGAGAAAATGATATTTTTGTGCAGCCTTCAAAAACTTAAAATTTCTTAAAAAAATATTCAATGCGTGGATCTTAATTTTTCTTTTATCTCGCCAAGATGCTCCAATCGACAAAGGGTAATGTTATCCGAAGGAAAATTTTATGAGGATTCCAAATCTGCAATCCGTTTTGCGATGCGATGGATAGTTTTTGAGAAAACGATATTTTTGTGCAGCCTTCAAAAACTTAAAATTTCTTAAAAAAAAATCCTATTCGTGGATCGTAATTATTCTTATATCGCGCCAAGATGCTCCAATCGACAAAAGGTAATGTTATCCGAAAGAAAATTCCATGAGGATTCCAAATCTGCAATCCGTTTTGCGATGCGATGGTTACTTTTTGAGAAAACGATATTTTTGTGCAGCCTTCAAAAACTTAAAATTTCTTAAAAAAAAATCCTATTCGTGGATCGTAATTATTCTTATATCGCGCCAAGATGCTCCAATCGAAAAAAGATAATGTCAGCGGAAAGAAAATTTTACGAGGATTCCAAATCTGCAATCCGTTTTGCGATGCGATGGATACTTTTTGAGAAAACGATATTTTTGTGCAGCCTTCAAAAACATAAAATTTCTTAAAAAAATATTCAATGCGTGGATCGTAATTTTTCTTATATCGCGCCAAGATGCTCCAATCGACAAAAGGTAATGTTATCCGAAAGAAAATTCCATGAGGATTCCAAATCTGCAATCCGCTTTGCGATGCGACGGATACTTTTTGAGAAAACGATATTTTTGTGCAGCCTTCAAAAACTTAAAATTTCTTAAAAAAAAATTCAATGCGTCGAACGTAATTTTTCTTATATCGCGCCAAGATGCTCCAATCGACAAAAGGTAATGTTATCCGAAAGAAAATTCCATGAGGATTCCAAATCTGGAATTCGTTTTGCGATGCGATGGATACTTTTTGAGAAAACGATATTTTTGTGCAGCCTTCAAAAACTTAAAATTTCTTAAAAAAAAATTCAATGCGTCGAACGTAATTTTTCTTATATCGCGCCAAGATGCTCCAATCGACAAAAGGTAATGTTATCCGAAAGAAAATTCCATGAGGATTCCAAATCTGCAATTCGTTTTGCGATGCGACGGACACTTTTTGAGAAAATGATATTTTTGTGCAGCCTTCAAAAACTTAAAATTTCTTAAAAAAATATTCAATGCGTGGATCTTAATTTTTCTTTTATCTCGCCAAGATGCTCCAATCGACAAAGGGTAATGTTGTCCGAAGGAAAATTTTATGAGGATTCCAAATCTGCAATCCGTTTTGCGATGCGATGGATAGTTTTTGAGAAAACGATATTTTTGTGCAGCCTTCAAAAACTTAAAATTTCTTAAAAAAAAATCCTATTCGTGGATCGTAATTATTCTTATATCGCGCCAAGATGCTCCAATCGACAAAAGGTAATGTTATCCGAAAGAAAATTCCATGAGGATTCCAAATCTGCAATTCGTTTTGCGATGCGACGGACACTTTTTGAGAAAATGATATTTTTGTGCAGCCTTCAAAAACTTAAAATTTCTTTAAAAAAAATTTCAATGCGAGGATCGTAATTTTTCTTTTATCTCGCCAAGATGCTCCAATCGACAAAAGGTAATGTTATCCGAAAGAAAATTCCATGAGGATTCCAAATCTGCAATCCGTTTTGCGATGCGATGGATACTTTTTGAGAAAACGATATTTTTGTGCAGCCTTCAAAAACTTAAAATTTCTTAAAAAAAAATCCTATTCGTGGATCGTAATTATTCTTATATCGCGCCAAGATGCTCCAATCGAAAAAAGATAATGTCAGCGGAAAGAAAATTTTACGAGGATTTCAAATCTGCAATCCGTTTTGCGATGCGATGGATACTTTTTGAGAAAACGATATTTTTGTGCAGCCTTCAAAAACTTAAAATTTCTTAAAAAAATATTCAATGCGTGGATCGTAATTTTTCTTATATCGCGCCAAGATGCTCCAATCGACAAAAGGTAATGTTATCCGAAAGAAAATTCCATGAGGATTCCAAATCTGCAATCCGCTTTGCTTTTTTGATGGATACTTTTTGAGAAAACGATATTTTTGTGCAGCCTTCAAAAACTTAAAATTTCTTAAAAAAAAATCCTATTCGTGGATCGTAATTATTCTTATATCGCGCCAAGATGCTCCAATCGACAAAAGGTAATGTTATCCGAAAGAAAATTCCATGAGGATTCCAAATCTGCAATCCGCTTTGCGATGCGACGGATACTTTTTGAGAAAACGATATTTTTGTGCAGCCTTCAAAAACTTAAAATTTCTTAAAAAAAAATTCAATGCGTCGAACGTAATTTTTCTTATATCGCGCCAAGATGCTCCAATCGACAAAAGGTAATGTTATCCGAAAGAAAATTCCATGAGGATTCCAAATCTGGAATTCGTTTTGCGATGCGACGGACACTTTTTGAGAAAATGATATTTTTGTGCAGCCTTCAAAAACTTAAAATTTCTTTAAAAAAAATTTCAACGCGTGGATCGTACTTTTTCTTCTATCTCGCCAAGATGCTCCAATCGATAAAAGGTTATGCCGTCAAAAAAAAAATTCATGAGGATTCCAAATCTGCAATCCGTTTTGCGATGCGATGGATACTTTTTGAGAAAACGATATTTTTGTGCAGCCTTCAAAAACTTAAAATTTCTTAAAAAAAAATTCAATGCGTCGAACGTAATTTTTCTTATATCGCGCCAAGATGCTCCAATCGACAAAAGGTAATGTTATCCGAAAGAAAATTCCATGAGGATTCTAAATCTGCAATCAGCTTTGCGATGCGACGGATACTTTTTGAGAAAATGATATTTTTGAGCAGCCTTCAAAAACATCGGAAGAATTCTAAATCTGCAATCCGTTTTGCGATGCGACGGATACTTTTTGTGAAAATGATATTTTTGAGCAGCCTTCAAAAACTTAAAATTTCTTTAAAAAAAATTTCAACGCGTGGATCGTACATTTTCTTCTATCTAGCCAAGATGCTCCAATCGATAAAAGGTTATGCCGTCAAAAAAAAAATTCATGAGGATTCCAAATCTGCAATCCGTTTTGCGATGCGATGGATAGTTTTTGAGAAAACGATATTTTTGTGCAGCCTTCAAAAACTTAAAATTTCTTAAAAAAAAATCCTATTCGTGGATCGTAATTATTCTTATATCGCGCCAAGATGCTCCAATCGACAAAAGGTAATGTTATCCGAAAGAAAATTCCATGAGGATTCCAAATCTGCAATTCGTTTTGCGATGCGACGGACACTTTTTGAGAAAATGATATTTTTGTGCAGCCTTCAAAAACTTAAAATTTCTTTAAAAAAAATTTCAATGCGAGGATCGTAATTTTTCTTTTATCTCGCCAAGATGCTCCAATCGACAAAAGGTAATGTTATCCGAAAGAAAATTCCATGAGGATTCCAAATCTGCAATCCGTTTTGCGATGCGATGGATACTTTTTGAGAAAACGATATTTTTGTGCAGCCTTCAAAAACTTAAAATTTCTTAAAAAAAAATCCTATTCGTGGATCGTAATTATTCTTATATCGCGCCAAGATGCTCCAATCGAAAAAAGATAATGTCAGCGGAAAGAAAATTTTACGAGGATTCCAAATCTGCAATCCGTTTTGCGATGCGATGGATACTTTTTGAGAAAACGATATTTTTGTGCAGCCTTCAAAAACTTAAAATTTCTTAAAAAAATATTCAATGCGTGGATCGTAATTTTTCTTATATCGCGCCAAGATGCTCCAATCGACAAAAGGTAATGTTATCCGAAAGAAAATTCCATGAGGATTCCAAATCTGCAATCCGCTTTGCTTTTTTGATGGATACTTTTTGAGAAAACGATATTTTTGTGCAGCCTTCAAAAACTTAAAATTTCTTAAAAAAAAATCCTATTCGTGGATCGTAATTATTCTTATATCGCGCCAAGATGCTCCAATCGACAAAAGGTAATGTTATCCGAAAGAAAATTCCATGAGGATTCCAAATCTGCAATTCGTTTTGCGATGCGACGGACACTTTTTGAGAAAATGATATTTTTGTGCAGCCTTCAAAAACTTAAAATTTCTTAAAAAAATATTCAATGCGTGGATCTTAATTTTTCTTTTATCTCGCCAAGATGCTCCAATCGACAAAGGGTAATGTTGTCCGAAGGAAAATTTTATGAGGATTCCAAATCTGCAATCCGTTTTGCGATGCGATGGATAGTTTTTGAGAAAACGATATTTTTGTGCAGCCTTCAAAAACTTAAAATTTCTTAAAAAAAAATCCTATTCGTGGATCGTAATTATTCTTATATCGCGCCAAGATGCTCCAATCGACAAAAGGTAATGTTATCCGAAAGAAAATTCCATGAGGATTCCAAATCTGCAATTCGTTTTGCGATGCGACGGACACTTTTTGAGAAAATGATATTTTTGTGCAGCCTTCAAAAACTTAAAATTTCTTTAAAAAAAATTTCAATGCGAGGATCGTAATTTTTCTTTTATCTCGCCAAGATGCTCCAATCGACAAAAGGTAATGTTATCCGAAAGAAAATTCCATGAGGATTCCAAATCTGCAATCCGTTTTGCGATGCGATGGATACTTTTTGAGAAAACGATATTTTTGTGCAGCCTTCAAAAACTTAAAATTTCTTAAAAAAAAATCCTATTCGTGGATCGTAATTATTCTTATATCGCGCCAAGATGCTCCAATCGAAAAAAGATAATGTCAGCGGAAAGAAAATTTTACGAGGATTCCAAATCTGCAATCCGTTTTGCGATGCGATGGATACTTTTTGAGAAAACGATATTTTTGTGCAGCCTTCAAAAACTTAAAATTTCTTAAAAAAATATTCAATGCGTGGATCGTAATTTTTCTTATATCGCGCCAAGATGCTCCAATCGACAAAAGGTAATGTTATCCGAAAGAAAATTCCATGAGGATTCCAAATCTGCAATCCGCTTTGCTTTTTTGATGGATACTTTTTGAGAAAACGATATTTTTGTGCAGCCTTCAAAAACTTAAAATTTCTTAAAAAAAAATCCTATTCGTGGATCGTAATTATTCTTATATCGCGCCAAGATGCTCCAATCGACAAAAGGTAATGTTATCCGAAAGAAAATTCCATGAGGATTCCAAATCTGCAATCCGCTTTGCGATGCGACGGATACTTTTTGAGAAAACGATATTTTTGTGCAGCCTTCAAAAACTTAAAATTTCTTAAAAAAAAATTCAATGCGTCGAACGTAATTTTTCTTATATCGCGCCAAGATGCTCCAATCGACAAAAGGTAATGTTATCCGAAAGAAAATTCCATGAGGATTCCAAATCTGGAATTCGTTTTGCGATGCGACGGACACTTTTTGAGAAAATGATATTTTTGTGCAGCCTTCAAAAACTTAAAATTTCTTTAAAAAAAATTTCAACGCGTGGATCGTACTTTTTCTTCTATCTCGCCAAGATGCTCCAATCGATAAAAGGTTATGCCGTCAAAAAAAAAATTCATGAGGATTCCAAATCTGCAATCCGTTTTGCGATGCGATGGATACTTTTTGAGAAAACGATATTTTTGTGCAGCCTTCAAAAACTTAAAATTTCTTAAAAAAAAATTCAATGCGTCGAACGTAATTTTTCTTATATCGCGCCAAGATGCTCCAATCGACAAAAGGTAATGTTATCCGAAAGAAAATTCCATGAGGATTCTAAATCTGCAATCAGCTTTGCGATGCGACGGATACTTTTTGAGAAAATGATATTTTTGAGCAGCCTTCAAAAACATCGGAAGAATTCTAAATCTGCAATCCGTTTTGCGATGCGACGGATACTTTTTGTGAAAATGATATTTTTGAGCAGCCTTCAAAAACTTAAAATTTCTTTAAAAAAAATTTCAACGCGTGGATCGTACATTTTCTTCTATCTAGCCAAGATGCTCCAATCGATAAAAGGTTATGCCGTCAAAAAAAAAATTCATGAGGATTCCAAATCTGCAATCCGTTTTGCGATGCGATGGATAGTTTTTGAGAAAACGATATTTTTGTGCAGCCTTCAAAAACTTAAAATTTCTTAAAAAAAAATCCTATTCGTGGATCGTAATTATTCTTATATCGCGCCAAGATGCTCCAATCGACAAAAGGTAATGTTATCCGAAAGAAAATTCCATGAGGATTCCAAATCTGCAATTCGTTTTGCGATGCGACGGACACTTTTTGAGAAAATGATATTTTTGTGCAGCCTTCAAAAACTTAAAATTTCTTTAAAAAAAATTTCAATGCGAGGATCGTAATTTTTCTTTTATCTCGCCAAGATGCTCCAATCGACAAAAGGTAATGTTATCCGAAAGAAAATTCCATGAGGATTCCAAATCTGCAATCCGTTTTGCGATGCGATGGATACTTTTTGAGAAAACGATATTTTTGTGCAGCCTTCAAAAACTTAAAATTTCTTAAAAAAAAATCCTATTCGTGGATCGTAATTATTCTTATATCGCGCCAAGATGCTCCAATCGAAAAAAGATAATGTCAGCGGAAAGAAAATTTTACGAGGATTCCAAATCTGCAATCCGTTTTGCGATGCGATGGATACTTTTTGAGAAAACGATATTTTTGTGCAGCCTTCAAAAACTTAAAATTTCTTAAAAAAATATTCAATGCGTGGATCGTAATTTTTCTTATATCGCGCCAAGATGCTCCAATCGACAAAAGGTAATGTTATCCGAAAGAAAATTCCATGAGGATTCCAAATCTGCAATCCGCTTTGCTTTTTTGATGGATACTTTTTGAGAAAACGATATTTTTGTGCAGCCTTCAAAAACTTAAAATTTCTTAAAAAAAAATCCTATTCGTGGATCGTAATTATTCTTATATCGCGCCAAGATGCTCCAATCGACAAAAGGTAATGTTATCCGAAAGAAAATTCCATGAGGATTCCAAATCTGCAATCCGCTTTGCGATGCGACGGATACTTTTTGAGAAAACGATATTTTTGTGCAGCCTTCAAAAACTTAAAATTTCTTAAAAAAAAATTCAATGCGTCGAACGTAATTTTTCTTATATCGCGCCAAGATGCTCCAATCGACAAAAGGTAATGTTATCCGAAAGAAAATTCCATGAGGATTCCAAATCTGGAATTCGTTTTGCGATGCGACGGACACTTTTTGAGAAAATGATATTTTTGTGCAGCCTTCAAAAACTTAAAATTTCTTTAAAAAAAATTTCAACGCGTGGATCGTACTTTTTCTTCTATCTCGCCAAGATGCTCCAATCGATAAAAGGTTATGCCGTCAAAAAAAAAATTCATGAGGATTCCAAATCTGCAATCCGTTTTGCGATGCGATGGATACTTTTTGAGAAAACGATATTTTTGTGCAGCCTTCAAAAACTTAAAATTTCTTAAAAAAAAATTCAATGCGTCGAACGTAATTTTTCTTATATCGCGCCAAGATGCTCCAATCGACAAAAGGTAATGTTATCCGAAAGAAAATTCCATGAGGATTCCAAATCTGCAATTCGTTTTGCGATGCGACGGACACTTTTTGAGAAAATGATATTTTTGTGCAGCCTTCAAAAACTTAAAATTTCTTAAAAAAATATTCAATGCGTGGATCTTAATTTTTCTTTTATCTCGCCAAGATGCTCCAATCGACAAAAGGTAATGTTATCCGAAGGAAAATTTTATGAGGATTCCAAATCTGCAATCCGTTTTGCGATGCGATGGATAGTTTTTGAGAAAACGATATTTTTGTGCAGCCTTCAAAAACTTAAAATTTCTTAGAAAAAAATCCTATTCGTGGATCGTAATTATTCTTATATCGCGCCAAGATGCTCCAATCGACAAAAGGTAATGTTGTCCGAAAGAAAATTTTAAGAGGATTCCAAATCTGCAATCCGTTTTGCGATGCGATGGATAGTTTTTGAGAAAACGATATTTTTGTGCAGCCTTCAAAAACTTAAAATTTCTTAAAAAAAAATCCTATTCGTGGATCGTAATTATTCTTATATCGCGCCAAGATGCTTAAATCGACAAAAGATAATGTCGGCGGAAAGAAAATTTTATGAGGATTCCAAATCTGCAATCCGTTTTGCGATGGGATGGATACTTTTTGAGAAAACGATATTTTTGTGCAGCCTTCAAAAACTTAAAATTTTTTAAAAAAAAAATTTCAGTGCGTGGATCGTAATTTTTCTTCTATCTCGCCAAGATGCTCCAATCGATAAAAGGTTATGCCGTCAAAAAAAAAAATTCATGAGGATTCCAAATCTGCAATCCGTTTTTCGATGCGATGGATACTTTTTGAGAAAATGATATTTTTGTGCAGCGTTCAAAAACTTAAAATTTCTTAAAAAAAAATTCAATGCGTGGATCGCAATTTTTCTTATATCGCGCCAAGATGCTCCAATCGACAAAAAGTAATGTTATCCGAAAGAAAATTCCACGAGGATTCCAAATCTGCAATTCGTTTTGCGATGCGACGGACACTTTTTGAGAAAATGATATTTTTGTGCAGCCTTCAAAAACTTAAAATTTCTTAAAAAAATATTCAATGCGTGGATCGTAATTTTTCTTATATTGCGCCAAGATGCTCCAATCGACCAAAGGTAATGTCAGCCGAAAGAAAATTTTATGAGGATTCCAAATCTGCAATCCGTTTTGCGATGCGATGGATACTTTTTGAGAAAACGATATTTTTGTGCAGCCTTCAAAAACTTAAAATTTCTTAAAAAAATATTCAATGCGTGGATCGTAATTTTTCTTATATCGCGCCAAGATGCTCCAATCGACAAAAGGATTCCAAATCTGCAATCCGTTTTTCGATGCGATGGATACTTTTTGAGAAAACGATATTTTTGTGCAGCCTTCAAAAACTTAAAATTTCTTAAAAAAAAATTCAATGCGTCGAACGTAATTTTTCTTATATCGCGCCAAGATGCTCCAATCGACAAAAGGTAATGTTATCCGAAAGAAAATTCCATGAGGATTCCAAATCTGGAATTCGTTTTGCGATGCGACGGACACTTTTTGGGAAAATGATATTTTTGTGCAGCCTTCAAAAACTTAAAATTTCTTTAAAAAAAATTTCAACGCGTGGATCGTACTTTTTCTTCTATCTCGCCAAGATGCTCCAATCGATAAAAGGTTATGCCGTCAAAAAAAAAATTCATGAGGATTCCAAATCTGCAATCCGTTTTGCGATGCGATGGATACTTTTTGAGAAAACGATATTTTTGTGCAGCCTTCAAAAACTTAAAATTTCTTAAAAAAAAATTCAATGCGTCGAACGTAATTTTTCTTATATCGCGCCAAGATGCTCCAATCGACAAAAGGTAATGTTATCCGAAAGAAAATTCCATGAGGATTCCAAATCTGCAATTCGCTTTGCGATGCGACGGACACTTTTTGAGAAAATGATATTTTTGTGCAGCCTTCAAAAACTTAAAATTTCTTAAAAAAATATTCAATGCGTGGATCTTAATTTTTCTTTTATCTCGCCAAGATGCTCCAATCGACAAAAGGTAATGTTATCCGAAGGAAAATTTTATGAGGATTCCAAATCTGCAATCCGTTTTGCGATGCGATGGATAGTTTTTGAGAAAACGATATTTTTGTGCAGCCTTCAAAAACTTAAAATTTCTTAAAAAAAAATCCTATTCGTGGATCGTAATTTTTCTTATATCGCGCCAAGATGCTCCAATCGACAAAAGGATTCCAAATCTGCAATCCGTTTTTCGATGCGATGGATACTTTTTGAGAAAACGATATTTTTGTGCAGCCTTCAAAAACTTAAAATTTCTTTAAAAAAAATTCAATGCGTCGAACGTAATTTTTCTTATATCGCGCCAAGATGCTCCAATCGACAAAAGGTAATGTTATCCGAAAGAAAATTCCATGAGGATTCCAAATCTGCAATCCGCTTTGCGATGCGACGGATACTTTTTGAGAAAACGATATTTTTGTGCAGCCTTCAAAAACTTAAAATTTCTTAAAAAAAAATTCAATGCGTCGAACGTAATTTTTCTTATATCGCGCCAAGATGCTCCAATCGACAAAAGGTAATGTTATCCGAAAGAAAATTCCATGAGGATTCCAAATCTGGAATTCGTTTTGCGATGCGACGGACACTTTTTGGGAAAATGATATTTTTGTGCAGCCTTCAAAAACTTAAAATTTCTTTAAAAAAAATTTCAACGCGTGGATCGTACTTTTTCTTCTATCTCGCCAAGATGCTCCAATCGATAAAAGGTTATGCCGTCAAAAAAAAAATTCATGAGGATTCCAAATCTGCAATCCGTTTTGCGATGCGATGGATACTTTTTGAGAAAACGATATTTTTGTGCAGCCTTCAAAAACTTAAAATTTCTTAAAAAAAAATTCAATGCGTCGAACGTAATTTTTCTTATATCGCGCCAAGATGCTCCAATCGACAAAAGGTAATGTTATCCGAAAGAAAATTCCATGAGGATTCCAAATCTGCAATTCGCTTTGCGATGCGACGGACACTTTTTGAGAAAATGATATTTTTGTGCAGCCTTCAAAAACTTAAAATTTCTTAAAAAAATATTCAATGCGTGGATCTTAATTTTTCTTTTATCTCGCCAAGATGCTCCAATCGACAAAAGGTAATGTTATCCGAAGGAAAATTTTATGAGGATTCCAAATCTGCAATCCGTTTTGCGATGCGATGGATAGTTTTTGAGAAAACGATATTTTTGTGCAGCCTTCAAAAACTTAAAATTTCTTAAAAAAAAATCCTATTCGTGGATCGTAATTATTCTTATATCGCGCCAAGATGCTCCAATCGACAAAAGGTAATGTTGTCCGAAAGAAAATTTTAAGAGGATTCCAAATCTGCAATCCGTTTGCGATGCGATGGATAGTTTTTGAGAAAACGATATTTTTGTGCAGCCTTCAAAAACTTAAAATTTCTTAAAAAAAAATCCTATTCGTGGATCGTAATTATTCTTATATCGCGCCAAGATGCTCCAATCGACAAAAGATAATGTCGGCGGAAAGAAAATTTTATGAGGATTCCAAATCTGCAATCCGTTTTGCGATGGGATGGATACTTTTTGAGAAAACGATATTTTTGTGCAGCCTTCAAAAACTTAAAATTTTTTAAAAAAAAAATTTCAGTGCGTGGATCGTAATTTTTCTTCTATCTCGCCAAGATGCTCCAATCGATAAAAGGTTATGCCGTCAAAAAAAAAAATTCATGAGGATTCCAAATCTGCAATCCGTTTTTCGATGCGATGGATACTTTTTGAGAAAATGATATTTTTGTGCAGCGTTCAAAAACTTAAAATTTCTTAAAAAAAAATTCAATGCGTGGATCGCAATTTTTCTTATATCGCGCCAAGATGCTCCAATCGACAAAAAGTAATGTTATCCGAAAGAAAATTCCACGAGGATTCCAAATCTGCAATTCGTTTTGCGATGCGACGGACACTTTTTGAGAAAATGATATTTTTGTGCAGCCTTCAAAAACTTAAAATTTCTTAAAAAAATATTCAATGCGTGGATCGTAATTTTTCTTATATTGCGCCAAGATGCTCCAATCGACCAAAGGTAATGTCAGCCGAAAGAAAATTTTATGAGGATTCCAAATCTGCAATCCGTTTTGCGATGCGATGGATACTTTTTGAGAAAACGATATTTTTGTGCAGCCTTCAAAAACTTAAAATTTCTTAAAAAAATATTCAATGCGTGGATCGTAATTTTTCTTATATCGCGCCAAGATGCTCCAATCGACAAAAGGATTCCAAATCTGCAATCCGTTTTGCGATGCGATGGATACTTTTTGAGAAAATGATATTTTTGTGCAGCCTTCAAAAACTTAAAATTTCTTTAAAAAAAATTTCAATGCGAGGATCGTAATTTTTCTTTTATCTCGCCAAGATGCTCCAATCGACAAAAGGTAATGTTATCCGAAAGAAAATTCCATGAGGATTCCAAATCTGCAATTCGTTTTGCGATGCGACGGACACTTTTTGAGAAAATGATATTTTTGTGCAGCCTTCAAAAACTTAAAATTTCTTTAAAAAAAATTTCAATGCGAGGATCGTAATTATTCTTATATCGCGCCAAGATGCTCCAATCGACAAAAGGTAATGTAATCCGAAAGAAAATTCCATGAGGATTCCAAATCTGCAATTCGTTTTGCGATGCGACGGACACTTTTTGAGAAAATGATATTTTTGTGCAGCCTTCAAAAACTTAAAATTTCTTTAAAAAAAATTTCAATGCGAGGATCGTAATTATTCTTATATCGCGCCAAGATGCTCCAATCGACAAAAGGTAATGTAATCCGAAAGAAAATTCCATGAGGATTCCAAATCTGCAATCCGTTTTGCGATGCGATGGATACTTTTTGAGAAAACGATATTTTTGTGCAGCCTTCAAAAACTTAAAATTTCTTAAAAAAAAATCCTATTCGTGGATCGTAATTATTCTTATATCGCGCCAAGATGCTCCAATCAAAAAAAGATAATGTCAGCGGAAAGAAAATTTTATGAGGATTCCAAATCTGCAATCCGTTTTGCGATGCGATGGATACTTTTTGAGAAAACGATATTTTTGTGCAGCCTTCAAAAACTTAAAATTTCTTAAAAAAATATTCAATGCGTGGATCGTAATTTTTCTTATATCGCGCCAAGATGCTCCAATCGACAAAAGGATTCCAAATCTGCAATCCGTTTTTCGATGCGATGGATACTTTTTGAGAAAATGATATTTTTGTGCAGCGTTCAAAAACTTAAAATTTCTTTAAAAAAAATCCTATTCGTGGATCGTAATTATTCTTATATCGCGCCAAGATGCTCCAATCGACAAAAGGTAATGTAATCCGAAAGAAAATTCCATGAGGATTCCAAATCTGCAATTCGTTTTGCGATGCGACGGACACTTTTTGAGAAAATGATATTTTTGTGCAGCCTTCAAAAACTTAAAATTTCTTTAAAAAAAATTTCAATGCGAGGATCGTAATTTTTCTTTTATCTCGCCAAGATGCTCCAATCGACAAAAGGTAATGTTATCCGAAAGAAAATTCCATGAGGATTCCAAATCTGCAATCCGTTTTGCGATGCGATGGATACTTTTTGAGAAAACGATATTTTTGTGCAGCCTTCAAAAACTTAAAATTTCTTTAAAAAAAATCCTATTCGTGGATCGTAATTATTCTTATATCGCGCCAAGATGCTCCAATCGACAAAAGGTAATGTTATCCGAAAGAAAATTCCATGAGGATTCCAAATCTGCAATCCGCTTTGCGATGCGATGGATACTTTCTGAGAAAATGATATTTTTGTGCAGCCTTCAAAAACTTAAAATTTCTTTAAAAAAAATTCAATGCGTGGATCATAATTTTTCTAATATCGCGCCAAGATGCTCCAATCGACAAAAGGTAATGCCGTCCAAAAAAAAATTCCATGAGGATTCCAAATCTGCAATCAGTTTTGCGATGCGATGGATACTTTTTGAGAAAATGATATTTTTGTGCAGCCTTCAAAAACTTAAAATTTCTTTAAAAAAAATTTCAACGCGTGGATCGTACTTTTTCTTCTATCTCGCCAAGATGCTCCAATCGATAAAGGGTTATGCCGTCAAAAAAAAAATTCATGAGGATTCCAAATCTGCAATCCGTTTTTCGATGCGATGGATACTTTTTGAGAAAATGATATTTTTGTGCAGCGTTCAAAAACTTAAAATTTCTTAAAAAAATATTCAATGCGTGGATCGTAATTTTTCTTATATCGCGCCAAGATGCTCCAATCGACAAAAGGTAATGTTATCCGAAAGAATATTCCATGGGGATTCTAAATCTGCAATCAGTTTTGCGATGCGATGGATACTTTTTGAGAAAATGATATTTTTGTGCAGCCTTCAAAAACTTAAAATTTCTTAAAAAAAAATTCAATGCGTGGATCGCAATTTTTCTTATATCGCGCCAAGATGCTCCAATCGACAAAAGGTAATGTTATCCGAAAGAAAATTCATGAGGATTCCAAATCTGCAATCCGTTTTTCGATGCGATGGATACTTTTTGAGAAAATGATATTTTTGTGCAGCGTTCAAAAACTTAAAATTTCTTAAAAAAATATTCAATGCGTGGATCGTAATTTTTCTTATATCGCGCCAAGATGCTCCAATCGACAAAAGGTAATGTTATCCGAAAGAAAATTCCATGGGGATTCTAAATCTGCAATCAGTTTTGCGATGCGATGGATACTTTTTGAGAAAATGATATTTTTGTGCAGCCTTCAAAAACTTAAAATTTCTTAAAAAAAAATTCAATGCGTGGATCGCAATTTTTCTTATATCGCGCCAAGATGCTCCAATCGACAAAAGGTAATGTTATCCGAAAGAAAATTCCATGAGGATTCCAAATCTGCAATTCGTTTTGCGATGCGACGGACACTTTTTGAGAAAATGATATTTTTGTGCAGCCTTCAAAAACTTAAAATTTCTTAAAAAAATATTCAATGCGTGGATCGTAATTTTTCTTATATCGCGCCAAGATGCTCCAATCGACAAAAGGTAATGTCAGCCGAAAGAAAATTTTATGAGGATTCCAAATCTGCAATCCGTTTTTCGATGCGATGGATACTTTTTGAGAAAATTATATTTTTGTGCAGCCTTCAAAAACTTAATATTTCATAAAAAAACATTCAATGCGTGGATCTAAATTTTTCTTATATCGCGCCAAGATGCTCCAATCGACAAAAGGATTCCAAATCTGCAATCCGTTTTTCGATGCGATGGATACTTTTTGAGAAAATGATATTTTTGTGCAGCCTTCAAAAACTTAAAATTTCTTTAAAAAAAATTTCAACGCGTGGATCGTACTTTTTCTTCTATCTCGCCAAGATGCTCCAATCGATAAAAGGTTATGCCGTCAAAAAAAAAATTCATGAGGATTCCAAATCTGCAATCCGTTTTGCGATGCGATGGATACTTTTTGAGAAAACGATATTTTTGTGCAGCCTTCAAAAACTTAAAATTTCTTAAAAAAAATTCAATGCGTCGAACGTAATTTTTCTTATATCGCGCCAAGATGCTCCAATCGACAAAAGGTAATGTTATCCGAAAGAAAATTCCATGAGGATTCCAAATCTGCAATTCGTTTTGCGATGCGACGGACACTTTTTGAGAAAATGATATTTTTGTGCAGCCTTCAAAAACTTAAAATTTCTTAAAAAAATATTCAATGCGTGGATCTTAATTTTTCTTTTATCTCGCCAAGATGCTCCAATCTACAAAAGGTAATGTTATCCGAAAGAAAATTTTATGGGGATTCCAAATCTGCAATCCGTTTTGCGATGCGATGGATAGTTTTTGAGAAAACGATATTTTTGTGCAGCCTTCAAAAACTTAAAATTTCTTAAAAAAAAATCCTATTCGTGGATCGTAATTATTCTTATATCGCGCCAAGATGCTCCAATCGACAAAAGGTAATGTTATCCGAAAGAAAATTTTATGAGGATTCCAAATCTGCAATCCGTTTTGCGATGCGATGGATAGTTTTTGAGAAAACGATATTTTTGTGCAGCCTTCAAAAACTTAAAATTTCTTTAAAAAAAATCCTATTCGTGGATCGTAATTATTCTTATATCGCGCCAAGATGCTCCAATGGACAAAAGATAATGTCAGCGGAAAGAAAATTTTATGAGGATTCCAAATCTGCAATCCGTTTTGCGATGCGATGGATACTTTTTGAGAAAACGATATTTTTGTGCAGCCTTCAAAAACTTAAAATTTCTTAAAAAAATATTCAATGCGTGGATCGTAATTTTTCTTATATCGCGCCAAGATGCTCCAATCGACAAAAGGATTCCAAATCTGCAATCCGTTTTTCGATGCGATGGATACTTTTTGAGAAAATGATATTTTTGTGCAGCGTTCAAAAACTTAAAATTTCTTTAAAAAAAATCCTATTCGTGGATCGTAATTATTCTTATATCGCGCCAAGATGCTCCAATCGACAAAAGGTAATGTAATCCGAAAGAAAATTCCATGAGGATTCCAAATCTGCAATTCGTTTTGCGATGCGACGGACACTTTTTGAGAAAATGATATTTTTGTGCAGCCTTCAAAAACTTAAAATTTCTTTAAAAAAAATTTCAATGCGAGGATCGTAATTTTTCTTTTATCTCGCCAAGATGCTCCAATCGACAAAAGGTAATGTTATCCGAAAGAAAATTCCATGAGGATTCCAAATCTGCAATCCGTTTTGCGATGCGATTGATACTTTTTGAGAAAACGATATTTTTGTGCAGCCTTCAAAAACTTAAAATTTCTTTAAAAAAAATCCTATTCGTGGATCGTAATTATTCTTATATCGCGCCAAGATGCTCCAATCGACAAAAGGTAATGTTATCCGAAAGAAAATTCCATGAGGATTCCAAATCTGCAATCCGCTTTGCGATGCGATGGATACTTTCTGAGAAAATGATATTTTTGTGCAGCCTTCAAAAACTTAAAATTTCTTTAAAAAAAATTCAATGCGTGGATCATAATTTTTCTAATATCGCGCCAAGATGCTCCAATCGACAAAAGGTAATGCCGTCCAAAAAAAAATTCCATGAGGATTCCAAATCTGCAATCAGTTTTGCGATGCGATGGATACTTTTTGAGAAAATGATATTTTTGTGCAGCCTTCAAAAACTTAAAATTTCTTTAAAAAAAATTTCAACGCGTGGATCGTACTTTTTCTTCTATCTCGCCAAGATGCTCCAATCGATAAAGGGTTATGCCGTCAAAAAAAAAATTCATGAGGATTCCAAATCTGCAATCCGTTTTTCGATGCGATGGATACTTTTTGAGAAAATGATATTTTTGTGCAGCGTTCAAAAACTTAAAATTTCTTAAAAAAATATTCAATGCGTGGATCGTAATTTTTCTTATATCGCGCCAAGATGCTCCAATCGACAAAAGGTAATGTTATCCGAAAGAATATTCCATGGGGATTCTAAATCTGCAATCAGTTTTGCGATGCGATGGATACTTTTTGAGAAAATGATATTTTTGTGCAGCCTTCAAAAACTTAAAATTTCTTAAAAAAAAATTCAATGCGTGGATCGCAATTTTTCTTATATCGCGCCAAGATGCTCCAATCGACAAAAGGTAATGTTATCCGAAAGAAAATTCATGAGGATTCCAAATCTGCAATCCGTTTTTCGATGCGATGGATACTTTTTGAGAAAATGATATTTTTGTGCAGCGTTCAAAAACTTAAAATTTCTTAAAAAAATATTCAATGCGTGGATCGTAATTTTTCTTATATCGCGCCAAGATGCTCCAATCGACAAAAGGTAATGTTATCCGAAAGAAAATTCCATGGGGATTCTAAATCTGCAATCAGTTTTGCGATGCGATGGATACTTTTTGAGAAAATGATATTTTTGTGCAGCCTTCAAAAACTTAAAATTTCTTAAAAAAAAATTCAATGCGTGGATCGCAATTTTTCTTATATCGCGCCAAGATGCTCCAATCGACAAAAGGTAATGTTATCCGAAAGAAAATTCCATGAGGATTCCAAATCTGCAATTCGTTTTGCGATGCGACGGACACTTTTTGAGAAAATGATATTTTTGTGCAGCCTTCAAAAACTTAAAATTTCTTAAAAAAATATTCAATGCGTGGATCGTAATTTTTCTTATATCGCGCCAAGATGCTCCAATCGACAAAAGGTAATGTCAGCCGAAAGAAAATTTTATGAGGATTCCAAATCTGCAATCCGTTTTTCGATGCGATGGATACTTTTTGAGAAAATTATATTTTTGTGCAGCCTTCAAAAACTTAATATTTCATAAAAAAACATTCAATGCGTGGATCTAAATTTTTCTTATATCGCGCCAAGATGCTCCAATCGACAAAAGGATTCCAAATCTGCAATCCGTTTTTCGATGCGATGGATACTTTTTGAGAAAATGATATTTTTGTGCAGCCTTCAAAAACTTAAAATTTCTTTAAAAAAAATTTCAACGCGTGGATCGTACTTTTTCTTCTATCTCGCCAAGATGCTCCAATCGATAAAAGGTTATGCCGTCAAAAAAAAAATTCATGAGGATTCCAAATCTGCAATCCGTTTTGCGATGCGATGGATACTTTTTGAGAAAACGATATTTTTGTGCAGCCTTCAAAAACTTAAAATTTCTTAAAAAAAATTCAATGCGTCGAACGTAATTTTTCTTATATCGCGCCAAGATGCTCCAATCGACAAAAGGTAATGTTATCCGAAAGAAAATTCCATGAGGATTCCAAATCTGCAATTCGTTTTGCGATGCGACGGACACTTTTTGAGAAAATGATATTTTTGTGCAGCCTTCAAAAACTTAAAATTTCTTAAAAAAATATTCAATGCGTGGATCTTAATTTTTCTTTTATCTCGCCAAGATGCTCCAATCTACAAAAGGTAATGTTATCCGAAAGAAAATTTTATGGGGATTCCAAATCTGCAATCCGTTTTGCGATGCGATGGATAGTTTTTGAGAAAACGATATTTTTGTGCAGCCTTCAAAAACTTAAAATTTCTTAAAAAAAAATCCTATTCGTGGATCGTAATTATTCTTATATCGCGCCAAGATGCTCCAATCGACAAAAGGTAATGTTATCCGAAAGAAAATTTTATGAGGATTCCAAATCTGCAATCCGTTTTGCGATGCGATGGATAGTTTTTGAGAAAACGATATTTTTGTGCAGCCTTCAAAAACTTAAAATTTCTTTAAAAAAAATCCTATTCGTGGATCGTAATTATTCTTATATCGCGCCAAGATGCTCCAATGGACAAAAGATAATGTCAGCGGAAAGAAAATTTTATGAGGATTCCAAATCTGCAATCCGTTTTGCGATGCGATGGATACTTTTTGAGAAAACGATATTTTTGTGCAGCCTTCAAAAACTTAAAATTTCTTAAAAAAATATTCAATGCGTGGATCGTAATTTTTCTTATATCGCGCCAAGATGCTCCAATCGACAAAAGGATTCCAAATCTGCAATCCGTTTTTCGATGCGATGGATACTTTTTGAGAAAATGATATTTTTGTGCAGCGTTCAAAAACTTAAAATTTCTTTAAAAAAAATCCTATTCGTGGATCGTAATTATTCTTATATCGCGCCAAGATGCTCCAATCGACAAAAGGTAATGTAATCCGAAAGAAAATTCCATGAGGATTCCAAATCTGCAATTCGTTTTGCGATGCGACGGACACTTTTTGAGAAAATGATATTTTTGTGCAGCCTTCAAAAACTTAAAATTTCTTTAAAAAAAATTTCAATGCGAGGATCGTAATTTTTCTTTTATCTCGCCAAGATGCTCCAATCGACAAAAGGTAATGTTATCCGAAAGAAAATTCCATGAGGATTCCAAATCTGCAATCCGTTTTGCGATGCGATTGATACTTTTTGAGAAAACGATATTTTTGTGCAGCCTTCAAAAACTTAAAATTTCTTTAAAAAAAATCCTATTCGTGGATCGTAATTATTCTTATATCGCGCCAAGATGCTCCAATCGACAAAAGGTAATGTTATCCGAAAGAAAATTCCATGAGGATTCCAAATCTGCAATCCGCTTTGCGATGCGATGGATACTTTCTGAGAAAATGATATTTTTGTGCAGCCTTCAAAAACTTAAAATTTCTTTAAAAAAAATTCAATGCGTGGATCATAATTTTTCTAATATCGCGCCAAGATGCTCCAATCGACAAAAGGTAATGCCGTCCAAAAAAAAATTCCATGAGGATTCCAAATCTGCAATCAGTTTTGCGATGCGATGGATACTTTTTGAGAAAATGATATTTTTGTGCAGCCTTCAAAAACTTAAAATTTCTTTAAAAAAAATTTCAACGCGTGGATCGTACTTTTTCTTCTATCTCGCCAAGATGCTCCAATCGATAAAGGGTTATGCCGTCAAAAAAAAAATTCATGAGGATTCCAAATCTGCAATCCGTTTTTCGATGCGATGGATACTTTTTGAGAAAATGATATTTTTGTGCAGCGTTCAAAAACTTAAAATTTCTTAAAAAAATATTCAATGCGTGGATCGTAATTTTTCTTATATCGCGCCAAGATGCTCCAATCGACAAAAGGTAATGTTATCCGAAAGAATATTCCATGGGGATTCTAAATCTGCAATCAGTTTTGCGATGCGATGGATACTTTTTGAGAAAATGATATTTTTGTGCAGCCTTCAAAAACTTAAAATTTCTTAAAAAAAAATTCAATGCGTGGATCGCAATTTTTCTTATATCGCGCCAAGATGCTCCAATCGACAAAAGGTAATGTTATCCGAAAGAAAATTCATGAGGATTCCAAATCTGCAATCCGTTTTTCGATGCGATGGATACTTTTTGAGAAAATGATATTTTTGTGCAGCGTTCAAAAACTTAAAATTTCTTAAAAAAATATTCAATGCGTGGATCGTAATTTTTCTTATATCGCGCCAAGATGCTCCAATCGACAAAAGGTAATGTTATCCGAAAGAAAATTCCATGGGGATTCTAAATCTGCAATCAGTTTTGCGATGCGATGGATACTTTTTGAGAAAATGATATTTTTGTGCAGCCTTCAAAAACTTAAAATTTCTTAAAAAAAAATTCAATGCGTGGATCGCAATTTTTCTTATATCGCGCCAAGATGCTCCAATCGACAAAAGGTAATGTTATCCGAAAGAAAATTCCATGAGGATTCCAAATCTGCAATTCGTTTTGCGATGCGACGGACACTTTTTGAGAAAATGATATTTTTGTGCAGCCTTCAAAAACTTAAAATTTCTTAAAAAAATATTCAATGCGTGGATCGTAATTTTTCTTATATCGCGCCAAGATGCTCCAATCGACAAAAGGTAATGTCAGCCGAAAGAAAATTTTATGAGGATTCCAAATCTGCAATCCGTTTTTCGATGCGATGGATACTTTTTGAGAAAATTATATTTTTGTGCAGCCTTCAAAAACTTAATATTTCATAAAAAAACATTCAATGCGTGGATCTAAATTTTTCTTATATCGCGCCAAGATGCTCCAATCGACAAAAGGATTCCAAATCTGCAATCCGTTTTGCGATGCGATGGATACTTTTTGAGAAAACGATATTTTTGTGCAGCCTTCAAAAACTTAAAATTTCTTAAAAAAAATTCAATGCGTCGAACGTAATTTTTCTTATATCGCGCCAAGATGCTCCAATCGACAAAAGGTAATGTTATCCGAAAGAAAATTCCATGAGGATTCCAAATCTGCAATTCGTTTTGCGATGCGACGGACACTTTTTGAGAAAATGATATTTTTGTGCAGCCTTCAAAAACTTAAAATTTCTTAAAAAAATATTCAATGCGTGGATCTTAATTTTTCTTTTATCTCGCCAAGATGCTCCAATCTACAAAAGGTAATGTTATCCGAAAGAAAATTTTATGGGGATTCCAAATCTGCAATCCGTTTTGCGATGCGATGGATAGTTTTTGAGAAAACGATATTTTTGTGCAGCCTTCAAAAACTTAAAATTTCTTAAAAAAAAATCCTATTCGTGGATCGTAATTATTCTTATATCGCGCCAAGATGCTCCAATCGACAAAAGGTAATGTTATCCGAAAGAAAATTTTATGAGGATTCCAAATCTGCAATCCGTTTTGCGATGCGATGGATAGTTTTTGAGAAAACGATATTTTTGTGCAGCCTTCAAAAACTTAAAATTTCTTTAAAAAAAATCCTATTCGTGGATCGTAATTATTCTTATATCGCGCCAAGATGCTCCAATGGACAAAAGATAATGTCAGCGGAAAGAAAATTTTATGAGGATTCCAAATCTGCAATCCGTTTTGCGATGGGATGGATACTTTTTGAGAAAACGATATTTTTGTGCAGCCTTCAAAAACTTAAAATTTTTTTTAAAAAAAAATTTCAGTGCGTGGATCGTAATTTTTCTTTTATCTCGCCAAGATGCTCCAATCGACAAAAGGTAATGCCGTCCAAAAAAAAAAATTTCATGAGGATTCCAAATCTGCAATCCGTTTTTCGATGCGATGGATACTTTTTGAGAAAATGATATTTTTGTGCAGCCTTCAAAAACTTAAAATTTCTTTAAAAAAAATCCTATTCGTGGATCGTAATTATTCTTATATCGCGCCAAGATGCTCCAATGGACAAAAGATAATGTCAGCGGAAAGAAAATTTTATGAGGATTCCAAATCTGCAATCCGTTTTGCGATGCGATGGATACTTTTTGAGAAAATGATATTTTTGTGCAGCCTTCAAAAACTTAAAACTTCTTTAAAAAAAATTTCTTTAAAAAAAATTTTAATGCGTGGATCGTAATTTTTCTTTTATCTCGCCAAGATGCTCCAATCGACAAAAGGTAATGTTATCCGAAAGAAAATTCCACGAGGATTCCAAATCTGCAATTCGTTTTGCGATGCGACGGACACTTTTTGAGAAAATGATATTTTTGTGCAGCCTTCAAAAACTTAAAATTTCTTAAAAAAATATTCAATGCGTGGATCGTAATTTTTCTTATATTGCGCCAAGATGCTCCAATCGACAAAAGGTAATGTCAGCCGAAAGAAAATTTTATGAGGATTCCAAATCTGCAATCCGTTTTTCGATGCGATGGATACTTTTTGAGAAAATGATATTTTTGTGCAGCCTTCAAAAACTTAATATTTCATGAAAAAAAATTCAATGCGTGGATCGTAATTTTTCTTATATTGCGCCAAGATGCTCCAATCGACAAAAGGATTCCAAATCTGCAATCCGTTTTTCGATGCGATGGATACTTTTTGAGAAAATGATATTTTTGTGCAGCGTTCAAAAACTTAAAATTTCTTTAAAAAAAATCCTATTCGTGGATCGTAATTATTCTTATATCGCGCCAAGATGCTCCAATCGACAAAAGGTAATGTAATCCGAAAGAAAATTCCACGAGGATTCCAAATCTGCAATGCGTTTTTCGATGCGATGGATACTTTTTGAGAAAATGATATTTTTGTGCAGCGTTCAAAAACTTAAAATTTCTTAAAAAAATATTCAATGCGTGGATCGTAATTTTTCTTATATCGCGCCAAGATGCTCCAATCGACAAAAGGTAATGTTATCCGAAAGAAAATTCCATGGGGATTCTAAATCTGCAATCAGTTTTGCGATGCGATGGATACTTTTTGAGAAAATGATATTTTTGTGCAGCCTTCAAAAACTTAAAATTTCTTTAAAAAAAATTTCAACGCGTGGATCGTACTTTTTCTTCTATCTCGCCAAGATGCTCCAATCGATAAAGGGTTATGCCGTCAAAAAAAAAATTCATGAGGATTCCAAATCTGCAATCCGTTTTTCGATGCGATGGATACTTTTTGAGAAAATGATATTTTTGTGCAGCGTTCAAAAACTTAAAATTTCTTAAAAAAATATTCAATGCGTGGATCGTAATTTTTCTTATATCGCGCCAAGATGCTCCAATCGACAAAAGGTAATGTTATCCGAAAGAAAATTCCATGGGGATTCTAAATCTGCAATCAGTTTTGCGATGCGATGGATACTTTTTGAGAAAATGATATTTTTGTGCAGCCTTCAAAAACTTAAAATTTCTTAGAAAAAAATTCAATGCGTGGATCGCAATTTTTCTTATATCGCGCCAAGATGCTCCAATCGACAAAAGGTAATGTTATCCGAAAGAAAATTCCATGAGGATTCCAAATCTGCAATTCGTTTTGCGATGCGACGGACACTTTTTGAGAAAATGATATTTTTGTGCAGCCTTCAAAAACTTAAAATTTCTTAAAAAAATATTCAATGCGTGGATCGTAATTTTTCTTATATCGCGCCAAGATGCTCCAATCGACAAAAGGTAATGTCAGCCGAAAGAAAATTTTTAGAGGATTCCAAATCTGCAATCCGTTTTTCGATGCGATGGATACTTTTTGAGAAAATGATATTTTTATGCAGCCTTCAAAAACTTAATATTTCATAAAAAAACATTCAATGCGTGGATCGTAATTTTTCTTATATCGCGCCAAGATGCTCCAATCGACAAAAGGATTCCAAATCTGCAATCCGTTTTTCGATGCGATGGATACTTTTTGAGAAAATGATATTTTTGTGCAGCCTTCAAAAACTTAAAATTTCTTTAAAAAAAATTTCAACGCGTGGATCGTAAATTTCTTAAAAAAAAATCCTATTCGTGGATCGTAATTATTCTTATATCGCGCCAAGATGCTCCAATCGACAAAAGGTAATGTTATCCGAAAGAAAATTTTATGAGGATTCCAAATCTGCAATCCGTTTTGCGATGCGATGGATAGTTTTTGAGAAAACGATATTTTTGTGCAGCCTTCGAAAACTTAAAATTTCTTTAAAAAAAATCCTATTCGTGGATCGTAATTATTCTTATATCGCGCCAAGATGCTCCAATCGACAAAAGATAATGTCAGCGGAAAGAAAATTTTATGAGGATTCCAAATCTGCAATCCGTTTTGCGATGGGATGGATACTTTTTGAGAAAACGATATTTTTGTGCAGCCTTCAAAAACTTAAAATTTTTTTAAAAAAAAATTTCAGTGCGTGGATCGTAATTTTTCTTTTATCTCGCCAAGATGCTCCAATCGACAAAAGGTAATGTTATCCGAAAGAAAATTTTATGAGGATTCCAAATCTGCAATCCGTTTTTCGATGCGATGGATACTTTTTGAGAAAATGATATTTTTGTGCAGCGTTCAAAAACTTAAAATTTCTTTAAAAAAAATTCAATGCGTGGATCGCAATTTTTCTTATATCGCGCCAAGATGCTCCAATCGACAAAAGGTAATGTTATCCGAAAGAAAATTCCACGAGGATTCCAAATCTGCAATTCGTTTTGCGATGCGACGGACACTTTTTGAGAAAATGATTTTTTTGTGCAGCTTTCAAAAACTTAAAATTTCTTTAAAAAAATTCAATGCGTGGATCGTAATTTTTCTTATATCGCGCCAAGATGATCCAATCGACAAAAGGTAATGTTATCCGAAAGAAAATTCCATGGGGACTCAAAATCTGCAATCAGTTTTTGCGATGCGATGGATACTTTTTGAGAAAATGATATTTTTGTGCAGCCTTCAAAAACTCAAAATTTCTCAAAAAAAAATTCAATGCGTGGATCGTAATTTTTCTTTTATCTCGCCAAGATGCTCCAATCGACAAAAGGTAATATTATCCGAAAGAAAATTCCATGGGGATTCTAAATCTGCAATCCGTTTTGCGATGCCATGGATACTTTTTGAGAAAATGATTTTTTTGTGCAGCTTTCAAAAACTTAAAATTTCTTTAAAAAAATTCAATGCGTGGATCGTAATTTTTCTTATATCGCGCCAAGATGTTCCAATCGACAAAAGGTAATGTTATCCGTAAGAAAATTCCATGAGGATTCTAAATCTGCAATCCGTTTTGCGATGCGATGGATACTTTTTGAGAAAATGATTTTTTTGTGCAGCCTTCAAAAACTTAAAATTTCTTAAAAAAAAATTCAATGCGTGGATCGTAATTTTTCTTTTATCACGCCAAGATGCTCCAATCGTTCCAATCGACAAAAGGTAATGCCATCCAAAAGAAGATTCTATGGGAATTATAAATCTGCAATCGGTTTTGCGATGCGACGGATACTTTTTGAGATAATGATATTTTATTGAAGCCTTCAAAAACTTAAAATTTCTTTAAAAAAAATTTCAATGCCTGGATCGTAATTTTTCTTATATCGCGCCAAGATGCTCCAATCGACAAAAGGTAATGTTATCCGAAAGAAAATTTCATGAGGATTCCAAATCAATCCATTTTGCGATGCGACGGATACTTTTTGAGAAAATGATATTTTTGTTCAGCCTTCAAAAACTTAAAAATTCTTTAAAAAAAATTAAATGAGTGGATCGTAATTTCTCTTATATCGCGCCAAGATGTTCCAATCGACAAAAGGTAATGTTATCCGAAAGAAAATTTCATGAGGATTCCAAATCAATCCATTTTGCGATGCGATGGATACTTTTTGAGAAAATGATATTTTTGTGCAGCCTTCAAAAAATTAAAATTTCATAAAAAAAATTTCAATGCGTGGATCGTAATTTTTCTTTTATCTCGTCAAGATGCTCCAATCGACAAAAGGTAATATTATCCGAAAGAAAATTTCATGAGGATTCCAAATCAATCCATTCGATCGTAATTTTTCTTTTATCTCGCCAAGATGCTCCAATCGACAAAAGGTAATGTTATCCGAAAGAAAATTTCATGAGGATTCCAAATCAATCCATTTTGCGATGCGATGGATACTTTTTGAGAAAATGATATTTTTGTGCAGCCTTCAAAAACTTAAAATTTCTTTAAAAAAAATTCAATGCGTGGATCGTAATTTTTCTTATATCGCGCCGAGATTCTCCAATCGACAAAAGGTAGTATAATCCGAAATACTTTGCGATGCCATGGATACTTTTTGAGAAAATGATTTTTTTGTGCAGCTTTCAAAAACTTAAAATTTCTTTAAAAAAATTCAATGCGTGGATCGTAATTTTTCTTATATCGCGCCAAGATGATCCAATCGACAAAAGGTAATGTTATCCGTAAGAAAATTCCATGAGGATTCTAAATCTGCAATCCGTTTTGCGATGCGATGGATACTTTTTGAGAAAATGATTTTTTTGTGCAGCCTTCAAAAACTTAAAATTTCTTAAAAAAAAATTCAATGCGTGGATCGTAATTTTTCTTTTATCACGCCAAGATGCTCCAATCGTTCCAATCGACAAAAGGTAATGCCATCCAAAAGAAGATTCTATGGGAATTATAAATCTGCAATCGGTTTTGCGATGCGACGGATACTTTTTGAGATAATGATATTTTATTGAAGCCTTCAAAAACTTAAAATTTCTTTAAAAAAAATTTCAATGCCTGGATCGTAATTTTTCTTATATCGCGCCAAGATGCTCCAATCGACAAAAGGTAATGTTATCCGAAAGAAAATTTCATGAGGATTCCAAATCAATCCATTTTGCGATGCGACGGATACTTTTTGAGAAAATGATATTTTTGTTCAGCCTTCAAAAACTTAAAAATTCTTTAAAAAAAATTAAATGAGTGGATCGTAATTTCTCTTATATCGCGCCAAGATGTTCCAATCGACAAAAGGTAATGTTATCCGAAAGAAAATTTCATGAGGATTCCAAATCAATCCATTTTGCGATGCGATGGATACTTTTTGAGAAAATGATATTTTTGTGCAGCCTTCAAAAAATTAAAATTTCATAAAAAAAATTTCAATGCGTGGATCGTAATTTTTCTTTTATCTCGTCAAGATGCTCCAATCGACAAAAGGTAATATTATCCGAAAGAAAATTTCATGAGGATTCCAAATCAATCCATTCGATCGTAATTTTTCTTTTATCTCGCCAAGATGCTCCAATCGACAAAAGGTAATGTTATCCGAAAGAAAATTTCATGAGGATTCCAAATCAATCCATTTTGCGATGCGATGGATACTTTTTGAGAAAATGATATTTTTGTGCAGCCTTCAAAAACTTAAAATTTCTTTAAAAAAAATTCAATGCGTGGATCGTAATTTTTCTTATATCGCGCCGAGATTCTCCAATCGACAAAAGGTAGTATTATCCGAAAGAAAATTCCATGAGGATTCTAAATCTGCAATCCGTTTTGCGATGCGATGGATAATTTTTGAGAAAATGATTTTTTTGTGCAGCCTTCAAAAACTTAAAATTTCTTAAAAAAAAATTCAATGCGTGGATCGTAATTTTTCTTTTATCACGCCACGATGCTCCAATCGTTCCAATCGACAAAAGGTAATGCCATCCAAAAGAAGATTCTATGGGAATTATAAATCTGCAATCGGTTTTGCGATGCGACGGATACTTTTTGAGATAATGATATTTTATTGAAGCCTTCAAAAACTTAAAATTTCTTTAAAAAAAATTTCAATGCCTGGATCGTAATTTTTCTTATATCGCGCCAAGATGCTCCAATCGACAAAAGGTAATGTCATCCGAAAGAAAATTTCATGAGGATTCCAAATCAATCCATTTTGCGATGCGACGGATACTTTTTGAGAAAATGATATTTTTGTTCAGCCTTCAAAAACTTAAAAATTCTTTAAAAAAAATTAAATGAGTGGATCGTAATTTCTCTTATATCGCGCCAAGATGTTCCAATCGACAAAAGGTAATGTTATCCGAAAGAAAATTTCATGAGGATTCCAAATCAATCCATTTTGCGATGCGATGGATACTTTTTGAGAAAATGATATTTTTGTGCAGCCTTCAAAAAATTAAAATTTCATAAAAAAAATTTCAATGCGTGGATCGTAATTTTTCTTTTATCTCGTCAAGATGCTCCAATCGACAAAAGGTAATATTATCCGAAAGAAAATTTCATGAGGATTCCAAATCAATCCATTCGATCGTAATTTTTCTTTTATCTCGCCAAGATGCTCCAATCGACAAAAGGTAATGTTATCCGAAAGAAAATTTCATGAGGATTCCAAATCAATCCATTTTGCGATGCGATGGATACTTTTTGAGAAAATGATATTTTTGTGCAGCCTTCAAAAACTTAAAATTTCTTTAAAAAAAATTCAATGCGTGGATCATAATTTTTCTTATATCGCGCCGAGATTCTCCAATCGACAAAAGGTAGTATAATCCGAAATACTTTGCGATGCCATGGATACTTTTTGAGAAAATGATTTTTTTGTGCAGCTTTCAAAAACTTAAAATTTCTTTAAAAAAATTCAATGCGTGGATCGTAATTTTTCTTATATCGCGCCAAGATGATCCAATCGACAAAAGGTAATGTTATCCGTAAGAAAATTCCATGAGGATTCTAAATCTGCAATCCGTTTTGCGATGCGATGGATACTTTTTGAGAAAATGATTTTTTTGTGCAGCCTTCAAAAACTTAAAAATTCTTTAAAAAAAATTAAATGAGTGGATCGTAATTTCTCTTATATCGCGCCAAGATGTTCCAATCGACAAAAGGTAATGTTATCCGAAAGAAAATTTCATGAGGATTCCAAATCAATCCATTTTGCGATGCGATGGATACTTTTTGAGAAAATAATATTTTTGTGCAGCCTTCAAAAAATTAAAATTTCATAAAAAAAATTTCAATGCGTGGATCGTAATTTTTCTTTTATCTCGTCAAGATGCTCCAATCGACAAAAGGTAATGTTATCCGTAAGAAAATTCCATGAGGATTCTAAATCTGCAATCCGTTTTGCGATGCGATGGATACTTTTTGAGAAAATGATTTTTTTGTGCAGCTTTCAAAAACTTAAAATTTCTTAAAAAAAAATTCAATGCGTGGATCGTAATTTTTCTTTTATCACGCCAAGATGCTCCAATCGTTCCAATCGACAAAAGGTAATGCCATCCAAAAGAAGATTCTATGGGAATTATAAATCTGCAATCGGTTTTGCGATGCGACGGATACTTTTTGAGATAATGATATTTTATTGAAGCCTTCAAAAACTTAAAATTTCTTTAAAAAAAATTTCAATGCCTGGATCGTAATTTTTCTTATATCGCGCCAAGATGCTCCAATCGACAAAAGGTAATGTTATCCGAAAGAAAATTTCATGAGGATTCCAAATCAATCCATTTTGCGATGCGACGGATACTTTTTGAGAAAATGATATTTTTGTTCAGCCTTCAAAAACTTAAAAATTCTTTAAAAAAAATTAAATGAGTGGATCGTAATTTCTCTTATATCGCGCCAAGATGTTCCAATCGACAAAAGGTAATGATATCCGAAAGAAAATTTCATGAGGATTCCAAATCAATCCATTTTGCGATGCGATGGATACTTTTTGAGAAAATGATATTTTTGTGCAGCCTTCAAAAAATTAAAATTTCATAAAAAAAATTTCAATGCGTGGATCGTAATTTTTCTTTTATCTCGTCAAGATGCTCCAATCGACAAAAGGTAATATTATCCGAAAGAAAATTTCATGAGGATTCCAAGTCAATCCATTCGATCGTAATTTTTCTTTTATCTCGCCAAGATGCTCCAATCGACAAAAGGTAATGTTATCCGAAAGAAAATTTCATGAGGATTCCAAATCAATCCATTTTGCGATGCGATGGATACTTTTTGAGAAAATGATATTTTTGTGCAGCCTTCAAAAACTTAAAATTTCTTTAAAAAAAATTCAATGCGTGGATCGTAATTTTTCTTATATCGCGCCGAGATTCTCCAATCGACAAAAGGTAGTATTATCCGAAAGAAAATTCCATGAGGATTCTAAATCTGCAATCCGTTTTGCGATGCGATGGATACTTTTTGAGAAAATGATTTTTTTGTGCAGCCTTCAAAAAATTAAAATTTCATAAAAAAAATTTCAATGCGTGGATCGTAATTTTTCTTTTATCTCGTCAAGATGCTCCAATCGACAAAAGGTAATATTATCCGAAAGAAATTTTCATGAGGATTCCAAATCAATCCATTCGATCGTAATTTTTCTTTTATCTCGCCAAGATGCTCCAATCGACAAAAGGTAATGTTATCCGAAAGAAAATTTCATGAGGATTCCAAATCAATCCATTTTTCGATGCGATGGATACTTTTTGAGAAAATGATATTTTTGTGCAGCCTTCAAAAACTTAAAATTTCTTAAAAAAAAAATTCAATGCGTGGATCGTAATTTTTCTTATATCGCGCCAAGATGATCCAATCGACAAAAGGTAATGTTATCCGAAAGAAAATTTCATGAGGATTCCAAATCAATCCATTCTGCGATGCGATGGATACTTTTTGAGAAAATGATATTTTTGTGCAGCCTTCAAAAACTTAAAATTTCTTTAAAAAAAATTCAATGCGTGGATCGTAATTTTTCTTATATCGCGCCGAGATGCTCCAATCGACAATAGGTAAATATTATCCGAAAGAAAATTCCATGAGGATTCTAAATCTGCAATCCGTTTTGCGATGCGATGGATAATTTTTGAGAAAATGATTTTTTTGTGCAGCTTTCAAAAACTTAAAATTTCATAAAAAAAATTTCAATGCGTGGATCGTAATTTTTCTTTTATCTCGTCAAGATGCTCCAATCGACAAGAGGTAATGTTATCCGAAAGAAAATTTCATGAGGATTCCAAATCAATCCATTCGATCGTAATTTTTCTTTTATCTCGCCAAGATGCTCCAATCGACAAAAGGTAATGTTATCCGAAAGAAAATTTCATGAGGATTCCAAATCAATCCATTTTGCGATGCGATGGATACTTTTTGAGAAAATGATATTTTTGTGAAGCCTTCAAAAACTTAAAATTTCTTAAAAAAAAATTCAATGCGTGGATCGTAATTTTTCTTATATCGCGCCAAGATGATCCAATCGACAAAAAGTAATGTTATACGAAAGAAAATTCCATTGGGATTCAAAATCTGCAATCAGTTTTTGCGATGCGATGGATACTTTTTGAGAAAATGATATTTTTGTGCAGCCTTCAAAAACTCAAAATTTCTCAAAAAAAAATTTCAGTGCGTGGATCGTAATTTTTCTTTTATCTCGACAAGATGCTCCAATCGACAAAAGCTAATGTTATCCGAAAGAAAATTCCATGAGGATTCCAAATCTGCAATCCGTTTTGCGATGCGGCGGATACTTTTTGAGAAAATGATATTTTTATGCAGCCTTCAAAAACTAAAAATTAAAAAAAAAAAAATTCTATTCGTGGATCGTAATTTTTCTTATATCGCGCCAAGATGATCCAATCGACAAAAAGTAATGTTATCCGAAAGAAAATTCCCTTGGAATTCAAAATCTGCAATCAGTTTTTGCGATGCGATGGATACTTTTTGAGAAAATGGTATTTTTGTGCAGCCTTCAAAAACTCAAAATTTCTCAAAAAAAAATTTCAGTGCGTGGATCGTAATTTTTCTTATATCGCGCCAAGATGCTCCAATCGACAAAAGGTACTGTTATCCGAAAGAAAATTCCATGGGGATTCTAAATCTGCAATCCGTTTTGCGATGCGATGGATACTTTTTGAGAAAATGATTTTTTTGTGCAACTTTCAAAAACTTAAAATTTCTTTAAAAAAATTCAATGCGTGGATCGTAATTTTTCTTATATCGCGCCAAGATGATCCAATCGACAAAAGGTAATGTTATCCGAAAGAAAATTCCCTTGGGATTCAAAATCTGCAATCAGTTTTTGCGATGCGATGGATACTTTTTGAGAAAATGATATTTTTGTGCAGCCTTCAAAAACTCAAAATTTCTCAAAAAAAAATTTCAGTGCGTGGATCGTAATTTTTCTTTTATCTCGACAAGATGCTCCAATCGACAAGAAGTAATGTTATCCGAAAGAAAATTTCATGAGGATTCCAAATCAATCCATTTTGCGATGCGATGGATACTTTTTGAGAAAATGATATTTTTGTGCAGCCTTCAAAAAATTTAAATTTCATAAAAAAAATTTCAATGCGTGGATCGTAATTTTTCTTTTATCTCGTCAAGATGCTCCAATCGACAAAAGGTAATATTATCCGAAAGAAAATTTCATGAGGATTCCAAATCAATCCATTCGATCGTAATTTTTCTTTTATCTCGCCAAGATGCTCCAATCGACAAAAGGTAATGTTATCCGAAAGAAAATTTCATGAGGATTCCAAATCAATCCATTTTGCGATGCGATGGATACTTTTTGAGAAAATGATATTTTTGTGCAGCCTTCAAAAACTTAAAATTTCTTTAAAAAAAATTCAATGCGTGGATCGTAATTTTTCTTATATCGCGCCGAGATGCTCCAATCGACAAAAGGTAAATATAATCCGAAAGACAATTCCATGAGGATTCTAAATCTGCAATCCGTTTTGCGATGCGATGGATACTTTTTGAGAAAATGATTTTTTTGTGCAGCTTTCAAAAACTTAAAATTTCTTTAAAAAAAATTCAATGCGTGGATCGTAATTTTTCTTATATCGCGCCAAGATGATCCAATCGACAAAATGTAATGTTATCCGAAAGAAAATTCCATTGGGATTCAAAATCTGCAATCAGTTTTTGCGGTGCGATTTAAAAAAAAATTCAATGCGTGGATCGTAATTTTTCTTTTATCACGCCAAGATGCTCCAATCGTTCCAATCGACAAAAGGTAATGCCATCCAAAAGAAAATTCTATGGGAATTATAAATCTGCAATCGGTTTTGCGATGCGACGGATACTTTTTGAGATAATGATATTTTATTGAAGCCTTCAAAAACTTAAAATTTCTTTAAAAAAAATTGCAATGCCTGGATCGTAATTTTTCTTATATCGCGCCAAGATGCTCCAATCGACAAAAGGTAATGTTATCCGAAAGAAAATTTCATGAGGATTCCAAATCAATCCATTTTGCGATGCGACGGATACTTTTTGAGAAAATGATATTTTTGTTCAGCCTTCAAAAACTTAAAAATTCTTTAAAAAAAAATTAAATGAGTGGATCGTAATTTCTCTTATATCGCGCCAAGATGTTCCAATCGACAAAAGGTAATGTTATCCGAAAGAAAATTTCATGAGGATTCCAAATCAATCCATTTTGCGATGCGATGGATACTTTTTGAGAAAATGATATTTTTGTGCAGCCTTCAAAAAATTAAAATTTCATAAAAAAAAATTCAATGCGTGAATCGGAATTTTTCTTTTATCTCGCCAAGATGCTCCAATCGACAAGAAGTAATGTTATCCGAAAGAAAATTTCATGAGGATTCCAAATCAATCCATTTTGCGATGCGATGGATACTTTTTGAGAAAAAGATATTTTTGTGCAGCCTTCAAAAAATTAAAATTTCATAAAAAAAATTTCAATGCGTGGATCGTAATTTTTCTTTTATCTCGCCAAGATGCTCCAATTGACAATAGGTAATGTTATCCGAAAGAAAATCCCATGAGGATTCCAAATCTGCAATCCGTTTTGCGATGCGACGGATACTTTTTGAGAAAATGATATTTTTGTGCAGCCTTCAAAAACTTAAAAATTCAAAAAAAAAATTCAATGCGTGGATCGTAATTTCTCTTATATCGCGCCAAGATGCTCCAATCCACAAAAGGCAATGCCATCCAAAAGAAAATTCCATGGGGATTCTAAATCTGCAATCAGTTTTGGGATGCGACGGATAATTTTTGAGAAAATGATTTTTTTGTGCAGCCTTCAAAAACTTAAAATGTCATAAAGAAATTCAATGCGTGGATCGTAATTTTTCTTATATCGCGCCAAGATGCTCCAATCGACAAAAGGTAATGTTATCCGAAAGAAAATTTCATGAGGATTCCAAATCAATCTATTTTGCGATGCGACGGATACTTTTTGAGAAAATGATATTTTTGTGCAGCCTTGAAAAACTTAAAATTTCTTTAAAAAAAATTTCAATGCGTGGATCGTAATTTTTCTTTTATCTCGCCAAGATGCTCCAATCGACAAAAGGTAATGTTATCCGAAAGAAAATTTCATGAGGATTCCAAATCAATCCATTTTGCGATGCGGTGGATACTTTTTGAGAAAATGATATTTTTGTGCAGCTTTCAAAAACTTAAAAATTCTTAAAAAAAAATTCAATGCGTGGATCGTAATTTTTCTTTTATCACGCCAAGATGCTCCAATCGTTCCAATCGACAAAAGGTAATGCCATCCAAAAGAAAATTCTATGGGAATTATAAATCTTCAATCGGTTTTGCGATGCGACGGATACTTTTTGAGATAATGATATTTTATTGAAGCCTTCAAAAACTTAAAATTTCTTTAAAAAAAATTTCAATGCCTGGATCGTAATTTTTCTTATATCGCGCCAAGATGCTCCAATCGACAAAAGGTAATGTTATCCGAAAGAAAGTTTCATGAGGATTCCAAATCAATCCATTTTGCGATGCGACGGATACTTTTTGAGAAAATGATATTTTTGTTCAGCCTTCAAAAACTTAAAAATTCTTTAAAAAAAAATTAAATGAGTGGATCGTAATTTCTCTTATATCGCGCCAAGATGTTCCAATCGACAAAAGGTAATGTTATCCGAAAGAAAATTCCATGAGGATTCCAAATCTGCAATCGGTTTTGCGATGCGACGGATACTTTTTGAGAAAATGATATTTTTGTGCAGCCTTCAAAAACTAAAAATTAAAAAAAAAAAATTCTATTCGTGGATCGTAATTTTTCTTATATCGCGCCAAGATGATCCAATCGACAAAAGGTACTGTTATCCGAAAGAAAATTCCATGGGGATTTTAAATCTGCAATCGGTTTTGCGATGCGACGGATACTTTTTGAGAAAATGATATTTTTGTGCAGCCTTCAAAAACTTAAAATTTCTTTAAAAAAAATTTCAATGCGTGGATCGTAATTTTTCTTTTATCTCGCCAAGATGCTCCAATCGACAAAAGGTAATGTTATCTGAAAGAAAATTTCATGCGGATTCCAAATCAATCCATTTTGCGATGCGACGGATACTTTTTGAGAAATGATATTTTTGTTCAGCCTCACAAAACTTAAAATTTCTTTAAAAAAAATTTCAATGCGTGGATCGTAATTTTTCTTTTATCTCGCCAAGATGCTCCAATCGACAAAAGGTAATGTTATCCGAAAGAAAATTTCATGCGGATTCCAAATCAATCCATCTTGCGATGCGACGGATACTTTTGAGAAAATGATATTTTTGTGCAAGCCTTCAAAAACTTAAAATTTCTTTAAAAAAAATTTCAATGCGTGGATCGTAATTTTATTTTTATCTCGCCAAGATGCTCCAATCGACAAAAAGGTAATGTTATCCGAAAGAAAACTTCATGAGGATTCCAAATCAATCCATTTTGCGATGCGACGGATACTTGTTGAGAAAATGATATTTTTGTGCAGCCTTCAAAAACTTAAAATTTCTTTAAAAAAAATTTCAATGCGTGGAACGTAATTTTATTTTTATCTCGCCAAGATGCTCCAATCGACAAAAGGTAATGTTATCCGAAAGAAAACTTCATGAGGATTCCAAATCAATCCATTTTGCGATGCGATGGATACTTTTTGAGAAAATGATTTTTTTGTGCAGCTTTCGAAAACTTAAAAATTCTTAAAAAAAAAATTCAATGCGTGGATCGTAATTTTTCTTTTATCACGCCAAGATGCTCCAATCGTTCCAATCGACAAAAGGTAATGCCATCCAAAAGAAAATTCTATGGGAATTATAAATCTTCAATCGGTTTTGCGATGCGACGGATACTTTTTGAGATAATGATATTTTATTGAGCCTTCAAAAACTTAAAATTTCTTTAAAAAAAATTTCAATGCCTGGATCGTAATTTTTCTTATATCGCGCCAAGATGCTCCAATCGACAAAAGGTAATGTTATCCGAAAGAAAGTTTCATGAGGATTCCAAATCAATCCATTTTGCGATGCGACGGATACTTTTTGAGAAAATGATATTTTTGTTCAGCCTTCAAAAACTTAAAAATTCTTTAAAAAAAAATTAAATGAGTGGATCGTAATTTCTCTTATATCGCGCCAAGATGTTCCAATCGACAAAAGGTAATGTTATCCGAAAGAAAATTCCATGAGGATTCCAAATCTGCAATCGGTTTTGCGATGCGACGGATACTTTTTGAGAAAATGATATTTTTGTGCAGCCTTCAAAAACTAAAAATTAAAAAAAAAAAATTCTATTCGTGGATTGTAATTTTTCTTATATCGCGCCAAGATGATCCAATCGACAAAAGGTACTGTTATCCGAAAGAAAATTCCATGGGGATTTTAAATCTGCAATCGGTTTTGCGATGCGACGGATACTTTTTGAGAAAATGATATTTTTGTGCAGCTTTCAAAAACTTAAAATTTCTTTAAAAAAATTCAATGCGTGGATCGTAATTTTTCTTATATCGCGCCAAGATGATCCAATCGACAAAAGGTAATGTTATCCGAAAGAAAATTCCATGAGGATTCCAAATCTGCAATCCGTTTTGCGATGCGATGGATACTTTTTGAGAAAATGATTTTTTTGTGCAGCTTTCAAAAACTTAAAATTTCTTTAAAAAAATTCAATGCGTGGATCGTAATTTTTCTTATATCGCGCCAAGATGCTCCAATCGACAAAAGGTAATGTTATCCGAAAGAAAATTCCATGGGGATTCAAAATCTGCAATCAGTTTTTGCGATGCGATGGATACTTTTTGAGAAAATGATATTTTTGTGCAGCCTTCAAAAACTCAAAATTTCTCAAAAAAAAAATTCAATGCGTGGATCGTAATTTTTCTTATATCGCGCCGAGATGCTCCAATCGACAAAAGGTAATATTATCCGAAAGAAAATTCCATGGGGATTCTACATCTGCAATCCGTTTTGCGATGCGATGGATACTTTTTGAGAAAATGATTTTTTGTGCAGCTTTCAAAAACTTAAAATTTCTTTAAAAAAATTCAATGCGTGGATCGTAATTTTATTTTTATCTCGCCAAGATGCTCCAATCGACAAAAGGGTAATGTTATCCGAAAGAAAACTTCATGAGGATTCCAAATCAATCCATTTTGCGATGCGACGGATACTTGTTGAGAAAATGATATTTTTGTGCAGCCTTCAAAAACTTAAAATTTCTTTAAAAAAAATTTCAATGCGTGGAACGTAATTTTATTTTTATCTCGCCAAGATGCTCCAATCGACAAAAGGTAATGTTATCCGAAAGAAAACTTCATGAGGATTCCAAATCAATCCATTTTGCGATGCGACGGATACTTGTTGAGAAAATGATATTTTTGTGCAGCCTTCAAAAACTTAAAATTTCTTTAAAAAAAATTTCAATGCGTGGAACGTAATTTTATTTTTATCTCGCCAAGATGCTCCAATCGACAAAAGGTAATGTTATCCGAAAGAAAACTTCATGAGGATTCCAAATCAATCCATTTTGCGATGCGATGGATACTTTTTGAGAAAATGATTTTTTTGTGCAGCTTTCAAAAACTTAAAATTTCTTTAAAAAAATTCAATGCGTGGATCGTAATTTTTCTTATATCGCGCCAAGATGATCCAATCGACAAAAGGTAATGTTATCCGAAAGAAAATTCCATGGGGACTCAAAATCTGCAATCGGTTTTTGCGATGCGATGGATACTTTTTGAGAAAATGATATTTTTGTGCAGCCTTCAAAAACTCAAAATTTCTCAAAAAAAAAATTCAATGCGTGGATCGTAATTTTTCTTATATCGCGCCGAGATGCTCCAATCGACAAAAGGTAATATTATCCGAAAGAAAATTCCATGGGGATTCTAAATCTGCAATCCGTTTTGCGATGCGATGGATACTTTTTGAGAAAATGATTTTTTTGTGCAGCTTTCAAAAACTTAAAATTTCTTTAAAAAAATTCAATGCGTGGATCGTAATTTTTCTTATATCGCGCCAAGATGATCCAATCGACAAAAGGTAATGTTATCCGAAAGAAAATTCCATGAGGATTCCAAATCTGCAATCCGTTTTGCGATGCGATGGATACTTTTTGAGAAAATGATTTTTTTTGTGCAGCTTTCCAAAAACTTAAAATTTCTTTAAAAAAATTCAATGCGTGGATCGTAATTTTTCTTATATCGCGCCAAGATGCTCCAATCGACAAAAGGTAATGTTATCCGAAAGAAAATTCCATGGGGATTCAAAATCTGCAATCAGTTTTTGCGATGCGATGGATACTTTTTGAGAAAATGATATTTTTGTGCAGCCTTCAAAAACTCAAAATTTCTCAAAAAAAAAATTCAATGCGTGGATCGTAATTTTTCTTATATCGCGCCGAGATGCTCCAATCGACAAAAGGTAATATTATCCGAAAGAAAATTCCATGGGGATTCTACATCTGCAATCCGTTTTTGCGATGCGATGGATACTTTTTGAGAAAATGATTTTTTGTGCAGCTTTCAAAAACTTAAAAATTTCTTTAAAAAAATTCAATGCGTGGATCGTAAATTTTTCTTATATCGCGCCAAGATGATCCAATCGACAAAAAGGTAATGTTTTCCGAAAGAAGATTCCATGAGGATTCTAAATCTGCAATCCGTTTTGCGATGCGATGGATACTTTTTGAGAAAATGATTTTTTTTGTGCCAGCCTTCAAAAGCTCAAAATTTCTTAAAAAAAAATTCAATGCGTGGATCGTAATTTTTTCTTTTATCACGCCAAGATGCTCCAATCGACAAAAGGTAAATGTTATCCGAAAGAAAATTCCATGAGGATTCCAAATCTGCAATCGGTTTTGCGATGCGACGGATACTTTTTGAGAAAATGATATTTTTGTGCAGCCGTCAAAACTTAAAATTTCTTTAAAAAATTCAATGCGTGGATCGTATTTTTTCTTATATCGCGCCAAGATGATCCAATCGACAAAAGGTAATGTTATCCCGAAAGAAAATTTCATGAGGATTCCAAATCAAATCCATTTTGCGATGCGATGGATACTTTTTGAGAAAATGATATTTTTGTGCAGCTTTCAAAAACTTAAAAATTCTTAAAAAAAAAATTCAATGCGTGGATCGTAATTTTTCTTTTATCACGCCAAGATGCTCCAATCGTTCCAATCGACAAAAGGTAATGCCATCCAAAAGAAAATTCTATGGGAATTATAAATCTTCAATCGTTTTGCGATGCGACGGATACTTTTTGAGATAATGATATTTTATTGAAGCCTTCAAAAACTTAAAATTTCTTTAAAAAAAATTTCAATGCCTGGATCGTAATTTTTCTTATATCGCGCCAAGATGCTCCAATCGACAAAAGGTAATTGTTATCCGAAAGAAAATTCCATGAGGATTCCAAATCTGCAATCGGTTTTGCGATGCGACGGATACTTTTTGAGAAAATGATATTTTTGTGCAGCCTTCAAAAACTAAAAATTAAAAAAAAAAAATTCTATTCGTGGATCGTAATTTTTCTTATATCGCGCCAAGATGATCCAATCGACAAAAGGTACTGTTATCCGAAAGAAAATTCCATGGGGATTTTAAATCTGCAATCGGTTTTGCGATGCGACGGATACTTTTTGAGAAAATGATATTTTTGTGCAGCCTTCAAAAACTTAAAATTTCTTTAAAAAAAATTTCAATGCGTGGATCGTAATTTTTCTTTTATCTCGCCAAGATGCTCCAATCGACAAAAGGTAATGTTATCCGAAAGAAAATTTCATGCGGATTCCAAATCAATCCATTTTGCGATGCGACGGATACTTTTTGAGAAAATGATATTTTTGTTCAGCCTTCAAAAACTTAAAATTTCTTTAAAAAAAATTTCAATGCGTGGATCGTAATTTTTCTTTTATCTCGCCAAGATGCTCCAATCGACAAAAGGTAATGTTATCCGAAAGAAAATTTCATGCGGATTCCAAATCAATCCATCTTGCGATGCGACGGATACTTTTTGAGAAAATGATATTTTTGTGCAGCCTTCAAAAACTTAAAATTTCTTTAAAAAAAATTTCAATGCGTGGATCGTAATTTTATTTTTATCTCGCCAAGATGCTCCAATCGACAAAAGGTAATGTTATCCGAAAGAAAACTTCATGAGGATTCCAAATCAATCCATTTTGCGATGCGACGGATACTTGTTGAGAAAATGATATTTTTGTGCAGCCTTCAAAAACTTAAAATTTCTTTAAAAAAAATTTCAATGCGTGGAACGTAATTTTATTTTTATCTCGCCAAGATGCTCCAATCGACAAAAGGTAATGTTATCCGAAAGAAAACTTCATGAGGATTGGATACTTTTTGAGAAAATGATTTTTTTGTGCAGCTTTCAAAAACTTAAAAATTCTTAAAAAAAAAATTCAATGCGTGGATCGTAATTTTTCTTTTATCACGCCAAGATGCTCCAATCGTTCCAATCGACAAAAGGTAATGCCATCCAAAAGAAAATTCTATGGGAATTATAAATCTTCAATCGGTTTTGCGATGCGACGGATACTTTTTGAGATAATGATATTTTATTGAGCCTTCAAAAACTTAAAATTTCTTTAAAAAAAATTTCAATGCCTGGATCGTAATTTTTCTTATATCGCGCCAAGATGCTCCAATCGACAAAAGGTAATGTTATCCGAAAGAAAGTTTCATGAGGATTCCAAATCAATCCATTTTGCGATGCGACGGATACTTTTTGAGAAAATGATATTTTTGTTCAGCCTTCAAAAACTTAAAAATTCTTTAAAAAAAAATTAAATGAGTGGATCGTAATTTCTCTTATATCGCGCCAAGATGTTCCAATCGACAAAAGGTAATGTTATCCGAAAGAAAATTCCATGAGGATTCCAAATCTGCAATCGGTTTTGCGATGCGACGGATACTTTTTGAGAAAATGATATTTTTGTGCAGCCTTCAAAAACTAAAAATTAAAAAAAAAAAATTCTATTCGTGGATTGTAATTTTTCTTATATCGCGCCAAGATGATCCAATCGACAAAAGGTACTGTTATCCGAAAGAAAATTCCATGGGGATTTTAAATCTGCAATCGGTTTTGCGATGCGACGGATACTTTTTGAGAAAATGATATTTTTGTGCAGCCTTCAAAAACTTAAAATTTCTTTAAAAAAAATTTCAATGCGTGGATCGTAATTTTTCTTTTATCTCGCCAAGATGCTCCAATCGACAAAAGGTAATGTTATCCGAAAGAAAATTTCATGCGGATTCCAAATCAATCCATTTTGCGATGCGACGGATACTTTTTGAGAAAATGATATTTTTGTTCAGCCTTCAAAAACTTAAAATTTCTTTAAAAAAAATTTCAATGCGTGGATCGTAATTTTTCTTTTATCTCGCCAAGATGCTCCAATCGACAAAAGGTAATGTTATCCGAAAGAAAATTTCATGCGGATTCCAAATCAATCCATCTTGCGATGCGACGGATACTTTTTGAGAAAATGATATTTTTGTGCAGCCTTCAAAAACTTAAAATTTCTTTAAAAAAAATTTCAATGCGTGGATCGTAATTTTATTTTTATCTCGCCAAGATGCTCCAATCGACAAAAGGTAATGTTATCCGAAAGAAAACTTCATGAGGATTCCAAATCAATCCATTTTGCGATGCGACGGATACTTGTTGAGAAAATGATATTTTTGTGCAGCCTTCAAAAACTTAAAATTTCTTTAAAAAAAATTTCAATGCGTGGAACGTAATTTTATTTTTATCTCGCCAAGATGCTCCAATCGACAAAAGGTTATGTTATCCGAAAGAAAACTTCATGAGGATTCCAAATCAATCCATTTTGCGATGCGATGGATACTTTTTGAGAAAATGATTTTTTTGTGCAGCTTTCAAAAACTTAAAATTTCTTTAAAAAAATTCAATGCGTGGATCGTAATTTTTCTTATATCGCGCCAAGATGATCCAATCGACAAAAGGTAATGTTATCCGAAAGAAAATTCCATGGGGACTCAAAATCTGCAATCGGTTTTTGCGATGCGATGGATACTTTTTGAGAAAATGATATTTTTGTGCAGCCTTCAAAAACTCAAAATTTCTCAAAAAAAAAATTCAATGCGTGGATCGTAATTTTTCTTATATCGCGCCGAGATGCTCCAATCGACAAAAGGTAATATTATCCGAAAGAAAATTCCATGGGGATTCTAAATCTGCAATCCGTTTTGCGATGCGATGGATACTTTTTGAGAAAATGATTTTTTTGTGCAGCTTTCAAAAACTTAAAATTTCTTTAAAAAAATTCAATGCGTGGATCGTAATTTTTCTTATATCGCGCCAAGATGATCCAATCGACAAAAGGTAATGTTATCCGAAAGAAAATTCCATGAGGATTCCAAATCTGCAATCCGTTTTGCGATGCGATGGATACTTTTTGAGAAAATGATTTTTTTGTGCAGCTTTCAAAAACTCAAAATTTCTCAAAAAAAAAATTCAATGCGTGGATCGTAATTTTTCTTATATCGCGCCAAGATGCTCCAATCGACAAAAGGTAATGTTATCCGAAAGAAAATTCCATGGGGATTCAAAATCTGCAATCAGTTTTTGCGATGCGATGGATACTTTTTGAGAAAATGATATTTTTGTGCAGCCTTCAAAAACTCAAAATTTCTCAAAAAAAAAATTCAATGCGTGGATCGTAATTTTTCTTATATCGCGCCGAGATGCTCCAATCGACAAAAGGTAATATTATCCGAAAGAAAATTCCATGGGGATTCTACATCTGCAATCCGTTTTGCGATGCGATGGATACTTTTTGAGAAAATGATTTTTTGTGCAGCTTTCAAAAACTTAAAATTTCTTTAAAAAAATTCAATGCGTGGATCGTAATTTTTCTTATATCGCGCCAAGATGATCCAATCGACAAAAGGTAATGTTTTCCGAAAGAAGATTCCATGAGGATTCTAAATCTGCAATCCGTTTTGCGATGCGATGGATACTTTTTGAGAAAATGATTTTTTTGTGCAGCCTTCAAAAGCTCAAAATTTCTTAAAAAAAAATTCAATGCGTGGATCGTAATTTTTCTTTTATCACGCCAAGATGCTCCAATCGACAAAAGGTAATGTTATCCGAAAGAAAATTCCATGAGGATTCCAAATCTGCAATCGGTTTTGCGATGCGACGGATACTTTTTGAGAAAATGATATTTTTGTGCAGCCTTCAAAAACTAAAAATTAAAAAAAAAAAATTCTATTCGTGGATTGTAATTTTTCTTATATCGCGCCAAGATGATCCAATCGACAAAAGGTACTGTTATCCGAAAGAAAATTCCATGGGGATTTTAAATCTGCAATCGGTTTTGCGATGCGACGGATACTTTTTGAGAAAATGATATTTTTGTGCAGCCTTCAAAAACTTAAAATTTCTTTAAAAAAAATTTCAATGCGTGGATCGTAATTTTTCTTTTATCTCGCCAAGATGCTCCAATCGACAAAAGGTAATGTTATCCGAAAGAAAATTTCATGCGGATTCCAAATCAATCCATTTTGCGATGCGACGGATACTTTTTGAGAAAATGATATTTTTGTTCAGCCTTCAAAAACTTAAAATTTCTTTAAAAAAAATTTCAATGCGTGGATCGTAATTTTTCTTTTATCTCGCCAAGATGCTCCAATCGACAAAAGGTAATGTTATCCGAAAGAAAATTTCATGCGGATTCCAAATCAATCCATCTTGCGATGCGACGGATACTTTTTGAGAAAATGATATTTTTGTGCAGCCTTCAAAAACTTAAAATTTCTTTAAAAAAAATTTCAATGCGTGGATCGTAATTTTATTTTTATCTCGCCAAGATGCTCCAATCGACAAAAGGTAATGTTATCCGAAAGAAAACTTCATGAGGATTCCAAATCAATCCATTTTGCGATGCGACGGATACTTGTTGAGAAAATGATATTTTTGTGCAGCCTTCAAAAACTTAAAATTTCTTTAAAAAAAATTTCAATGCGTGGAACGTAATTTTATTTTTATCTCGCCAAGATGCTCCAATCGACAAAAGGTAATGTTATCCGAAAGAAAACTTCATGAGGATTCCAAATCAATCCATTTTGCGATGCGATGGATACTTTTTGAGAAAATGATTTTTTTGTGCAGCTTTCAAAAACTTAAAATTTCTTTAAAAAAATTCAATGCGTGGATCGTAATTTTTCTTATATCGCGCCAAGATGATCCAATCGACAAAAGGTAATGTTATCCGAAAGAAAATTCCATGGGGACTCAAAATCTGCAATCAGTTTTTGCGATGCGATGGATACTTTTTGAGAAAATGATATTTTTGTGCAGCCTCCAAAAACTCAAAATTTCTCAAAAAAAAATTCAATGCGTGGATCGTAATTTTTCTTATATCGCGCCGAGATGCTCCAATCGACAAAAGGTAATATTATCCGAAAGAAAATTCCATGGGGATTCTAAATCTGCAATCCGTTTTGCGATGCGATGGATACTTTTTGAGAAAATGGTATTTTTGTGCAGCCGTCAAAACTTAAAATTTCATAAAGAAATTCAATGCGTGGATCTTAATTTTTCTTATATCGCGCCAAGATGCTCCAATCGACAAGTGGTAATGCTATCCGAAATAAAATTCCATGGGGATTCTAAATCTGCAATCAGTTTTTCGATGCGATGGATACTTTTTGAGAAAATGATATTTTTGTGCAGCCGTCAAAACTTAAAATTTCTTTAAAAAAATTCAATGCGTGGATCGTAATTTTTCTTATATCGCGCCAAGATGATCCAATCGACAAAAGGTAATGTTATCCGAAAGAAAATTCCATGAGGATTCCAAATCTGCAATCCGTTTTGCGATGCGATGGATACTTTTTGAGAAAATGATTTTTTTGTGCAGCTTTCAAAAACTTAAAATTTCTTTAAAAAAATTCAATGCGTGGATCGTAATTTTTCTTATATCGCGCCAAGATGCTCCAATCGACAAAAGGTAATGTTATCCGAAAGAAAATTCCATGGGGATTCAAAATCTGCAATCAGTTTTTGCGATGCGATGGATACTTTTTGAGAAAATGATATTTTTGTGCAGCCTTCAAAAACTCAAAATTTCTCAAAAAAAAAATTCAATGCGTGGATCGTAATTTTTCTTATATCGCGCCGAGATGCTCCAATCGACAAAAGGTAATATTATCCGAAAGAAAATTCCATGGGGATTCTACATCTGCAATCCGTTTTGCGATGCGATGGATACTTTTTGAGAAAATGATTTTTTGTGCAGCTTTCAAAAACTTAAAATTTCTTTAAAACAATTCAATGCGTGGATCGTAATTTTTCTTATATCGCGCCAAGATGATCCAATCGACAAAAGGTAATGTTTTCCGAAAGAAGATTCCATGAGGATTCTATATCTGCAATCCGTTTTGCGATGCGATGGATACTTTTTGAGAAAATGATTTTTTTGTGCAGCCTTCAAAAGCTCAAAATTTCTTAAAAAAAAATTCAATGCGTGGATCGTAATTTTTCTTATATCGCGCCGAGATGCTCCAATCGACAAAAGGTAATATTATCCGAAAGAAAATTCCATGGGGATTCTACATCTGCAATCCGTTTTGCGATGCGATGGATACTTTTTGAGAAAATGATTTTTTTGTGCAGCTTTCAAAAACTTAAAATTTCTTTAAAAAAATTCAATGCGTGGATCGTAATTTTTCTTATATCGCGCCAAGATGATCCAATCGACAAAAGGTAATGTTTTCCGAAAGAAGATTCCATGAGGATTCTAAATCTGCAATCCGTTTTGCGATGCGATGGATACTTTTTGAGAAAATGATTTTTTTGTGCAGCCTTCAAAAGCTCAAAATTTCTTAAAAAAAAATTCAATGCGTGGATCGTAATTTTTCTTTTATCACGCCGAGATTCTCCAATCGACAAAAGGTAATGTTATCCGAAAGAAAATTCCATGAGGATTCCAAATCTGCAATCGGTTTTGCGATGCGACGGATACTTTTTGAGAAAATGATATTTTTGTGCAGCCTTCAAAAACTTAAAATTTCTTTAAAAAAAATTTCAATGCGTGGATCGTAATTTTTCTTTTATCTCGCCAAGATGCTCCAATCGACAAAAGGTAATGTTATCCGAAAGAAAATTTCATGCGGATTCCAAATCAATCCATTTTGCGATGCGACGGATACTTTTTGAGAAAATGATATTTTTGTTCAGCCTTCAAAAACTTAAAATTTCCTTAAAAAAAATTTCAATGCGTGGATCGTAATTTTTCTTTTATCTCGCCAAGATGCTCCAATCGACAAAAGGTAATGTTATCCGAAAGAAAACTTCATGCGGATTCCAAATCAATCCATCTTGCGATGCGACGGATACTTTTTGAGAAAATGATATTTTTGTGCAGCCTTCAAAAACTTAAAATTTCTCTAAAAAAAATTTCAATGCGTGGATCGTAATTTTATTTTTATCTCGCCAAGATGCTCCAATCGACAAAAGGTAATGTTATCCGAAAGAAAACTTCATGAGGATTCCAAATCAATCCATTTTGCGATGCGACGGATACTTGTTGAGAAAATGATATTTTTGTGCAGCCTTCAAAAACTTAAAATTTCTTTAAAAAAAATTTCAATGCGTGGAACGTAATTTTATTTTTATCTCGCCAAGATGCTCCAATCGACAACAGGTAATGTTATCCGAAAGAAAACTTCATGAGGATTCCAAATCAATCCATTTTGCGATGCGATGGATACTTTTTGAGAAAATGATTTTTTTGTGCAGCTTTCAAAAACTTAAAATTTCTTTAAAAAAATTCAATGCGTGGATCGTAATTTTTCTTATATCGCGCCAAGATGATCCAATCGACAAAAGGTAATGTTATCCGAAAGAAAATTCCATGGGGACTCAAAATCTGCAATCAGTTTTTGCGATGCGATGGATACTTTTTGAGAAAATGATATTTTTGTGCAGCCTTCAAAAACTCAAAATTTCTCAAAAAAAAAATTCAATGCGTGGATCGTAATTTTTCTTATATCGCGCCGAGATGCTCCAATCGACAAAAGGTAATATTATCCGAAAGAAAATTCCATGGGGATTCTAAATCTGCAATCCGTTTTGCGATGCGATGGATACTTTTTGAGAAAATGGTATTTTTGTGCAGCCGTCAAAACTTAAAATTTCATAAAGAAATTCAATGCGTGGATCTTAATTTTTCTTATATCGCGCCAAGATGCTCCAATCGACAAGTGGTAATGCTATCCGAAAGAAAATTCCATGAGGATTCCAAATCTGCAATCCGTTTTGCGATGCGATGGATACTTTTTGAGAAAATGATTTTTTTGTGCAGCTTTCAAAAACTTAAAATTTCTTTAAAAAAATTCAATGCGTGGATCGTAATTTTTCTTATATCGCGCCAAGATGCTCCAATCGACAAAAGGTAATGTTTTCCGAAAGAAAATTCCATGAGGATTCTAAATCTGCAATCCGTTTTGCGATGCGATGGATACTTTTTGAGAAAATGATTTTTTTGTGCAGCCTTCAAAAGCTCAAAATTTCTTAAAAAAAATTCAATGCGTGGATCGTAATTTTTCTTTTATCACGCCAAGATGCTCCAGTCGTTCCAATCGACAAAAGGTAATGCCATCCAAAAGAAAATTCTATGGGAATTATAAATCTGCAATCGGTTTTGCGATGTGACGGATACTTTTTGAGATAATGATATTTTATTGAAGCCTTCAAAAACTTAAAATTTCTTTAAAAAAAATTTCAATGCCTGGATCGTAATTTTTCTTATATCGCGCCAAGATGCTCCAATCGACAAAAGGTAATGTTATCCGAAAGAAAATTTCATGAGGATCCAAATCAATTCCATTTTGCGATGCGACGGATACTTTTTGAGAAAATGATATTTTTGTTCAGCCTTCAAAAACTTAAAATTCTTTAAAAAAAAAATTAAATGAGTGGATCGTAATTTCTCTTATATCGCGCCAAGATGTTCCAATCGACAAAAGGTAATGTTATCCGAAAGAAAATTTCATGAGGATTCCAAATCAATCCATTTTGCGATGCGATGGATACTTTTTGAGAAATGATATTTTTGTGCAGCCTTCACAAAATTAAAATTTCATAAAAAAAAATTCAATGCGTGGGATCGTAATTTTTCTTTATCTCGGCCAAGATGCCTCCAATCGACAAGAAGTAATGTTATCCGAAAGAAAATTTCATGAGGATTCCAAATCAATCCATTTTGCGATGCGATGGATACTTTTTGAGAAAATGATATTTTTGTGCAGCCTTCAAAAAATTAAAATTTCATAAAAAAATTTCAATGCGTGGATCGTAATTTTTCTTTTATCTCGTCAAGATGCTCCAATCGACAAAAGGTAATATTATCCGAAAGAAAATTTCATGAGGATTCCAAATCAATCCATTCGATCGTAATTTTTCTTTTATCTCGCCAAGATGCTCCAATCGACAAAAGGTAATGTTATCCGAAAGAAAATTCCATGAGGATTCCAAGTCTGGCAATCCGTTTTGCGATGCGACGGATACTTTTTGAGAAAATGATATTTTTGTGCAGCCTTCAAAAACTTAAAATTTCTTTAAAAAAAATTTCAATGCGTGGATCGTAATTTCTCTTATATCGCGATAAGATGCTCCAATCCACAAAAGGCAATGCCGATCTCAAAAGAAAATTCATGGGGATTCTAAATCTGCAATCAGTTTTGCGATGCGATGGATAATTTTTGAGAAAATGATTTTTTTGTGCAGCCTTCAAAAACTTAAAATTTCATAAAGAAATTCAATGCGTGGATCGTAATTTTTCTTATATCGCGCCAAGATGCTCCAATCGACAAAAGGTAATGTTATCCGAAAGAAAATTTCATGAGGATTCCAAATCAATCTATTTTGCGATGCGACGGATACTTTTTGAGAAAATGATATTTTTGTGCAGCCTTGAAAAACTTAAAATTTCTTTAAAAAAAATTTCAATGCGTGGATCGTAATTTTTCTTTTATCTCGCCAAGATGCTCCAATCGACAAAAGGTAATGTTATCCGAAAGAAAATTTCATGAGGATTCCAAATCAATCCATTTTGCGATGCGATGGATACTTTTTGAGAAAATGATATTTTTGTGCAGCCTTCAAAACTTAAAAATTCTTAAAAAAAAATTCAATGCGTGGATCGTAATTTTTCTTTTATCACGCCAAGATGCTCCAATCGTTCCAATCGACAAAAGGTAATGCCATCCAAAAGAAAATTCTATGGGAATTATAAATCTTCATCGGTTTTGCGATGCGAACGGGATACTTTTTGAGATAATGATATTTTATTGAAGCCTTCAAAAACTTAACATTTCTTTAAAAAAAAATTTCAATGCCTGGATCGTAATTTTTCTTATATCGCGCCAAGATGCTCCAATCGACAAAAGGTAATGTTATCCGAAAGAAAATTTCATGAGGATTCCAAATCAATCCATTTTGCGATGCGATGGATACTTTTTGAGAAAATGATATTTTTGTGCAGCCTTCAAAAACTTAAAAATTCTTAAAAAAAAATTCAATGCGTGGATCGTAATTTTTCTTTTATCACGCCAAGATGCTCCAATCGTTCCAATCGACAAAAGGTAATGCCATCCAAAAGAAAATTCTATGGGAAGTATAAATCTTCAATCGGTTTTGCGATGCGACGGATACTTTTTGAGATAATGATATTTTTGTGCAGCCTTCAAAAACTCAAAATTTCTCAAAAAAAAAATTCAATGCGTGGATCGTAATTTTTCTTATATCGCGCCGAGATGCTCCAATCGACAAAAGGTAATATTATCCGAAAGAAAATTCCATGGGGATTCTACATCTGCAATCCGTTTGCGATGCGATGGATACTTTTGAGAAAATGATTTTTTGTGCAGCTTTCAAAAACTTAAAATTTCTTTAAAAAAATTCAATGCGTGGATCGTAATTTTTCTTATATCGCGCCAAGATGATCCCAATCGACAAAAGGTAATGTTTTCCGAAAGAAGATTCCATGAGGATTCTAAATCTGCAATCCGTTTTGCGATGCGATGGATACTTTTGAGAAAATGATTTTTTTGTGCAGCCTTCAAAAGATAAAAAAAATTTCAATGCGTGGATCGTAATTTTTCTTTTATCTCGTCAAGATGCTCCAATCGACAAAAGGTAATATTATCCGAAAGAAAATTTCATGAGGATTCCAAATCAATCCATTCGATCGTAATTTTTCTTTTATCTCGCCAAGATGCTCCAATCGACAAAAGGTAATGTTATCCGAAAGAAAATTCCATGAGGATTCCAAGTCTGCAATCCGTTTTGCGATGCGACGGATACTTTTTGAGAAAATGATATTTTTGTGCAGCCTTCAAAAACTTAAAATTTCTTTAAAAACAATTTCAATGCGTGGAACGTAATTTCTCTTATATCGCGATAAGATGCTCCAATCCACAAAAGGCAATGCCATCCAAAAGAAAATTCCATGGGGATTCTAAATCTGCAATCAGTTTTGCGATGCGATGGATAATTTTTGAGAAAATGATTTTTTTGTGCAGCCTTCAAAAACTTAAAATTTCATAAAGAAATTCAATGCGTGGATCGTAATTTTTCTTATATCGCGCCAAGATGCTCCAATCGACAAAAGGTAATGTTATCCGAAAGAAAATTTCATGAGGATTCCAAATCAATCTATTTTGCGATGCGACGGATACTTTTTGAGAAAATGATATTTTTGTGCAGCCTTGAAAAACTTAAAATTTCTTTAAAAAAAATTTCAATGCGTGGATCGTAATTTTTCTTTTATCTCGCCAAGATGCTCCAATCGACAAAAGGTAATGTTATCCGAAAGAAAATTTCATGAGGATTCCAAATCAATCCATTTTGCGATGCGATGGATACTTTTTGAGAAAATGATATTTTTGTGCAGCCTTCAAAAACTTAAAAATTCTTAAAAAAAAATTCAATGCGTGGATCGTAATTTTTCTTTTATCACGCCAAGATGCTCCAATCGTTCCAATCGACAAAAGGTAATGCCATCCAAAAGAAAATTCTATGGGAATTATAAATCTTCAATCGGTTTTGCGATGCGACGGATACTTTTTGAGATAATGATATTTTATTGAAGCCTTCAAAAACTTAACATTTCTTTAAAAAAAATTTCAATGCCTGGATCGTAATTTTTCTTATATCGCGCCAAGATGCTCCAATCGACAAAAGGTAATGTTATCCGAAAGAAAATTTCATGAGGATTCCAAATCAATCCATTTTGCGATGCGACGGATACTTTTTGAGAAAATGATATTTTTGTTCAGCCTTCAAAAACTTAAAAATTCTTTAAAAAAAAATTAAATGAGTGGATCGTAATTTCTCTTATATCGCGCCAATATGTTCCAATCGACAAAATGTAATGTTATCCGAAAGAAAATTCCATGAGGATTCCAAATCTGCAATCGGTTTTGCGATGCGACGGATACTTTTTGAGAAAATGATATTTTTGTGCAGCCTTCAAAAACTTAAAAATTCTTTAAAAAAAATTCAATGCGTGGATCGTAATTTTTCTTATATCGCGCCGAGATGCTCCAATCGACAAAAGGTAATATTGTCCGTAAGAAAATTCCATGGGGATTCTAAATCTGCAATCCGTTTTGCGATGCGATGGATACATTTTGAGAAAATGATTTTTTTGTGCAGCTTTCAAAAACTTAAAATTTCTTTAAAAAAAATTCAATGCGTGGATCGTAATTTTTCTTATATCGCGCCAAGATGATCCAATCGACAAAAGGTAATGTTATCCGAAAGAAAATTCCATTGGGATTCAAAATCTGCAATCAGTTTTTGCGATGCGATGGATACTTTTTGAGAAAATGATATTTTTGTGCAGCCTTCAAAAACTCAAAATTTCTCAAAAAAAAATTTCAGTGCGTGGATCGTAATTTTTCTTTTATCTCGACAAGATGCTCCAATCGACAAAAGGTAATACTATCCGAAAGAAAATTCCATGAGGATTCCAAATCTGCAATCCGTTTTGCGATGCGACGGATACTTTTTGAGAAAATGATATTTTTGTGCAGCCTTCAAAAACTTAAAATTTCTTTAAAAAAAATTCAATGCGTGGATCGTAATTTTTCTTATATCGCGCCAAGATGCTCCAATCGACAAAAGGTACTGTTATCCGAAAGGAAATTTCATGAGGATTAAAAATCTGCAATCGGTTTTGCGATGCGACGGATACTTTTTGAGAAAATGATATTTTTGTGCAGCCTTCAAAAACTCAAAATTTCTCCAAAAAAAATTTCAGTGCGTGGATCGTAATTTTTCTTTTATCTCGCCAAGATGCTCCAATCGACAAGAAGTAATGTTATCCGAAAGAAAATTTCATGAGGATTCCAAATCAATCCATTTTGCGATGCGATGGATACTTTTTGAGAAAATGATATTTTTGTGCAGCCTTCAAAAAATTAAAATTTCATAAAAAAAATTTCAATGCGTGGATCGTAATTTTTCTTTTATCTCGTCAAGATGCTCCAATCGACAAAAGGTAATATTATCCGAAAGAAAATTTCATGAGGATTCCAAATCAATCCATTCGATCGTAATTTTTCTTTTATCTCGCCAAGATGCTCCAATCGACAAAAGGTAATGTTATCCGAAAGAAAATTCCATGAGGATTCCAAGTCTGCAATCCGTTTTGCGATGCGACGGATACTTTTTGAGAAAATGATATTTTTGTGCAGCCTTCAAAAACTTAAAATTTCTTTAAAAAAAATTTCAATGCGTGGATCGTAATTTCTCTTATATCGCGATAAGATGCTCCAATCCACAAAAGGCAATGCCATCCAAAAGAAAATTCCATGGGGATTCTAAATCTGCAATCAGTTTTGCGATGCGATGGATAATTTTTGAGAAAATGATTTTTTTGTGCAGCCTTCAAAAACTTAAAATTTCATAAAGAAATTCAATGCGTGGATCGTAATTTTTCTTATATCGCGCCAAGATGCTCCAATCGACAAAAGGTAATGTTATCCGAAAGAAAATTTCATGAGGATTCCAAATCAATCTATTTTGCGATGCGACGGATACTTTTTGAGAAAATGAAATTTTTGTGCAGCCTTGAAAAACTTAAAATTTCTTTAAAAAAAATTTCAATGCGTGGATCGTAATTTTTCTTTTATCTCGCCAAGATGCTCCAATCGACAAAAGGTAATGTTATCCGAAAGAAAATTTCATGAGGATTCCAAATCAATCCATTTTGCGATGCGATGGATACTTTTTGAGAAAATGATATTTTTGTGCAGCCTTCAAAAACTTAAAAATTCTTAAAAAAAAATTCAATGCGTGGATCGTAATTTTTCTTTTATCACGCCAAGATGCTCCAATCGTTCCAATCGACAAAAGGTAATGCCATCCAAAAGAAAATTCTATGGGAATTATAAATCTTCAATCGGTTTTGCGATGCGACGGATACTTTTTGAGATAATGATATTTTATTGAAGCCTTCAAAAACTTAACATTTCTTTAAAAAAAATTTCAATGCCTGGATCGTAATTTTTCTTATATCGCGCCAAGATGCTCCAATCGACAAAAGGTAATGTTATCCGAAAGAAAATTTCATGAGGATTCCAAATCAATCCATTTTGCGATGCGACGGATACTTTTTGAGAAAATGATATTTTTGTTCAGCCTTCAAAAACTTAAAAATTCTTTAAAAAAAAATTAAATGAGTGGATCGTAATTTCTCTTATATCGCGCCAATATGTTCCAATCGACAAAATGTAATGTTATCCGAAAGAAAATTCCATGAGGATTCCAAATCTGCAATCGGTTTTGCGATGTGACGGATACTTTTTGAGAAAATGATATTTTTGTGCAGCGTTCAAAAACTTAAAAATTCTTTAAAAAAAATTCAATGCGTGGATCGTAATTTTTCTTATATCGCGCCGAGATGCTCCAATCGACAAAAGGTAATATTGTCCGTAAGAAAATTCCATGGGGATTCTAAATCTGCAATCCGTTTTGCGATGCGATGGATACATTTTGAGAAAATGATTTTTTTGTGCAGCTTTCAAAAACTTAAAATTTCTTTAAAAAAAATTCAATGCGTGGATCGTAATTTTTCTTATATCGCGCCAAGATGATCCAATCGACAAAAGGTAATGTTATCCGAAAGAAAATTCCATTGGGATTCAAAATCTGCAATCAGTTTTTGCGATGCGATGGATACTTTTTGAGAAAATGATATTTTTGTGCAGCCTTCAAAAACTCAAAATTTCTCAAAAAAAAATTTCAGTGCGTGGATCGTAATTTTTCTTTTATCTCGACAAGATGCTCCAATCGACAAAAGGTAATACTATCCGAAAGAAAATTCCATGGGGATTCTAAATCTGCAATCCGTTTTGCGATGCGACGGATACTTTTTGAGAAAATGATATTTTTGTGCAGCCTTCAAAAACTTAAAATTTCTTTAAAAAAAATTCAATGCGTGGATCGTAATTTTTCTTATATCGCGCCAAGATGCTCCAATCGACAAAAGGTAATGTTATCCGAAAGAAAATTTCATGAGGATTCCAAATCAATCCATTTTGCGATGCGACGGATACTTTTTGAGAAAATGATATTTTTGTTCAGCCTTCAAAAACTTAAAAATTCTTTAAAAAAAAATTAAATGAGTGGATCGTAATTTCTCTTATATCGCGCCAATATGTTCCAATCGACAAAATGTAATGTTATCCGAAAGAAAATTCCATGAGGATTCCAAATCTGCAATCGGTTTTGCGATGTGACGGATACTTTTTGAGAAAATGATATTTTTGTGCAGCGTTCAAAAACTTAAAAATTCTTTAAAAAAAATTCAATGCGTGGATCGTAATTTTTCTTATATCGCGCCGAGATGCTCCAATCGACAAAAGGTAATATTGTCCGTAAGAAAATTCCATGGGGATTCTAAATCTGCAATCCGTTTTGCGATGCGATGGATACATTTTGAGAAAATGATTTTTTTGTGCAGCTTTCAAAACTTAAAATTTCTTTAAAAAAAATTCAATGCGTGGATCGTAATTTTTCTTATATCGCGCCAAGATGATCCAATCGACAAAAGGTAATGTTATCCGAAAGAAAATTCCATTGGGATTCAAAATCTGCAATCAGTTTTTGCGATGCGATGGATACTTTTTGAGAAAATGATATTTTTGTGCAGCCTTCAAAAACTCAAAATTTCTCAAAAAAAAATTTCAGTGCGTGGATCGTAATTTTTCTTTTATCTCGCCAAGGTGCTCCAATCGACAAAAGGCAATGCCATCCAAAAGAAAATTCCATGGGGATTCTAAATCTGCAATCAGCTTTGCGATGCGACGGATACTTTTTGAGAAAATGATATTTTTGTGCAGCCTTCAAAAACTCAAAATTTCTCCAAAAAAAATTTCAGTGCGTGGATCGTAATTTTTCTTTTATCTCGCCAAGATGCTCTAATCGACAAACGCTAATGTTATCCGAAAGAAAATGCCATGAGGATTCCAAATCTGCAATCCGTTTTGCGATGCGACGGATACTTTTTGAGAAAATGATATATTTGTGCAGCCTTCAACAACTAAAAATTAAAAAAAAAAAATTCTATTCGTGGATCGTAATTTTTCTTATATCGCGCCAAGATGCTCCAATCGACAAAAGGTACTGTTATCCGAAAGAAAATTCCATGGGGATTCTAAATCTGCAATCAGTTTTTGCGATGCGATGGATACTTTTTGAGAAAATGATATTTTTGTGCAGCCTTCAAAAACTCAAAATTTCTCAAAAAAAAATTTCAGTGCGTGGATCGTAATTTTTTTTTTATCTCGACAAGATGCTCCAATCGACAAAAGGTAATACTATCCGAAAGAAAATTTCATGAGGATTAAAAATCTGCAATCGGTTTTGCGATGCGACGGATACATTTTGAGAAAATGATATTTTTGTGCAGCCTTCAAAAACTCAAAATTTCTCAAAAAAAAATTTCAGTGCGTGGATCGTAATTTTTCTTATATCGCGCCAAGATGCTCCAATCGACAAAAGGTAATGTTATCCGAAAGAAAATTTCATGAGGATTAAAAATCTGCAATCGGTTTTGCGATGCGACGGATACTTTTTGAGAAAATGATATTTTTGTGCAGCCTTCAAAAACTCAAAATTTCTCAAAAAAAAATTTCAGTGCGTGGATCGTAATTTTTCTTTTATCTCGACAAGATGCTCCAATCGACAAAAGGTACTGTTATCCGAAAGAAAATTCCATGGGGATTCTAAATCTGCAATCCGTTTTGCGATGCGATGGATACTTTTTGAGAAAATGATTTTTTTGTGCAGCTTTCAAAAACTTAAAATTTCTTTAAAAAAAATTCAATGCGTGGATCGTAATTTTTCTTATATCGCGCCAAGATGATCCAATCGACAAAAGGTAATGTTATCCGAAAGAAAATTCCATTGGGATTCAAAATCTGCAATCAGTTTTTGCGATGCGATGGATACTTTTTGAGAAAATGATATTTTTGTGCAGCCTTCAAAAACTCAAAATTTCTCAAAAAAAAATTTCAGTGCGTGGATCGTAATTTTTCTTTTATCTCGACAAGATGCTCCAATCGACAAAAGGTAATACTATACGAAAGAAAATTCCATGGGGATTCTAAATCTGCAATTAGTTTTGCGATGCGACGGATACTTTTTGAGATAATGATATTTTGTTGAAGCCTTCAAAAACTTAAAATTTCTTTAAAAAAATTTCAATGCGTGGATCGTAATTTTTCTTTTATCTCGCAAAGATGCTCCAATCGACAAAAGGTAACACTATACGAAAGAAAATTTCATGAGGATTAAAAATCTGCAATCGGTTTTGCGATGCGACGGATACTTTTTGAGAAAATGATATTTTTGTGCAGCCTTCAAAAACTCAAAATTTCTCCAAAAAAAATTTCAGTGCGTGGATCGTAATTTTTCTTTTATCTCGCCAAGATGCTCTAATCGACAAACGCTAATGTTATCCGAAAGAAAATGCCATGAGGATTCCAATCCTGCAATCCGTTTTGCGATGCGACGGATACTTTTTGAGAAAATGATATATTTGTGCAGCCTTCAAAAACTAAAAATTAAAAAAAAAAAAATTCTATTCGTGGATCGTAATTTTTCTTATATCGCGCCAAGATGCTCCAATCGACAAAAGGTACTGTTATCCGAAAGAAAATTCCATGGGGATTCTAAATCTGCAATTAGTTTTGCGATGCGACGGATACTTTTTGAGATAATGATATTTTGTTGAAGCCTTCAAAAACTTAAAATTTCTTTAAAAAAATTTCAATGCGTGGATCGTAATTTTTCTTTTATCTCGCAAAGATGCTCCAATCGACAAAAGGTAATGTTATCCGAAAGAAAATTTCATGAGGATTCCAAATCAATCCATTTTGCGATGCGACGGATACTTTTTGAGAAAATGATATTTTTGTGCAGCCTTCAAAAACTTAAAATTTCATAAAAAAAAATTTCAATGCGTGGATCGTAATTTTTCTTTTATCTCGCCAAGATGCTCCAATCGACAAAAGGTAATGTTATCCGAAAGAAAATTTCATGAGGATTCCAAATCAATCCATTTTGCGATGCGATGGATACTTTTAAGAAAATGATATTTTTGTGCAGCCTTCAAAAACTTAAAAATTCTAAAAAAAAAAATCAATGCGTGGATCGTAATTTTACTTTTATCTCGCCAAGATTCTCCAATCGACAAAAGGTAATGTTATCCAAAAGAAAATTCCATGTTAATTCTAAATCTGCAATCAGTTTTGCAATGCGACGGATACTTTTTGAGAAAATTATATTTTTGTGCAGCCTTCAAAAACTTAAAATTTCTTTAAAAAAAATTTCAATGCGTGGATCGTAATTTTTCTTTTATCTCGCCAAGATGCTCCAATCGACAAAAGGTAATGTTAACCGAAAGAAAATTTCATGAGGATTCCAAATCAATCCATTTTGCGATGCGACGGATACTTTTTGAGAAAATGATATTTTTGTGCAGCCTTCAAAAACTTAAAATTTCTTTAAAAAAAATTTCAATGCGTGGATCGTAATTTTTCTTTTATCTCGCCAAGATGCTCCAATCGACAAAAGGTAATGTTATCCGAAAGAAAATTTCATGAGGATTCCAAATCAATCTATTTTGCGATGCGACGGATACTTTTTGAGAAAATGATATTTTTGTGCAGCCTTCAAAAACTTAAAATTTCTTTAAAAAAAATTCAATGCGTGGATCGTAATTTTTCTTATATCGCGCCGAGATGCTCCAATCGACAAAAGGTAATGTTATCCGAAAGAAAATTTCATGAGGATTCCAAATCAATCCATTTTGCGTTGCGATGGATACTTTTTGAGAAAATGATATTTTTGTGCAGCCTTCAAAAACTTAAAATTTCTTTAAAAAAAATTCAATGCGTGGATCGTAATTTTTCTTATATCGCGCCGAGATGCTCCAATCGACAAAAGGTAATATTATCCGAAAGAAAATTCCATGAGGATTCTAAATCTGCAATCCGTTTTGCGATGCGATGGATACTTTTTGAGAAAATAATTTTTTTGTGCAGCTTTCAAAAACTTAAAATTTCTTTAAAAAAAATTCAATGCGTGGATCGTAATTTTTCTTATATCGCGCCAAGATGATCCAATCGACAAGAAGTAATGTTATCCGAAAGAAAATTCCATTGGGATTCAAAATCTGCAATCAGTTTTTGCGATGCGATGGATACTTTTTGAGAAAATGATATTTTTGTGCAGCCTTCAAAAACTCAAAATTTCTCAAAAAAAAATTTCAGTGCGTGGATCGTAATTTTTCTTTTATCTCGACAAGATGCTCCAATCGACAAAGGCTAATGTTATCCGAAAGAAAATTCCATGAGGATTCCAAATCTGCAATCCGTTTTGCGATGCGACGGATACTTTTTGAGAAAATGATATTTTTATGCAGCCTTCAAAAACTAAAAATTAAAAAAAAAAAAATTCTATTCGTGGATCGTAATTTTTCTTATATCGCGCCAAGATGATCCAATCGACAAGAAGTAATGTTATCCGAAAGAAAATTCCATTGGGATTCAAAATCTGCAATCAGTTTTTGCGATGCGATGGATACTTTTTGAGAAAATGATATTTTTGTGCAGCCTTCAAAAACTCAAAATTTCTCAAAAAAAATTTCAGTGCGTGGATCGTAATTTTTCTTTTATCTCGACAAGATGCTCCAATCGACAAAAGCTAATGTTATCCGAAAGAAAATTTCATGAGGATTCCAAATCAATCCATTTTGCGATGCGACGGATACTTTTTGAGAAAATGATATTTTTGTGCAGCCTTCAAAAACTTAAAATTTCTTTAAAAAAAATTTCAATGCGTGGATCGTAATTTTTCTTTTATCTCGCCAAGATGCTCCAATCGACAAAAGGTAATGTTATCCGAAAGAAAATTTCATGAGGATTCCAAATCAATCTATTTTGCGATGCGACGGATACTTTTTGAGAAAATGATATTTTTGTGCAGCCTTCAAAAACTCAAAATTTCTCCAAAAAAAATTTCAGTGCGTGGATCGTAATTTTTCTTTTATCTCGCCAAGATGCTCTAATCGACAAACGCTAATGTTATCCGAAAGAAAATGCCATGAGGATTCCAAATCTGCAATCCGTTTTGCGATGCGACGGATACTTTTTGAGAAAATGATATATTTGTGCAGCCTTCAAAAACTAAAAATTAAAAAAAAAAAAATTCTATTCGTGGATCGTAATTTTTCTTATATCGCGCCAAGATGCTCCAATCGACAAAAGGTACTGTTATCCGAAAGAAAATTCCATGGGGATTCTAAATCTGCAATTAGTTTTGCGATGCGACGGATACTTTTTGAGATAATGATATTTTGTTGAAGCCTTCAAAAACTTAAAATTTCTTTAAAAAAATTTCAATGCGTGGATCGTAATTTTTCTTTTATCTCGCAAAGATGCTCCAATCGACAAAAGGTAATGTTATCCGAAAGAAAATTTCATGAGGATTCCAAATCAATCCATTTTGCGATGCGACGGATACTTTTTGAGAAAATGATATTTTTGTGCAGCCTTCAAAAACTTAAAATTTCATAAAAAAAAATTTCAATGCGTGGATCGTAATTTTTCTTTTATCTCGCCAAGATGCTCCAATCGACAAAAGGTAATGTTATCCGAAAGAAAATTTCATGAGGATTCCAAATCAATCCATTTTGCGATGCGATGGATACTTTTGAGAAAATGATATTTTTGTGCAGCCTTCAAAAACTTAAAAATTCTAAAAAAAAAAATCAATGCGTGGATCGTAATTTTACTTTTATCTCGCCAAGATTCTCCAATCGACAAAAGGTAATGTTATCCAAAAGAAAATTCCATGTTAATTCTAAATCTGCAATCAGTTTTGCAATGCGACGGATACTTTTTGAGAAAATTATATTTTTGTGCAGCCTTCAAAAACTTAAAATTTCTTTAAAAAAAATTTCAATGCGTGGATCGTAATTTTTCTTTTATCTCGCCAAGATGCTCCAATCGACAAAAGGTAATGTTAACCGAAAGAAAATTTCATGAGGATTCCAAATCAATCCATTTTGCGATGCGACGGATACTTTTTGAGAAAATGATATTTTTGTGCAGCCTTCAAAAACTTAAAATTTCTTTAAAAAAAATTTCAATGCGTGGATCGTAATTTTTCTTTTATCTCGCCAAGATGCTCCAATCGACAAAAGGTAATGTTATCCGAAAGAAAATTTCATGAGGATTCCAAATCAATCTATTTTGCGATGCGACGGATACTTTTTGAGAAAATGATATTTTTGTGCAGCCTTCAAAAACTTAAAATTTCTTTAAAAAAAATTCAATGCGTGGATCGTAATTTTTCTTATATCGCGCCGAGATGCTCCAATCGACAAAAGGTAATGTTATCCGAAAGAAAATTTCATGAGGATTCCAAATCAATCCATTTTGCGTTGCGATGGATACTTTTTGAGAAAATGATATTTTTGTGCAGCCTTCAAAAACTTAAAATTTCTTTAAAAAAAATTCAATGCGTGGATCGTAATTTTTCTTATATCGCGCCGAGATGCTCCAATCGACAAAAGGTAATATTATCCGAAAGAAAATTCCATGAGGATTCTAAATCTGCAATCCGTTTTGCGATGCGATGGATACTTTTTGAGAAAATAATTTTTTTGTGCAGCTTTCAAAAACTTAAAATTTCTTTAAAAAAAATTCAATGCGTGGATCGTAATTTTTCTTATATCGCGCCAAGATGATCCAATCGACAAGAAGTAATGTTATCCGAAAGAAAATTCCATTGGGATTCAAAATCTGCAATCAGTTTTTGCGATGCGATGGATACTTTTTGAGAAAATGATATTTTTGTGCAGCCTTCAAAAACTCAAAATTTCTCAAAAAAAATTTCAGTGCGTGGATCGTAATTTTTCTTTTATCTCGACAAGATGCTCGAATCGACAAAAGCTAATGTTATCCGAAAGAAAATTCCATGAGGATTCCAAATCTGCAATCCGTTTTGCGATGCGACGGATACTTTTTGAGAAAATGATATTTTTGTGCAGCTTTCAAAAACTTAAAATTTCTTTAAAAAAATTCAATGCGTGGATCGTAATTTTTCTTATATCGCGCCAAGATGATCCAATCGACAAGAAGTAATGTTATCCGAAAGAAAATTCCATTGGGATTCAAAATCTGCAATCAGTTTTTGCGATGCGATGGATACTTTTTGAGAAAATGATATTTTTGTGCAGCCTTCAAAAACTCAAAATTTCTCAAAAAAAAATTTCAGTGCGTGGATCGTAATTTTTCTTTTATCTCGACAAGATGCTCCAATCGACAAGAGCTAATGTTATCCGAAAGAAAATTCCATGAGGATTCCAAATCTGCAATCCGTTTTGCGATGCGACGGATACTTTTTGAGAAAATGATATTTTTATGCAGCCTTCAAAAACTAAAACTTAAAAAAAAAAAAATTCTATTCGTGGATCGTAATTTTTCTTATATCGCGCCAAGATGATCCAATCGACAAAAAGTAATGTTATCCGAAAGAAAATTCCATTGGGATTCAAAATCTGCAATCAGTTTTTGCGGTGCGATAGATACTTTTTGAGAAAATGATATTTTTGTGCAGCCTTCAAAAACTCAAAATTTCTCAAAAAAAAATTTCAGTGCGTGGATCGTAATTTTTCTTTTATCTCGACAAGATGCTCCAATCGACAAAGGCTAATGTTATCCGAAAGAAAATTCCATGAGGATTCCAAATCTGCAATCCGTTTTGCGATGCGACGGATACTTTTTGAGAAAATGATATTTTTATGCAGCCTTCAAAAACTAAAACTTAAAAAAAAAAAAATTCTATTCGTGGATCGTAATTTTTCTTATATCGCGCCAAGATGATCCAATCGACAAAAAGTAATGTTATCCGAAAGAAAATTCCATTGGGATTCAAAATCTGCAATCAGTTTTTGCGGTGCGATAGATACTTTTTGAGAAAATGATATTTTTGTGCAGCCTTCAAAAACTCAAAATTTCTCAAAAAAAAATTTCAGTGCGTGGATCGTAATTTTTCTTTTATCTCGACAAGATGCTCCAATCGACAAAGGCTAATGTTATCCGAAAGAAAATTCCATTGAGATTCAAAATCTGCAATCAGTTTTTGCGGTGCGATGGATACTTTTTGAGAAAATGATATTTTTGGGCAGCCTTCAAAAACTCAAAATTTCTCAAAAAAAAATTTCAATGCGTGGATCGTAATTTTTCTTTTATCTCGCCAAGATGCTCCAATCGACAAAAGGTAATGTTATCCGAAAGAAAATTTCATGAGGATTCCAAATCAATCCATTTTGCGTTGCGATGGATACTTTTTGAGAAAATAATATTTTTGTGCAGCCTTCAAAAACTTAAAATTTCTTTAAAAAAAATTCAATGCGTGGATCGTAATTTTTCTTATATCGCGCCGAGATGCTCCAATCGACAAAAGGTAATATTATCCGAAAGAAAATTCCATGAGGATTCTAAATCTGCAATCCGTTTTGCGATGCGATGGATACTTTTTGAGAAAATAATTTTTTTGTGCAGCTTTCAAAAACTTAAAATTTCTTTAAAAAAAATTCAATGCGTGGATCGTAATTTTTCTTATATCGCGCCAAGATGATCCAATCGACAAAAGGTAATGTTATCCGAAAGAAAATTCCATTGGGATTCAAAATCTGCAATCAGTTTTTGCGATGCGATGGATACTTTTTGAGAAAATGATATTTTTGTGCAGCCTTCAAAAACTCAAAATTTCTCAAAAAAAAATTTCAGTGCGTGGATCGTAATTTTTCTTTTATCTCGACAAGATGCTCCAATCGACAAAGGCTAATGTAATCCGAAAGAAAATTCCATGAGGATTCCAAATCTGCAATCCGTTTTGCGATGCGACGGATACTTTTTGAGAAAATGATATTTTTATGCAGCCTTCAAAAACTAAAAATTAAAAAAAAAAAATTCTATTCGTGGATCGTAATTTTTCTTATATCGCGCCAAGATGCTCCAATCGACAAAAGGTACTGTTATCCGAAAGAAAATTCCATGAGGATTCCAAATCTGCAATCGGTTTTGCGATGCGACGAATACTTTTTGAGAAATGATATTTTTGTGCAGCCTTCAAAAACTTAAAATTTCTTAAAAAAAAATTCAATGCGTGGATCGTAATTTTTCTTATATCGCGCCGAGATGCTCCAATCGACAAAAGGTAATATTATCCGAAAGAAAATTCCATGGGGATTCTAAATCTGCAATCCGTTTTGCGATGCGATGGATACTTTTTGAGAAAATGATTTTCTTGTGCAGCTTTCAAAAACTTAAAATTTCTTTAAAAAAATTCAATGCGTGGATCGTAATTTTTCTTATATCGCGCCAAGATGATCCAATCGACAAAAGGTAATGTTATCCGAAAGAAAATTCCATGGGGATTCAAAATCTGCAATCAGCTTTTGCGATGCGATTGATACTTTTTGAGAAAATGATATTTTTGTGCAGCCTTCAAAAACTCAAAATTTCTCAAAAAAAAATTTCAGTGCGTGGATCGTAATTTTTCTTTTATCTCGCCAAGATGCTCTAATCGACAAACGCTAATGTTATCCGAAAGAAAATTCCATGAGGATTCTAAATCTGCAATCCGTTTTGCGATGCGATGGATACTTTTTGAGAAAATGATTTTTTTGTGCAGCTTTCAAAAACTTAAAATTTCTTTAAAAAATTCAATGCGTGGATCGTAATTTTTCTTATATCGCGCCAAGATGATCCAATCGACAAAAGGTAATGTTATCCGAAAGAAAATTCCATGGGGATTCTAAATCTGCAATTAGTTTTGCGATGCGACGGATACTCTTTGAGAAAATGATATTTTTGTGCAGCTTTCAAAAACTTAAAATTTCTTTAAAAAAATTCAATGCGTGGATCGTAATTTTTCTTATATCGCGCCAAGATGATCCAATCGACAAAAGGTAATGTTATCCGAAAGAAAATTCCATGGGGATTCAAAATCTGCAATCAGTTTTTGCGATGCGATTGATACTTTTTGAGAAATGATATTTTTGTGCAGCCTTCAAAAACTCAAAATTTCTCAAAAAAAAATTTCAGTGCGTGGATCGTAATTTTTCTTATATCGCGCCGAGATGCTCCAATCGACAAAAGGTAATATTATCCGAAAGAAAATTCCATGGGGATTCTAAATCTGCAATCCGTTTTGCGATGCGATGGATACTTTTTGAGAAAATGATTTTTTTGTGCAGCTTTCAAAAACTTAAAATTTCTTTAAAAAAATTCAATGCGTGGATCGTAATTTTTCTTATATCGCGCCAAGATGATCCAATCGACAAAAGGTAATGTTATCCGAAAGAAAATTCCATGGGGATTCAAAATCTGCAATCAGTTTTTGCGATGCGATTGATACTTTTTGAGAAAATGATATTTTTGTGCAGCCTTCAAAAACTCAAAATTTCTCAAAAAAAAATTTCAGTGCGTGGATCGTAATTTTTCTTTTATCTCGACAAGATGCTCCAATCGACAAAGGCTAATGTAATCCGAAAGAAAATTTCATGAGGATTCCAAATCTGCAATATGTTTTGCGATGCGACGGATACTTTTTGAGAAAATGATATTTTTGTGCAGCCTTCAAAAACTAAAAATTTAAAAAAAAAAAATTCTATTCGTGGATCGTATTTTTTCTTATATCGCGCCAAGATGCTCCAATCGACAAAAGGTACTGTTATCCGAAAGAAAATTCCATGAGGATTCCAAATCTGCAATCGGTTTTGCGATCCGACGGATACTTTTTGAGAAAATGATATTTTTATGCAGCCTTCAAAAACTAAAAATTAAAAAAAAAAAAAATTCTATTCGTGGATCGTAATTTTTCTTATATCGCGCCAAGATGCTCCAATCGACAAAAGGTACTGTTATCCGAAAGAAAATTCCATGAGGATTCCAAATCTGCAATCGGTTTTGCGATCCGACGGATACTTTTTGAGAAAATGATATTTTTATGCAGCCTTCAAAAACTAAAAATTAAAAAAAAAAAAAATTCTATTCGTGGATCGTAATTTTTCTTATATCGCGCCAAGATGCTCCAATCGACAAAAGGTACTGTTATCCGAAAGAAAATTCCATGAGGATTCCAAATCTGCAATCGGTTTTGCGATCCGACGGATACTTTTTGAGAAAATGATATTTTTATGCAGCCTTCAAAAACTAAAAATTAAAAAAAAAAAAAATTCTATTCGTGGATCGTAATTTTTCTTATATCGCGCCAAGATGCTCCAATCGACAAAAGGTACTGTTATCCGAAAGAAAATTCCATGAGGATTCCAAATCTGCAATCGGTTTTGCGATCCGACGGATACTTTTTGAGAAAATGATATTTTTGTGCAGCTTTCAAAAACTTAAAATTTCTTTAAAAAAATTCAATGCGTGGATCGTAATTTTTCTTTTATCTCGCCAAGATTCTCTAATCGACAAACGCTAATGTTATCCGAAAGAAAATTCCATGGGGATTCTAAATCTGCAATCCGTTTTGCGATGCGACGGATACTTTTTGAGAAAATTATATTTTTGTGCAGCCTTCAAAAACTAAAAATTTAAAAAAAAAAAATTCTATTCGTGGATCGTATTTTTTCTTATATCGCGCCAAGATGCTCCAATCGACAAAAGGTACTGTTATCCGAAAGAAAATTCCATTGGGATTCAAAATCTGCAATCACTTTTTGCGGTGCGATGGATACTTTTTGAGAAAATGATATTTTTGTGCAGCCTTCAAAAACTCAAAATTTCTCAAAAAAAAATTTCAGTGCGTGGATCGTAATTTTTCTTTTATCTCGACAAGATGCTCCAATCGACAAAGGCTAATGTAATCCGAAAGAAAATTCCATGAGGATTCCAAATCTGCAATATGTTTTGCGATGCGACGGATACTTTTTGAGAAAATGATATTTTTATGCAGCCTTCAAAAACTAAAAATTAAAAAAAAAAAATTCTATTCGTGGATCGTAATTTTTCTTATATCGCGCCAAGATGCTCCAATCGACAAAAGGTACTGTTATCCGAAAGAAAATTCCATGAGGATTCCAAATCTGCAATCGGTTTTGCGATGCGACGAATACTTTTTGAGAAAATGATATTTTTGTGCAGCCTTCAAAAACTTAAAATTTCTTAAAAAAAAATTCAATGCGTGGATCGTAATTTTTCTTATATCGCGCCGAGATGCTCCAATCGACAAAAGGTAATATTATCCGAAAGAAAATTCCATGGGGATTCTAAATCTGCAATCCGTTTTGCGATGCGATGGATACTTTTTGAGAAAATGATTTTCTTGTGCAGCTTTCAAAAACTTAAAATTTCTTTAAAAAAATTCAATGCGTGGATCGTAATTTTTCTTATATCGCGCCAAGATGATCCAATCGACAAAAGGTAATGTTATCCGAAAGAAAATTCCATGGGGATTCAAAATCTGCAATCAGTTTTTGCGATGCGATTGATACTTTTTGAGAAAATGATATTTTTGTGCAGCCTTCAAAAACTCAAAATTTCTCAAAAAAAATTTCAGTGCGTGGATCGTAATTTTTCTTTTATCTCGCCAAGATGCTCTAATCGACAAACGCTAATGTTATCCGAAAGAAAATTCCATGAGGATTCTAAATCTGCAATCCGTTTTGCGATGCGATGGATACTTTTTGAGAAAATGATTTTTTTGTGCAGCTTTCAAAAACTTAAAATTTCTTTAAAAAATTCAATGCGTGGATCGTAATTTTTCTTATATCGCGCCAAGATGATCCAATCGACAAAAGGTAATGTTATCCGAAAGAAAATTCCATGGGGATTCTAAATCTGCAATCCGTTTTGCGATGCGACGGATACTTTTTGAGAAAATTATATTTTTGTGCAGCCTTCAAAAACTAAAAATTTAAAAAAAAAAAATTCTATTCGTGGATCGTATTTTTTCTTATATCGCGCCAAGATGCTCCAATCGACAAAAGGTACTGTTATCCGAAAGAAAATTCCATGAGGATTCCAAATCTGCAATCGGTTTTGCGATCCGACGGATACTTTTTGAGAAAATGATATTTTTATGCAGCCTTCAAAAACTAAAAATTAAAAAAAAAAAAAATTCTATTCGTGGATCGTAATTTTTCTTATATCGCGCCAAGATGATCCAATCGACAAAAAGTAATGTTATCCGAAAGAAAATTCCATTGGGATTCAAAATCTGCAATCACTTTTTGCGGTGCGATGGATACTTTTTGAGAAAATGATATTTTTGTGCAGCCTTCAAAAACTCAAAATTTCTCAAAAAAAAATTTCAGTGCGTGGATCGTAATTTTTCTTTTATCTCGACAAGATGCTCCAATCGACAAAGGCTAATGTAATCCGAAAGAAAATTCCATGAGGATTCCAAATCTGCAATCCGTTTTGCGATGCGACGGATACTTTTTGAGAAAATGATATTTTTATGCAGCCTTCAAAAACTAAAAATTAAAAAAAAAAAAATCTATTCGTGGATCGTAATTTTTCTTATATCGCGCCAAGATGCTCCAATCGACAAAAGGTACTGTTATCCGAAAGAAAATTCCATGAGGATTCCAAATCTGCAATCGGTTTTGCGATGCGACGAATACTTTTTGAGAAAATGATATTTTTGTGCAGCCTTCAAAAACTTAAAATTTCTTAAAAAAAAATTCAATGCGTGGATCGTAATTTTTCTTATATCGCGCCGAGATGCTCCAATCGACAAAAGGTAATATTATCCGAAAGAAAATTCCATGGGGATTCTAAATCTGCAATCCGTTTTGCGATGCGATGGATACTTTTTGAGAAAATGATTTTCTTGTGCAGCTTTCAAAAACTTAAAATTTCTTTAAAAAAATTCAATGCGTGGATCGTAATTTTTCTTATATCGCGCCAAGATGATCCAATCGACAAAAGGTAATGTTATCCGAAAGAAAATTCCATGGGGATTCAAAATCTGCAATCAGCTTTTGCGATGCGATTGATACTTTTTGAGAAAATGATATTTTTGTGCAGCCTTCAAAAACTCAAAATTTCTCAAAAAAAAATTTCAGTGCGTGGATCGTAATTTTTCTTTTATCTCGCCAAGATGCTCTAATCGACAAACGCTAATGTTATCCGAAAGAAAATTCCATGAGGATTCTAAATCTGCAATCCGTTTTGCGATGCGATGGATACTTTTTGAGAAAATGATTTTTTTGTGCAGCTTTCAAAAACTTAAAATTTCTTTAAAAAATTCAATGCGTGGATCGTAATTTTTCTTATATCGCGCCAAGATGATCCAATCGACAAAAGGTAATGTTATCCGAAAGAAAATTCCATGGGGATTCAAAATCTGCAATCAGTTTTTGCGATGCGATTGATACTTTTTGAGAAAATGATATTTTTGTGCAGCCTTCAAAAACTCAAAATTTCTCAAAAAAAAATTTCAGTGCGTGGATCGTAATTTTTCTTATATCGCGCCGAGATGCTCCAATCGACAAAAGGTAATATTATCCGAAAGAAAATTCCATGGGGATTCTAAATCTGCAATCCGTTTTGCGATGCGATGGATACTTTTTGAGAAAATGATTTTTTTGTGCAGCTTTCAAAAACTTAAAATTTCTTTAAAAAAATTCAATGCGTGGATCGTAATTTTTCTTATATCGCGCCAAGATGATCCAATCGACAAAAGGTAATGTTATCCGAAAGAAAATTCCATGGGGATTCAAAATCTGCAATCAGTTTTTGCGATGCGATTGATACTTTTTGAGAAAATGATATTTTTGTGCAGCCTTCAAAAACTCAAAATTTCTCAAAAAAAAATTTCAGTGCGTGGATCGTAATTTTTCTTTTATCTCGCCAAGATGCTCTAATCGACAAACGCTAATGTTATCCGAAAGAAAATTCCATGGTGATTCCAAATCTGCAATCCGTTTTGCGATGCGACGGATACTTTTTGAGAAAATGATATTTTTGTGCAGCCTTCAAAAACTTAAAATTTAAAAAAAAAAATTCTATTCGTGGATCGTAATTTTTCTTATATCGCGCCAAGATGCTCCAATCGACAAAAAGCAATGCCATCCAAAAGAAAATTCCATGGGGATTCTAAATCTGCAATCGGATGCGACGGATACTTTTTGAGAAAATGATATTTTTGTGCAGCCTTCAAAAAATTAAAATTTCTTTAAAAAAAATTTCAATGCGTGGATCGTAATTTTTCTTTTATCTCGCCAAGATGCTCCAATCGACAAAAGGCAATGCCATCCAAAAGAAAATTCCATGGGGATTCTAAATCTGCAATCGGTTTTGCGATGCGACGGATACTTTTTGAGAAAATGATATTTTTGTGCAGCCTTCAAAAACTCAAAATTTCTCAAAAAAAAATTTCAGTGCGTGGATCGTAATTTTTCTTTTATCTCGCCAAGATGCTCCAATCAACAAAAGCTTATGTTATCCGAAAGGAAATTCCATGAGGATTCCAAATCTGCAATCCGTTTTGCGATGCGACGGATACTTTTTGAGAAAATGATATTTTTGTGCAGCCTTCAAAAACTTAAAATTTAAAAAAAAAAAATTCTATTCGTGGATCGTAATTTTTCTTATATCGCGCCAAGATGCTCCAATCAACAAAAGGTAATGCCATCCAAAAGAAAATTCCATGGGGATTCTAAATCTGCAATCAGCTTTGCGATGCGACGGATACTTTTTGAGAAAATGATATTTTTGTGCAGCCTTCAAAAACTTAAAAATTCTTAAAAAAAAATTCAATGCGTGGATCGTAATTTTTCTTTTATCTCGCCAAGATGCTCCAATCGACAAAAGCTTATGTTATCCGAAAGAAAATTCCATGAGGATTCCAAATCTGCAATCCGTTTTGCGATGCGACGGATACTTTTTGAGAAAATGATATTTTTGTGCAGCCTTCAAAAACTCAAAATTTCTCAAAAAAAAATTTCAGTGCGTGGATCGTAATTTTTCTTTTATCTCGCGAAGATGCTCTAATCGACAAACGCTAATGTTATCCGAAAGAAAATTCCATGGTGATTCCAAATCTGCAATCCGTTTTGCGATGCGACGGATACTTTTTGAGAAAATGATATTTTTGTGCAGCCTTCAAAAACTTAAAATTTAAAAAAAAAAATTCTATTCGTGGATCGTAATTTTTCTTATATCGCGCCAAGATGCTCCAATCGACAAAAAGCAATGCCATCCAAAAGAAAATTCCATGGGGATTCTAAATCTGCAATCGGATGCGACGGATACTTTTTGAGAAAATGATATTTTTGTGCAGCCTTCAAAAAATTAAAATTTCTTTAAAAAAAATTTCAATGCGTGGATCGTAATTTTTCTTTTATCTCGCCAAGATGCTCCAATCGACAAAAGGCAATGCCATCCAAAAGAAAATTCCATGGGGATTCTAAATCTGCAATCGGTTTTGCGATGCGACGGATACTTTTTGAGAAAATGATATTTTTGTGCAGCCTTCAAAAACTCAAAATTTCTCAAAAAAAAATTTCAGTGCGTGGATCGTAATTTTTCTTTTATCTCGCCAAGATGCTCCAATCAACAAAAGCTTATGTTATCCGAAAGGAAATTCCATGAGGATTCCAAATCTGCAATCCGTTTTGCGATGCGACGGATACTTTTTGAGAAAATGATATTTTTGTGCAGCCTTCAAAAACTTAAAATTTAAAAAAAAAAAATTCTATTCGTGGATCGTAATTTTTCTTATATCGCGCCAAGATGCTCCAATCAACAAAAGGTAATGCCATCCAAAAGAAAATTCCATGGGGATTCTAAATCTGCAATCAGCTTTGCGATGCGACGGATACTTTTTGAGAAAATGATATTTTTGTGCAGCCTTCAAAAACTTAAAAATTCTTAAAAAAAAATTCAATGCGTGGATCGTAATTTTTCTTTTATCTCGCCAAGATGCTCCAATCGACAAAAGCTTATGTTATCCGAAAGAAAATTCCATGATGATTCCAAATCTGCAATCCGTTTTGCGATGCGACGGATACTTTTTGAGAAAATGATATTTTTGTGCAGCCTTCAAAAACTCAAAATTTCTCAAAAAAAAATTTCAGTGCGTGGATCGTAATTTTTCTTTTATCTCGCCAAGATGCTCCAATCGACAAAAGCTAATGTTATCCGAAAGAAAATTCCATGGTGATTCCAAATCTGCAATCCGTTTTGCGATGCGACGGATACTTTTTGAGAAAATGATATTTTTGTGCAGCCTTCAAAAACTTAAAATTTAAAAAAAAAAATTCTATTCGTGGATCGTAATTTTTCTTATATCGCGCCAAGATGCTCCAATCGACAAAAGGTAATGTTATCCGAAAGAAAATTCCATGAGGATTCCAAATCTGCAATCGGTTTTGCGATGCGACAGATACTTTTTGAGAAAATGATATTTTTGTGCAGCCTTCAACAAATTAAAATTTCTTTAAAAAAAATTTCAATGCGTGGATCGTAATTTTTCTTTTATCTCGCCAAGATGCTTCAATCGCTCCAATCGACAAAAGGTAATGCCATCCAAAAGAAAATTCTATGGGGATTCTAAATCTGCAATCGGTTTTGCGATGCGACGGATACTTTTTGAGAAAATGATATTTTTGTGCAGCCTTCACAAACTTTAAATTTCTTTAAAAAAAATTTCAACGCGTGAATCGTAATTTTTCTTTTATCTCGCCAAGATGCTCCAATCAACAAAAGCTTACGTTATCCGAAAGAAAATTCCATGAGGATTCCAAATCTGCAATCCGTTTTGCGATGCGACGGATACTTTTTGAGAAAATGATATTTTTGTGCAGCCTTCAAAAACTTAAAATTTAAAAAAAAAAAATTCTATTCGTGGATCGTAATTTTTCTTATATCGCGCCAAGATGCTCCAATCAACAAAAGGTAATGCCATCCAAAAGAAAATTCCATGGGGATTCTAAATCTGCAATCAGCTTTGCGATGCGACGGATACTTTTTGAGAAAATGATATTTTTGTGCAGCCTTCACAAACTTTAAATTTCTTTAAAAAAAATTTCAACGCGTGAATCGTAATTTTTCTTTTATCTCGCCAAGATGCTCCAATCAACAAAAGCTTATGTTATCCGAAAGAAAATTCCATGAGGATTCCAAATCTGCAATCCGTTTTGCGATGCGACGGATACTTTTTGAGAAAATGATATTTTTGTGCAGCCTTCAAAAACTTAAAATTTAAAAAAAAAAAATTCTATTCGTGGAACGTAATTTTTCTTATATCGCGCCAAGATGCTCCAATCGACAAAAGGTAATGTTATCCGAAAGAAAATTCCATGAGGATTCCAAATCTGCAATCGGTTTTGCGATGCGACAGATACTTTTTGAGAAAATGATATTTTTGTGCAGCCTTCAAAAAATTAAAATTTCTTTAAAAAAAATTTCAATGCGTGGATCGTAATTTTTCTTTTATCTCGCCAAGATGCTTCAATCGCTCCAATCGACAAAAGGTAATGCCATCCAAAAGAAAATTCTATGGGGATTCTAAATCTGCAATCGGTTTTGCGATGCGACGGATACTTTTTGAGAAAATGATATTTTTGTGCAGCCTTCACAAACTTTAAATTTCTTTAAAAAAAATTTCAACGCGTGAATCGTAATTTTTCTTTTATCTCGCCAAGATGCTCCAATCGACAAAAGGCAATGCCATCCAAAAGAAAATTCCATGGGGATTCTAAATCTGCAATCAGTTTTGCGATGCGACGGATACTTTTTGAGAAAATGATATTTTTGTGCAGCCTTCAAAAACTTTAAATTTCTTTAAAAAAAATTTCAACGCGTGAATCGTAATTTTTCTTTTATCTCGCCAAGATGTTCCAATCGACAAAAGGCAATGCCATCCAAAAGAAAATTCCATGGGGATTCTAAATCTGCGATCAGTTTTGCGATACAACGGATACTTTTTGAGAAAATGATATTTTTGTGCAGCCTTCAAAAACTTAAAATTTAAAAAAAAAAAATTCTATTCGTGGATCGTAATTTTTCTTTTATCTCGCCAAGATGCTCCAATCGACAAAAGGCAATGCCATCCAAAAGAAAATTCCATGGGGATTCTAAATCTGCAATCAGTTTTGCGATGCGACGGATACTTTTTGAGAAAATGATATTTTTGTGCAGCCTTCACAAACTTTAAATTTCTTTAAAAAAAATTTCAACGCGTGAATCGTAATTTTTCTTTTATCTCGCCAAGATGCTCCAATCGACAAAAGGCAATGCCATCCAAAAGAAAATTCCATGGGGATTCTAAATCTGCAATCAGCTTTGCGATGCGACGGATACTTTTTGAGAAAATGATATTTTTGTGCAGCCTTCAAAAACTTTAAATTTCTTTAAAAAAAATTTCAACGCGTATATCGTAATTTTTCTTTTATCTCGCCAAGATGCTCCAATCGACAAAAGGCAACGCCATCCAAAAGAAAATTCCATGGGGATTCTAAATCTGCAATCAGTTTTGCGATGCGACGGATACTTTTTGAGAAAATGATATTTTTGTGCAGCCTTCAAAAACTTTAAATTTCTTTAAAAAAAATTTCAACGCGTGAATCGTAATTTTTCTTTTATCTCGCCAAGATGTTCCAATCGACAAAAGGCAATGCCATCCAAACGAAAATTCCATGGGGATTCTAAATCTGCGATCAGTTTTGCGATACAACGGATACTTTTTGAGAAAATGATATTTTTGTGCAGCCTTCAAAAACTTAAAAATTCTTAAAAAAAAATTCAATGCGTGGATCGTAATTTTTCTTTTATCTCGCCAAGATGCTCCAATCGACAAAAGGCAATGCCATCCAAAAGAAAATTCCATGGGGATTCTAAATCTGCAATCGGTTTTGCGATGCGACGGATACTTTTTGAGAAAATGATATTTTTGTGCAGCCTTCACAAACTTTAAATTTCTTTAAAAAAAATTTCAACGCGTGAATCGTAATTTTTCTTTTATCTCGCCAAGATGCTCCAATCGACAAAAGGCAATGCCATCCAAAAGAAAATTCCATGGGGATTCTAAATCTGCAATCAGTTTTGCGATGCGACGGATACTTTTTGAGAAAATGATATTTTTGTGCAGCCTTCAAAAACTTTAAATTTCTTTAAAAAAAATTTCAACGCGTGAATCGTAATTTTTCTTTTATCTCGCCAAGATGTTCCAATCGACAAAAGGCAATGCCATCCAAAAGAAAATTCCATGGGGATTCTAAATCTGCGATCAGTTTTGCGATACAACGGATACTTTTTGAGAAAATGATATTTTTGTGCAGCCTTCAAAAACTTAAAATTTAAAAAAAAAAAATTCTATTCGTGGATCGTAATTTTTCTTTTATCTCGCCAAGATGCTCCAATCGACAAAAGGCAATGCCATCCAAAAGAAAATTCCATGGGGATTCTAAATCTGCAATCAGTTTTGCGATGCGACGGATACTTTTTGAGAAAATGATATTTTTGTGCAGCCTTCACAAACTTTAAATTTCTTTAAAAAAAATTTCAACGCGTGAATCGTAATTTTTCTTTTATCTCGCCAAGATGCTCCAATCGACAAAAGGCAATGCCATCCAAAAGAAAATTCCATGGGGATTTTAAATCTGCAATCAGCTTTGCGATGCGACGGATACTTTTTGAGAAAATGATATTTTTGTGCAGCCTTCAAAAACTTTAAATTTCTTTAAAAAAAATTTCAACGCGTATATCGTAATTTTTCTTTTATCTCGCCAAGATGCTCCAATCGACAAAAGGCAACGCCATCCAAAAGAAAATTCCATGGGGATTCTAAATCTGCAATCAGTTTTGCGATGCGACGGATACTTTTTGAGAAAATGATATTTTTGTGCAGCCTTCAAAAACTTTAAATTTCTTTAAAAAAAATTTCAACGCGTGAATCGTAATTTTTCTTTTATCTCGCCAAGATGTTCCAATCGACAAAAGGCAATGCCATCCAAACGAAAATTCCATGGGGATTCTAAATCTGCGATCAGTTTTGCGATACAACGGATACTTTTTGAGAAAATGATATTTTTGTGCAGCCTTCAAAAACTTAAAAATTCTTAAAAAAAAATTCAATGCGTGGATCGTAATTTTTCTTTTATCTCGCCAAGATGCTCCAATCGACAAAAGGCAATGCCATCCAAAAGAAAATTCCATGGGGATTCTAAATCTGCAATCGGTTTTGCGATGCGACGGATACTTTTTGAGAAAATGATATTTTTGTGCAGCCTTCACAAACTTTAAATTTCTTTAAAAAAAATTTCAGTGCGTGGATCGTAATTTTTCTTTTATCTCGCCCAGATGCTCCAATCGATAAAAGCTTATGTTGTCCGAAAGAAAATTCCATGGGGATTCCAAATCTGCAATCCGTTTTGCGATGCGACATATACTTTTTGAGAAAATGATATTTTTGTGCAGCCTTCAAAAACTTTAAAAAAAAAAAATTCTATTCGTGGAACGTAATTTTTCTTATATCGCGCCAAGATGCTCCAATCGACAAAAGGTAATGTTATCCGAAAGAAAATTCCATGAGGATTCCAAATCTGCAATCGGTTTTGCGATGCGACGGATGCTTTTTGAGAAAATGATATTTTTGTGCAGCCTTCAAAAACTTAAAATTTAAAAAAAAAAAATTCTATTCGTGGATCGTAATTTTTCTTATATCGCGCCAAGATGCTTCAATCGCTCCAATCGACAAAAGGTAATGCCATCCAAAAGAAAATTCCATGGGGATTCTAAATCTGCAATCAGCTTTGCGATGCGACGGATACTTTTTGAGAAAATGATATTTTTGTGCAGCCTTCAAAAACTTAAAAATTCTTAAAAAAAAATTCAATGCGTGGATCGTAATTTTTCTTTTATCTCGCCAAGATGCTCCAATCGACAAAAGCTTATGTTATCCGAAAGAAAATTCCATGAGGATTCCAAATCTGCAATCCGTTTTGCGATGCGACGGATACTTTTTGAGAAAATGATATTTTTGTGCAGCCTTCAAAAACTCAAAATTTCTCAAAAAAAAATTTCAGTGCGTGGATCGTAATTTTTCTTTTATCTCGCCAAGATGCTCCAATCGACAAAAGCTAATGTTATCCGAAAGAAAATTCCATGGTGATTCCAAATCTGCAATCCGTTTTGCGATGCGACGGATACTTTTTGAGAAAATGATATTTTTGTGCAGCCTTCAAAAACTTAAAATTTAAAAAAAAAAATTCTATGCGTGGATCGTAATTTTTTTTTTATCTCGCCAAGATGCTTCAATCGCTCCAATCGACAAAAGGTAATGCCATCCAAAAGAAAATTCTATGGGAATTCTAAATCTGCAATCGGTTTTGCGATGCTACGGATACTTTTTGAGAAAATGATATTTTTGTGCAGCCTTCACAAACTTTAAATTTCTTTAAAAAAAATTTCAACGCGTGAATCGTAATTTTTCTTTTATCTCGCCAAGATGCTCCAATCAACAAAAGCTTATGTTATCCGAAAGAAAATTCCATGAGGATTCCAAATCTGCAATCCGTTTTGCGATGCGACGGATACTTTTTGAGAAAATGATATTTTTGTGCAGCCTTCAAAAACTTAAAATTTAAAAAAAAAAATTCTATGCGTGGATCGTAATTTTTCTTTTATCTCGCCAAGATGCTTCAATCGCTCCAATCGACAAAAGGTAATGCCATCCAAAAGAAAATTCTATGGGAATTCTAAATCTGCAATCGGTTTTGCGATGCTACGGATACTTTTTGAGAAAATGATATTTTTGTGCAGCCTTCACAAACTTTAAATTTCTTTAAAAAAAATTTCAACGCGTGAATCGTAATTTTTCTTTTATCTCGCCAAGATGCTCCAATCAACAAAAGCTTATGTTATCCGAAAGAAAATTCCATGAGGATTCCAAATCTGCAATCCGTTTTGCGATGCGACGGATACTTTTTGAGAAAATGATATTTTTGTGCAGCCTTCAAAAACTTAAAATTTAAAAAAAAAAAATTCTATTCGTGGATCGTAATTTTTCTTATATCGCGCCAAGATGCTCCAATCGACAAAAGGTAATGTTATCCGAAAGAAAATTCCACGAGGATTCCAAATCTGCAATCGGTTTTGCGATGCGACATATACTTTTTGAGAAAATGATATTTTTGTGCAGCCTTCAAAAAATTAAAATTTCTTTAAAAAAAATTTCAATGCGTGGATCGTAATTTTTCTTTTATCTCGCCAAGATGTTCCAATCGACAAAAGGCAATGCCATCCAAAAGAAAATTCCATGGGGATTCTAAATCTGCGATCAGTTTTGCGATACAACGGATACCTTTTGAGAAAATGATATTTTTGTGCAGCCTTCAAAAACTTAAAAATTCTTAAAAAAAAATTCAATGCGTGGATCGTAATTTTTCTTTTATCTCGCCAAGATGCTCCAATCGACAAAAGGCAATGCCATCCAAAAGAAAATTCCATGGGGATTCTAAATCTGCAATCAGTTTTGCGATGCGACGGATACTTTTTGAGAAAATGATATTTTTGTGCAGCCTTCAAAAACTCAAAATTTCTCAAAAAAAAATTTCAGTGCGTGGATCGTAATTTTTCTTTTATCTCGCCAAGATGCTCCAATCGATAAGAGCTTATGTTGTCCGAAAGAAAATTCCATGGGGATTCCAAATCTGCAATCCGTTTTGCGATGCGACGGATACTTTTTGAGAAAATGATATTTTTGTGCAGCCTTCAAAAACTTAAAATTTAAAAAAAAAAATTCTATTCGTGGATCGTAATTTTTCTTATATCGCGCCAAGATGCTCCAATCGACAAAAGGTAATGCCATCCAAGAGAAAATTCCATGGGGATTCTAAATCTCCGATCAGTTTTGCGATGCGACGGATACTTTTTGAGAAAATGATATTTTTGTGCAGCCTTCAAAAACTCAAAATTTCTGAAAAAAAATTTCAGTGCGTGGATCGTAATTTTTCTTTTATCTCGCCAAGATGCTCCAATCGATAAGAGCTTATGTTGTCCGAAAGAAAATTCCATGGGGATTCCAAATCTGCAATCCGTTTTGCGATGCGACGGATACTTTTTGAGAAAATGATATTTTTGTGCAGCCTTCAAAAACTTAAAATTTAAAAAAAAAAATTCTATTCGTGGATCGTAATTTTTCTTTTATCTCGCCAAGATGCTCCAATCGACAAAAGGCAATGCCATCCAAAAGAAAATTCCATGGGGATTCTAAATCTCCGATCAGTTTTGCGATGCGACGGATACTTTTTGAGAAAATGATATTTTTGTGCAGCCTTCAAAAACTCAAAATTTCTGAAAAAAAATTTCAGTGCGTGGATCGTAATTTTTCTTTTATCTCGCCAAGATGCTCCAATCGACAAAAGCTTATGTTATCCGAAAGAAAATTCCATGAGGATTCCAAATCTGCAATCCGTTTTGCGATGCGACGGATACTTTTTGAGAAAATGATATTTTTGTGCAGCCTTCAAAAAATTAAAATTTCTTTAAAAAAAATTTCAATGCGTGGATCGTAATTTTTCTTTTATCTCGCCAAGATGCGTCAGTCGCTCCAATCGACAAAAGGTAATGCCATCCAAAAGAAAATTCTATGGGAATTCTAAATCTGCAATCGGTTTTGCGATGCGACGGATACTTCTGAGAAAATGATATTTTTGTGCAGCCTTCAAAAACTTAAAATTAAAAAAAAAAAAAATTCTATTCGTGGATCGTAATTTTTCTTTTATCTCGCCAAGATGCTCCAATCGACAAAAGGCAATGCCATCCAAAAGAAAATTCCATGGGGATTCTAAATCTGCAATCAGTTTTGCGATGCGACGGATACTTTTTGAGAAAATGATATTTTTGTGCAGCCTTCAAAAACTCAAAATTTCTCAAAAAAAAATTTCAGTGCGTGGATCGTAATTTTTCTTTTATCTCGCCAAGATGCTCCAATCAACAAAAGCTTATGTTATCCGAAAGAAAATTCCATGAGGATTCCAAATCTGCAATCCGTTTTGCGATGCGACGGATACTTTTTGAGAAAATGATATTTTTGTGCAGCCTTCAAAAACTTAAAATTTAAAAAAAAAAAATTCTATTCGTGGATCGTAATTTTTCTTATATCGCGCCAAGATGCTCCAATCGACAAAAGGTAATGTTATCCGAAAGAAAATTCCATGAGGATTTCAAATCTGCAATCGGTTTTGCGATGCGACATATACTTTTTGAGAAAATGATATTTTTGTGCAGCCTTCAAAAAATTAAAATTTCTTTAAAAAAAATTTCAATGCGTGGATCGTAATTTTTCTTTTATCTCGCCAAGATGTTCCAATCGACAAAAGGCAATGCCATCCAAAAGAAAATTCCATGGGGATTCTAAATCTGCGATCAGTTTTGCGATACAACGGATACCTTTTGAGAAAATGATATTTTTGTGCAGCCTTCAAAAACTTAAAAATTCTTAAAAAAAAATTCAATGCGTGGATCGTAATTTTTCTTTTATCTCGCCAAGATGCTCCAATCGACAAAAGGCAATGCCATCCAAAAGAAAATTCCATGGGGATTCTAAATCTGCAATCAGTTTTGCGATACGACGGATACTTTTTGAGAAAATGATATTTTTGTGCAGCCTTCAAAAACTCAAAATTTCTCAAAAAAAAATTTCAGTGCGTGGATCGTAATTTTTCTTTTATCTCGCCAAGATGCTCCAATCGATAAGAGCTTATGTTGTCCGAAAGAAAATTCCATGGGGATTCCAAATCTGCAATCCGTTTTGCGATGCGACGGATACTTTTTGAGAAAATGATATTTTTGTGCAGCCTTCAAAAACTTAAAATTTAAAAAAAAAAAATTCTATTCGTGGATCGTAATTTTTCTTATATCGCGCCAAGATGCTCCAATCTCCGATCAGTTTTGCGATGCGACGGATACTTTTTGAGAAAATGATATTTTTGTGCAGCCTTCAAAAACTCAAAATTTCTGAAAAAAAATTTCAGTGCGTGGATCGTAATTTTTCTTTTATCTCGCCAAGATGCTCCAATCGATAAGAGCTTATGTTGTCCGAAAGAAAATTCCATGGGGATTCCAAATCTGCAATCCGTTTTGCGATGCGACGGATACTTTTTGAGAAAATGATATTTTTGTGCAGCCTTCAAAAACTTAAAATTTAAAAAAAAAAATTCTATTCGTGGATCGTAATTTTTCTTTTATCTCGCCAAGATGCTCCAATCGACAAAAGGCAATGCCATCCAAAAGAAAATTCCATGGGGATTCTAAATCTCCGATCAGTTTTGCGATGCGACGGATACTTTTTGAGAAAATGATATTTTTGTGCAGCCTTCAAAAACTCAAAATTTCTGAAAAAAAATTTCAGTGCGTGGATCGTAATTTTTCTTTTATCTCGCCAAGATGCTCCAATCGACAAAAGCTTATGTTATCCGAAAGAAAATTCCATGAGGATTCCAAATCTGCAATCCGTTTTGCGATGCGACGGATACTTTTTGAGAAAATGATATTTTTGTGCAGCCTTCAAAAAATTAAAATTTCTTTAAAAAAAATTTCAATGCGTGGATCGTAATTTTTCTTTTATCTCGCCAAGATGCGTCAGTCGCTCCAATCGACAAAAGGTAATGCCATCCAAAAGAAAATTCTATGGGAATTCTAAATCTGCAATCGGTTTTGCGATGCGACGGATACTTCTGAGAAAATGATATTTTTGTGCAGCCTTCAAAAACTTAAAATTAAAAAAAAAAAAAATTCTATTCGTGGATCGTAATTTTTCTTTTATCTCGCCAAGATGCTCCAATCGACAAAAGGCAATGCCATCCAAAAGAAAATTCCATGGGGATTCTAAATCTGCAATCAGTTTTGCGATGCGACGGATACTTTTTGAGAAAATGATATTTTTGTGCAGCCTTCAAAAACTCAAAATTTCTCAAAAAAAAATTTCAGTGCGTGGATCGTAATTTTTCTTTTATCTCGCCAAGATGCTCCAATCAACAAAAGCTTATGTTATCCGAAAGAAAATTCCATGAGGATTCCAAATCTGCAATCCGTTTTGCGATGCGACGGATACTTTTTGAGAAAATGATATTTTTGTGCAGCCTTCAAAAACTTAAAATTTAAAAAAAAAAAATTCTATTCGTGGATCGTAATTTTTCTTATATCGCGCCAAGATGCTCCAATCGACAAAAGGTAATGTTATCCGAAAGAAAATTCCATGAGGATTTCAAATCTGCAATCGGTTTTGCGATGCGACATATACTTTTTGAGAAAATGATATTTTTGTGCAGCCTTCAAAAAATTAAAATTTCTTTAAAAAAAATTTCAATGCGTGGATCGTAATTTTTCTTTTATCTCGCCAAGATGTTCCAATCGACAAAAGGCAATGCCATCCAAAAGAAAATTCCATGGGGATTCTAAATCTGCGATCAGTTTTGCGATACAACGGATACCTTTTGAGAAAATGATATTTTTGTGCAGCCTTCAAAAACTTAAAAATTCTTAAAAAAAAATTCAATGCGTGGATCGTAATTTTTCTTTTATCTCGCCAAGATGCTCCAATCGACAAAAGGCAATGCCATCCAAAAGAAAATTCCATGGGGATTCTAAATCTGCAATCAGTTTTGCGATACGACGGATACTTTTTGAGAAAATGATATTTTTGTGCAGCCTTCAAAAACTCAAAATTTCTCAAAAAAAAATTTCAGTGCGTGGATCGTAATTTTTCTTTTATCTCGCCAAGATGCTCCAATCGATAAGAGCTTATGTTGTCCGAAAGAAAATTCCATGGGGATTCCAAATCTGCAATCCGTTTTGCGATGCGACGGATACTTTTTGAGAAAATGATATTTTTGTGCAGCCTTCAAAAACTTAAAATTTAAAAAAAAAAAATTCTATTCGTGGATCGTAATTTTTCTTATATCGCGCCAAGATGCTCCAATCGACAAAAGGTAATGCCATCCAAGAGAAAATTCCATGGGGATTCCAAATCTGCAATCGGTTTTGCGATGCGACGGATACTTTTTGAGAAAATGATATTTTTGTGCAGCCTTCAAAAAATTAAAATTTCTTTAAAAAAAATTTCAATGCGTGGATCGTAATTTTTCTTTTATCTCGCCAAGATGCGTCAGTCGCTCCAATCGACAAAAGGTAATGCCATCCAAAAGAAAATTCTATGGGAATTCTAAATCTGCAATCGGTTTTGCGATGCGACGGATACTTCTGAGAAAATGATATTTTTGTGCAGCCTTCAAAACCTTAAAATTAAAAAAAAAAAAAATTCTATTCGTGGATCGTAATTTTTCTTTTATCTCGCCAAGATGCTCCAATCGACAAAAGGCAATGCCATCCAAAAGAAAATTCCATGGGGATTCTAAATCTCCGATCAGTTTTGCGATGCGACGGATACTTTTTGAGAAAATGATATTTTTGTGCAGCCTTCAAAAACTCAAAATTTCTGAAAAAAAATTTCAGTGCGTGGATCGTAATTTTTCTTTTATCTCGCCAAGATGCTCCAATCGACAAAAGCTTATGTTATCCGAAAGAAAATTCCATGAGGATTCCAAATCTGCAATCCGTTTTGCGATGCGACGGATACTTTTTGAGAAAATTATATTTTTGTGCAGCCTTCAAAAAATTAAAATTTCTTTAAAAAAAATTTCAATGCGTGGATCGTAATTTTTCTTTTATCTCGCCAAGATGCGTCAGTCGCTCCAATCGACAAAAGGTAATGCCATCCAAAAGAAAATTCTATGGGAATTCTAAATCTGCAATCGGTTTTGCGATGCGACGGATACTTCTGAGAAAATGATATTTTTGTGCAGCCTTCAAAAACTTAAAATTAAAAAAAAAAAAATTCTATTCGTGGATCGTAATTTTTCTTTTATCTCGCCAAGATGCTCCAATCGACAAAAGGCAATGCCATCCAAAAGAAAATTCCATGGGGATTCTAAATCTGCAATCAGTTTTGCGATGCGACGGATACTTTTTGAGAAAATGATATTTTTGTGCAGCCTTCAAAAACTCAAAATTTCTCAAAAAAAAATTTCAGTGCGTGGATCGTAATTTTTCTTTTATCTCGCCAAGATGCTCCAATCAACAAAAGCTTATGTTATCCGAAAGAAAATTCCATGAGGATTCCAAATCTGCAATCCGTTTTGCGATGCGACGGATACTTTTTGAGAAAATGATATTTTTGTGCAGCCTTCAAAAACTTAAAATTTAAAAAAAAAAAATTCTATTCGTGGATCGTAATTTTTCTTATATCGCGCCAAGATGCTCCAATCGACAAAAGGTAATGTTATCCGAAAGAAAATTCCATGAGGATTTCAAATCTGCAATCGGTTTTGCGATGCGACATATACTTTTTGAGAAAATGATATTTTTGTGCAGCCTTCAAAAAATTAAAATTTCTTTAAAAAAAATTTCAATGCGTGGATCGTAATTTTTCTTTTATCTCGCCAAGATGTTCCAATCGACAAAAGGCAATGCCATCCAAAAGAAAATTCCATGGGGATTCTAAATCTGCGATCAGTTTTGCGATACAACGGATACCTTTTGAGAAAATGATATTTTTGTGCAGCCTTCAAAAACTTAAAAATTCTTAAAAAAAAATTCAATGCGTGGATCGTAATTTTTCTTTTATCTCGCCAAGATGCTCCAATCGACAAAAGGCAATGCCATCCAAAAGAAAATTCCATGGGGATTCTAAATCTGCAATCAGTTTTGCGATACGACGGATACTTTTGGAGAAAATGATATTTTTGTGCAGCCTTCAAAAACTCAAAATTTCTCAAAAAAAAATTTCAGTGCGTGGATCGTAATTTTTCTTTTATCTCGCCAAGATGCTCCAATCGATAAGAGCTTATGTTGTCCGAAAGAAAATTCCATGGGGATTCCAAATCTGCAATCCGTTTTGCGATGCGACGGATACTTTTTGAGAAAATGATATTTTTGTGCAGCCTTCAAAAACTTAAAATTTAAAAAAAAAAAATTCTATTCGTGGATCGTAATTTTTCTTATATCGCGCCAAGATGCTCCAATCGACAAAAGGTAATGCCATCCAAGAGAAAATTCCATGGGGATTCCAAATCTGCAATCGGTTTTGCGATGCGACGGATACTTTTTGAGAAAATGATATTTTTGTGCAGCCTTCAAAAAATTAAAATTTCTTTAAAAAAAATTTCAATGCGTGGATCGTAATTTTTCTTTTATCTCGCCAAGATGCGTCAGTCGCTCCAATCGACAAAAGGTAATGCCATCCAAAAGAAAATTCTATGGGAATTCTAAATCTGCAATCGGTTTTGCGATGCGACGGATACTTCTGAGAAAATGATATTTTTGTGCAGCCTTCAAAAACTTAAAATTAAAAAAAAAAAAAATTCTATTCGTGGATCGTAATTTTTCTTTTATCTCGCCAAGATGCTCCAATCGACAAAAGGCAATGCCATCCAAAAGAAAATTCCATGGGGACTCTAAATCTCCGATCAGTTTTGCGATGCGACGGATACTTTTTGAGAAAATGATATTTTTGTGCAGCCTTCAAAAACTCAAAATTTCTGAAAAAAAATTTCAGTGCGTGGATCGTAATTTTTCTTTTATCTCGCCAAGATGCTCCAATCGACAAAAGCTTATGTTATCCGAAAGAAAATTCCATGAGGATTCCAAATCTGCAATCCGTTTTGCGATGCGATGGATACTTTTTGAGAAAATGATATTTTTGTGCAGCCTTCAAAAAATTAAAATTTCTTTAAAAAAAATTTCAATGCGTGGATCGTAATTTTTCTTTTATCTCGCCAAGATGCGTCAGTCGCTCCAATCGACAAAAGGTAATGCCATCCAAAAGAAAATTCTATGGGAATTCTAAATCTGCAATCGGTTTTGCGATGCGACGGATACTTCTGAGAAAATGATATTTTTGTGCAGCCTTCAAAAACTTAAAATTAAAAAAAAAAAATTCTATTCGTGGATCGTAATTTTTCTTATATCGCGCCAAGATGCTCCAATCGACAAAAGGTAATGCCATCCAAGAGAAAATTCCATGGGGATTCTAAATCTGCAATCGGTTTTGCGATGCGACGGATACTTTTTGAGAAAATTATATTTTTGTGCAGCCTTCAAAAAATTAAAATTTCTTTAAAAAAAATTTCAATGCGTGGATCGTAATTTTTCTTTTATCTCGCCAAGATGCGTCAGTCGCTCCAATCGACAAAAGGTAATGCCATCCAAAAGAAAATTCTATGGGAATTCTAAATCTGCAATCGGTTTTGCGATGCGACGGATACTTCTGAGAAAATGATATTTTTGTGCAGCCTTCAAAAACTTAAAATTTAAAAAAAAAAATTCTATTCGTGGATCGTAATTTTTCTTATATCGCGCCAAGATGCTCCAATCGACAAAAGCTTATGTTATCCGAAAGAAAATTCCATGAGGATTCCAATTCTGCAATCCGTTTTGCGATGCGATGGATACTTTTTGAGAAAATGATATTTTTGTGCAGCCTTCAAAAACTTAAAAATTCTTAAAAAAATAATTCAATGCGTGGATCGTAATTTCTCTTATATCGCGCCAAGATGTTCCAATCGACAAAAGGTAATGTTATCCGAAAGAAAATTCCATGAGGATTCCAAATCTGCAATCGGTTTTGCGATGCGACAGATACTTTTTGAGAAAATGATATTTTTGTGCAGCCTTCAAAAAATTAAAATTTCTTTAAAAAAAATTTCAATGCGTGGATCGTAATTTTTCTTTTATCTCGCCAAGATGCTTCAATCGCTCCAATCGACAAAAGGTAATGCCATCCAAAAGAAAATTCTATGGGAATTCTAAATCTGCAATCGGTTTTGCGATGCGACGGATACTTTTTGAGAAAATGATATTTTTGTGCAGCCTTCAAAAAATTAAAATTTAAAAAAAAAAAATTCTATTCGTGGATCGTAATTTTTCTTATATCGCGCCAAGATGCTCCAATCGACAAAAGGTAATGTTATCCGAAAGAAAATTCCATGAGGATTTCAAATCTGCAATCGGTTTTGCGATGCGACATATACTTTTTGAGAAAATGATATTTTTGTGCAGCCTTCAAAAAATTAAAATTTCTTTAAAAAAAATTTCAATGCGTGGATCGTAATTTTTCTTTTATCTCGCCAAGATGTTCCAATCGACAAAAGGCAATGCCATCCAAAAGAAAATTCCATGGGGATTCTAAATCTGCGATCAGTTTTGCGATACAACGGATACCTTTTGAGAAAATGATATTTTTGTGCAGCCTTCAAAAACTTAAAAATTCTTAAAAAAAAATTCAATGCGTGGATCGTAATTTTTCTTTTATCTCGCCAAGATGCTCCAATCGACAAAAGGCAATGCCATCCAAAAGAAAATTCCATGGGGATTCTAAATCTGCAATCAGTTTTGCGATACGACGGATACTTTTTGAGAAAATGATATTTTTGTGCAGCCTTCAAAAACTCAAAATTTCTCAAAAAAAAATTTCAGTGCGTGGATCGTAATTTTTCTTTTATCTCGCCAAGATGCTCCAATCGATAAGAGCTTATGTTGTCCGAAAGAAAATTCCATGGGGATTCCAAATCTGCAATCCGTTTTGCGATGCGACGGATACTTTTTGAGAAAATGATATTTTTGTGCAGCCTTCAAAAACTTAAAATTTAAAAAAAAAAAATTCTATTCGTGGATCGTAATTTTTCTTATATCGCGCCAAGATGCTCCAATCGACAAAAGGTAATGCCATCCAAGAGAAAATTCCATGGGGATTCCAAATCTGCAATCGGTTTTGCGATGCGACGGATACTTTTTGAGAAAATGATATTTTTGTGCAGCCTTCAAAAAATTAAAATTTCTTTAAAAAAAATTTCAATGCGTGGATCGTAATTTTTCTTTTATCTCGCCAAGATGCGTCAGTCGCTCCAATCGACAAAAGGTAATGCCATCCAAAAGAAAATTCTATGGGAATTCTAAATCTGCAATCGGTTTTGCGATGCGACGGATACTTTTTGAGAAAATGATATTTTTGTGCAGCCTTCAAAAAATTAAAATTTAAAAAAAAAAAATTCTATTCGTGGATCGTAATTTTTCTTATATCGCGCCAAGATGCTCCAATCGACAAAAGGTAATGTTATCCGAAAGAAAATTCCATGAGGATTTCAAATCTGCAATCGGTTTTGCGATGCGACATATACTTTTTGAGAAAATGATATTTTTGTGCAGCCTTCAAAAAATTAAAATTTCTTTAAAAAAAATTTCAATGCGTGGATCGTAATTTTTCTTTTATCTCGCCAAGATGTTCCAATCGACAAAAGGCAATGCCATCCAAAAGAAAATTCCATGGGGATTCTAAATCTGCGATCAGTTTTGCGATACAACGGATACCTTTTGAGAAAATGATATTTTTGTGCAGCCTTCAAAAACTTAAAAATTCTTAAAAAAAAATTCAATGCGTGGATCGTAATTTTTCTTTTATCTCGCCAAGATGCTCCAATCGACAAAAGGCAATGCCATCCAAAAGAAAATTCCATGGGGATTCTAAATCTGCAATCAGTTTTGCGATACGACGGATACTTTTTGAGAAAATGATATTTTTGTGCAGCCTTCAAAAACTCAAAATTTCTCAAAAAAAAATTTCAGTGCGTGGATCGTAATTTTTCTTTTATCTCGCCAAGATGCTCCAATCGATAAGAGCTTATGTTGTCCGAAAGAAAATTCCATGGGGATTCCAAATCTGCAATCCGTTTTGCGATGCGACGGATACTTTTTGAGAAAATGATATTTTTGTGCAGCCTTCAAAAACTTAAAATTTAAAAAAAAAAAATTCTATTCGTGGATCGTAATTTTTCTTATATCGCGCCAAGATGCTCCAATCGACAAAAGGTAATGCCATCCAAGAGAAAATTCCATGGGGATTCTAAATCTGCAATCGGTTTTGCGATGCGACGGATACTTTTTGAGAAAATGATATTTTTGTGCAGCCTTCAAAAAATTAAAATTTCTTTAAAAAAAATTTCAATGCGTGGATCGTAATTTTTCTTTTATCTCGCCAAGATGCGTCAGTCGCTCCAATCGACAAAAGGTAATGCCATCCAAAAGAAAATTCTATGGGAATTCTAAATCTGCAATCGGTTTTGCGATGCGACGGATACTTCTGAGAAAATGATATTTTTGTGCAGCCTTCAAAAACTTAAAATTAAAAAAAAAAAAAATTCTATTCGTGGATCGTAATTTTTCTTTTATCTCGCCAAGATGCTCCAATCGACAAAAGGCAATGCCATCCAAAAGAAAATTCCATGGGGACTCTAAATCTCCGATCAGTTTTGCGATGCGACGGATACTTTTTGAGAAAATGATATTTTTGTGCAGCCTTCAAAAACTCAAAATTTCTGAAAAAAAATTTCAGTGCGTGGATCGTAATTTTTCTTTTATCTCGCCAAGATGCTCCAATCGACAAAAGCTTATGTTATCCGAAAGAAAATTCCATGAGGATTCCAAATCTGCAATCCGTTTTGCGATGCGATGGATACTTTTTGAGAAAATGATATTTTTGTGCAGCCTTCAAAAAATTAAAATTTCTTTAAAAAAAATTTCAATGCGTGGATCGTAATTTTTCTTTTATCTCGCCAAGATGCGTCAGTCGCTCCAATCGACAAAAGGTAATGCCATCCAAAAGAAAATTCTATGGGAATTCTAAATCTGCAATCGGTTTTGCGATGCGACGGATACTTCTGAGAAAATGATATTTTTGTGCAGCCTTCAAAAACTTAAAATTAAAAAAAAAAAATTCTATTCGTGGATCGTAATTTTTCTTATATCGCGCCAAGATGCTCCAATCGACAAAAGCTTATGTTATCCGAAAGAAAATTCCATGAGGATTCCAAATCTGCAATCCGTTTTGCGATGCGATGGATACTTTTTGAGAAAATGATATTTTTGTGCAGCCTTCAAAAAATTAAAATTTCTTTAAAAAAAATTTCAATGCGTGGATCGTAATTTTTCTTTTATCTCGCCAAGATGCGTCAGTCGCTCCAATCGACAAAAGGTAATGCCATCCAAAAGAAAATTTCCATGGGGATTCTAAATCTGCGATCAGTTTTGCGATGCGACGGATACTTTTTGAGAAAATGATATTTTTGTGCAGCCTTCAAAAACTCAAAATTTCTCAAAAAAAAATTTCAGTGCGTGGATCGTAATTTTTCTTTTATCTCGCCAAGATGCTCCAATCGACAAAAGCTTATGTTATCCGAAAGAAAATTCCATGAGGATTCCAAATCTGCAATCCGTTTTGCGATGCGACGGATACTTTTTGAGAAAATGATATTTTTGTGCAGCCTTCAAAAACTTAAAATTAAAAAAAAAAAATTCTATTCGTGGATCGTAATTTTTCTTATATCGCGCCAAGATGCTCCAATCGACAAAAGGTAATGCCATCCAAGAGAAAATTCTATGGGGATTCTAAATCTGCAATCGGTTTTGCGATGCGACGGATACTTTTTGAGAAAATTATATTTTTGTGCAGCCTTCAAAAAATTAAAATTTCTTTAAAAAAAATTTCAATGCGTGGATCGTAATTTTTCTTTTATCTCGCCAAGATGCGTCAGTCGCTCCAATCGACAAAAGGTAATGCCATCCAAAAGAAAATTCTATGGGAATTTTAAATCTGCAATCGGTTTTGCGATGCGACGGATACTTTTTGAGAAAATTATATTTTTGTGCAGCCTTCAAAAACTCAAAATTTCTCAAAAAAAAATTTCAGTGCGTGGATCGTAATTTTTCTTTTATCTCGCCAAGATGCTTCAATCGCTCCAATCGACAAAAGGTAATGCCATCCAAAAGAAAATTCTATGGGAATTCTAAATCTGCAATCGGTTTTGCGATGCGACGGATACTTTTTGAGAAAATGATATTTTTGTGCAGCCTTCAAAAACTTAAAATTAAAAAAAAAAAAAATTCTATTCGTGAATCGTAATTTTTCTTTTATCCCGCCAAGATGCTCCAATCGACAAAAGGCAATGCCATCCAAAAGAAAATTCCATGGGGATTCTAAATCTCCGATCAGTTTGCGATGCGACGGATACTTTTTGAGAAAATGATATTTTTGTGCAGCCTTCAAAAACTTAAAATTTCTGAAAAAAAATTTCAGTGCGTGGATCGTAATTTTTCTTTTATCTCGCCAAGATGCTCCAATCGACAAAAGCTTATGTTATCCGAAAGAAAATTCCATGAGGATTCCAAATCTGCAATCCGTTTTGCGATGCGACGGATACTTTTTGAGAAAATGATATTTTTGTGCAGCCTTCAAAAACTTAAAATTTAAAAAAAAAAATTCTATTCGTGGATCGTAATTTTTCTTATATCGCGCCAAGATGCTCCAATCGACAAAAGGTAATGCCATCCAAGAGAAAATTCCATGGGGATTCTGAATCTGCGATCAGTTTTGCGATACAACGGATACCTTTTGAGAAAATGATATTTTTGTGCAGCCTTCAAAAACTTAAAAATTCTTAAAAAAAAATTCAATGCGTGGATCGTAATTTTTCTTTTATCTCGCCAAGATGCTCCAATCGACAAAAGGCAATGCCATCCAAAAGAAAATTCCATGGGGATTCTAAATCTGCAATCAGTTTTGCGATGCGACGGATACTTTTTGAGAAAATGATATTTTTGTGCAGCCTTCAAAAACTCAAAATTTCTCAAAAAAAAATTTCAGTGCGTGGATCGTAATTTTTCTTTTATCTCGCCAAGATGCTCCAATCGATAAGAGCTTATGTTGTCTGAAAGAAAATTCCATGGGGATTCCAAATCTGCAATCCGTTTTGCGATGCGACGGATACTTTTTGAGAAAATGATATTTTTGTGCAGCCTTCAAAAACTTAAAATTTAAAAAAAAAAAATTCTATTCGTGGATCGTAATTTTTCTTATATCGCGCCAAGATGCTCCAATCGACAAAAGGTAATGCCATCCAAGAGAAAATTCCATGGGGATTCTAAATCTGCAATCGGTTTTGCGATGCGACGGATACTTTTTGAGAAAATGATATTTTTGTGCAGCCTTCAAAAAATTAAAATTTCTTTAAAAAAAATTTCAATGCGTGGATCGTAATTTTTCTTTTATCTCGCCAAGATGCGTCAGTCGCTCCAATCGACAAAAGGTAATGCCATCCAAAAGAAAATTCTATGGGAATTCTAAATCTGCAATCGGTTTTGCGATGCGACGGATACTTTTTGAGAAAATGATATTTTTGTGCAGCCTTCAAAAAATTAAAATTTAAAAAAAAAAAATTCTATTCGTGGATCGTAATTTTTCTTATATCGCGCCAAGATGCTCCAATCGACAAAAGGTAATGTTATCCGAAAGAAAATTCCATGAGGATTTCAAATCTGCAATCGGTTTTGCGATGCGACATATACTTTTTGAGAAAATGATATTTTTGTGCAGCCTTCAAAAAATTAAAATTTCTTTAAAAAAAATTTCAATGCGTGGATCGTAATTTTTCTTTTATCTCGCCAAGATGTTCCAATCGACAAAAGGCAATGCCATCCAAAAGAAAATTCCATGGGGATTCTAAATCTGCGATCAGTTTTGCGATACAACGGATACCTTTTGAGAAAATGATATTTTTGTGCAGCCTTCAAAAACTTAAAAATTCTTAAAAAAAAATTCAATGCGTGGATCGTAATTTTTCTTTTATCTCGCCAAGATGCTCCAATCGACAAAAGGCAATGCCATCCAAAAGAAAATTCCATGGGGATTCTAAATCTGCAATCAGTTTTGCGATACGACGGATACTTTTTGAGAAAATGATATTTTTGTGCAGCCTTCAAAAACTCAAAATTTCTCAAAAAAAAATTTCAGTGCGTGGATCGTAATTTTTCTTTTATCTCGCCAAGATGCTCCAATCGATAAGAGCTTATGTTGTCCGAAAGAAAATTCCATGGGGATTCCAAATCTGCAATCCGTTTTGCGATGCGACGGATACTTTTTGAGAAAATGATATTTTTGTGCAGCCTTCAAAAACTTAAAATTTAAAAAAAAAAAATTCTATTCGTGGATCGTAATTTTTCTTATATCGCGCCAAGATGCTCCAATCGACAAAAGGTAATGCCATCCAAGAGAAAATTCCATGGGGATTCTAAATCTGCAATCGGTTTTGCGATGCGACGGATACTTTTTGAGAAAATGATATTTTTGTGCAGCATTCAAAAAATTAAAATTTCTTTAAAAAAAATTTCAATGCGTGGATCGTAATTTTTCTTTTATCTCGCCAAGATGCGTCAGTCGCTCCAATCGACAAAAGGTAATGCCATCCAAAAGAAAATTCCATGGGGATTCTAAATCTCCGATCAGTTTTGCGATGCGACGGATACTTTTTGAGAAAATGATATTTTTGTGCAGCCTTCAAAAACTCAAAATTTCTGAAAAAAAATTTCAGTGCGTGGATCGTAATTTTTCCTTTATCTCGCCAAGATGCTCCAATCGACAAAAGCTTATGTTATCCGAAAGAAAATTCCATGAGGATTCCAAATCTGCAATCCGTTTTGCGATGCGACGGATACTTTTTGAGAAAATGATATTTTTGTGCAGCCTTCAAAAAATTAAAATTTCTTTAAAAAAAATTTCAATGCGTGGATCGTAATTTTTCTTTTATCTCGCCAAGATGCGTCAGTCGCTCCAATCGACAAAAGGTAATGCCATCCAAAAGAAAATTCTATGGGAATTCTAAATCTGCAATCGGTTTTGCGATGCGACGGATACTTCTGAGAAAATGATATTTTTGTGCAGCCTTCAAAAACTTAAAATTAAAAAAAAAAAATTCTATTCGTGGATCGTAATTTTTCTTATATCGCGCCAAGATGCTCCAATCGACAAAAGGTAATGCCATCCAAGAGAAAATTCCATGTGGATTCTAAATCTGCAATCGGTTTTGCGATGCGACGGATACTTTTTGAGAAAATGATATTTTTGTGCAGCCTTCAAAAAATTAAAATTTCTTTAAAAAAAATTTCAATGCGTGGATCGTAATTTTTCTTTTATCTCGCCAAGATGCGTCAGTCGCTCCAATCGACAAAAGGTAATGCCATCCAAAATAAAATTCTATGGGAATTCTAAATCTGCAATCGGTTTTGCGATGCGACGGATACTTCTGAGAAAATGATATTTTTGTGCAGCCTTCAAAAACTTAAAATTTAAAAAAAAAAATTCTATTCGTGGATCGTAATTTTTCTTATATCGCGCCAAGATGCTCCAATCGACAAAAGGTAATGCCATCCAAAAGAAAATTCCATGGGGATTCTAAATCTGCAATCAGCTTTGCGATGCGACGGATACTTTTTGAGAAAATGATATTTTTGTGCAGCGTTCAAAAACTTAAAAATTCTTAAAAAAATAATTCAATGCGTGGATCGTAATTTCTCTTATATCGCGCCAAGATGTTCCAATCGACAAAAGGTAATGTTATCCGAAAGAAAATTCCATGAGGATTCCAAATCTGCAATCGGTTTTGCGATGCGACAGATACTTTTTGAGAAAATGATATTTTTGTGCAGCCTTCAAAAAATTAAAATTTCTTTAAAAAAAATTTCAATGCGTGGATCGTAATTTTTCTTTTATCTCGCCAAGATGCGTCAGTCGCTCCAATCGACAAAAGGTAATGCCATCCAAAAGAAAATTCTATGGGAATTCTAAATCTGCAATCGGTTTTGCGATGCGACGGATACTTCTGAGAAAATGATATTTTTGTGCAGCCTTCAAAAACTTAAAATTTAAAAAAAAAAATTCTATTCGTGGATCGTAATTTTTCTTATATCGCGCCAAGATGCTCCAATCGACAAAAGGTAATGCCATCCAAAAGAAAATTCTATGGGAATTCTAAATCTGCAATCGGTTTTGCGATGCGACGGATACTTCTGAGAAAATGATATTTTTGTGCAGCCTTCAAAAACTTAAAATTAAAAAAAAAAAATTCTATTCGTGGACCGTAATTTTTCTTATATCGCGCCAAGATGCTCCAATCGACAAAAGGTAATGCCATCCAAGAGAAAATTCCATGGGGATTCTAAATCTGCAATCGGTTTTGCGATGCGACGGATACTTTTTGAGAAAATGATATTTTTGTGCAGCCTTCAAAAAATTAAAATTTCTTTAAAAAAAATTTCAATGCGTGGATCGTAATTTTTCTTTTATCTCGCCAAGATGCGTCAGTCGCTCCAATCGACAAAAGGTAATGCCATCCAAAAGAAAATTCTATGGGAATTCTAAATCTGCAATCGGTTTTGCGATGCGACGGATACTTCTGAGAAAATGATATTTTTGTGCAGCCTTCAAAAACTTAAAATTTAAAAAAAAAAATTCTATTCGTGGATCGTAATTTTTCTTATATCGCGCCAAGATGCTCCAATCGACAAAAGGTAATGCCATCCAAAAGAAAATTCCATGGGGATTCTAAATCTGCAATCAGCTTTGCGATGCGACGGATACTTTTTGAGAAAATGATATTTTTGTGCAGCGTTCAAAAACTTAAAAATTCTTAAAAAAATAATTCAATGCGTGGATCGTAATTTCTCTTATATCGCGCCAAGATGTTCCAATCGACAAAAGGTAATGTTATCCGAAAGAAAATTCCATGAGGATTCCAAATCTGCAATCGGTTTTGCGATGCGACAGACACTTTTTGAGAAAATGATATTTTTGTGCAGCCTTCAAAAAATTAAAATTTCTTTAAAAAAAATTTCAATGCGTGGATCGTAATTTTTCTTTTATCTCGCCAAGATGCTTCAATCGCTCCAATCGACAAAAGGTAATGCCATCCAAAAGAAAATTCTATGGGAATTCTAAATCTGCAATCGGTTTTGCGATGCGACGGATACTTTTTGAGAAAATGATATTTTTGTGCAGCCTTCAAAAAATTAAAATTTCATAAAAAAAAATTCAATGCGTGGATCGTAATTTTTCTTTTATCTCGCCAAGATGCTCAAATCGACAAAAAGTAATGTTATTCGAAAGAAAATTTCTTTAGGATTCCAAATCAATCCATTTTGCGATGCGACGGATACTTTTTGAGAAAATGGTATTTTTGTGCAGCCGTCAAAAACTTAAAATTTCTTTAAAAAAATTTCAATGCGTGGATCGTAATTTTTCTTTTATCTCGCAAAGATGCTCCAATCGCTCCACTCGACAAGTGGTAATGCCATCCAAAAGAATATTCGATGGGGATTCTAAATCTGCGATCGGTTTTACGATGCGACGGATACTTTGTGAGAAAATGATATTTTTGTGCAGCCTTCAAAAAACTAAAATTTCTTTAAAAAAAATTTCAATGCGTGGATCGTAATTTTTCTTTTATCTCGCCAAGATGCGTCAGTCGCTCCAATCGACAAAAGGTAATGCCATCCAAAAGAAAATTCTATGGGAATTCTAAATCTGCAATCGGTTTTGCGATGCGACGGATACTTCTGAGAAAATGATATTTTTGTGCAGCCTTCAAAAACTTAAAATTAAAAAAAAAAAATTCTATTCGTGGATCGTAATTTTTCTTATATCGCGCCAAGATGCTCCAATCGACAAAAGGTAATGCCATCCAAGAGAAAATTCCATGCGGATTCTAAATCTGCAATCGGTTTTGCGATGCGACGGATACTTTTTGAGAAAATGATATTTTTGTGCAGCCTTCAAAAAATTAAAATTTCTTTAAAAAAAATTTCAATGCGTGGATCGTAATTTTTCTTTTATATCGCCAAGATGCGTCAGTCGCTCCAATCGACAAAAGGTAATGCCATCCAAAAGAAAATTCTATGGGAATTCTAAATCTGCAATCGGTTTTGCGATGCGACGGATACTTCTGAGAAAATGATATTTTTGTGCAGCCTTCAAAAACTTAAAATTTAAAAAAAAAAATTCTATTCGTGGATCGTAATTTTTCTTATATCGCGCCAAGATGCTCCAATCGACAAAAGGTAATGCCATCCAAAAGAAAATTCCATGGGGATTCTAAATCTGCAATCAGCTTTGCGATGCGACGGATACTTTTTGAGAAAATGATATTTTTGTGCAGCGTTCAAAAACTTAAAAATTCTTAAAAAAATAATTCAATGCGTGGATCGTAATTTCTCTTATATCGCGCCAAGATGTTCCAATCGACAAAAGGTAATGTTATCCGAAAGAAAATTCCATGAGGATTCCAAATCTGCAATCGGTTTTGCGATGCGACAGATACTTTTTGAGAAAATGATATTTTTGTGCAGCCTTCAAAAAATTAAAATTTCTTTAAAAAAAATTTCAATGCGTGGATCGTAATTTTTCTTTTATCTCGCCAAGATGCTTCAATCGCTCCAATCGACAAAAGGTAATGCCATCCAAAAGAAAATTCTATGGGAATTCTAAATCTGCAATCGGTTTTGCGATGCGACGGATACTTCTGAGAAAATGATATTTTTGTGCAGCCTTCAAAAACTTAAAATTAAAAAAAAAAAATTCTATTCGTGGATCGTAATTTTTCTTATATCGCGCCAAGATGCTCCAATCGACAAAAGGTAATGCCATCCAAGAGAAAATTCCATGGGGATTCTAAATCTGCAATCGGTTTTGCGATGCGACGGATACTTTTTGAGAAAATGATATTTTTGTGCAGCCTTCAAAAAATTAAAATTTCTTTAAAAAAAATTTCAATGCGTGGATCGTAATTTTTCTTTTATCTCGCCAAGATGCGTCAGTCGCTCCAATCGACAAAAGGTAATGCCATCCAAAAGAAAATTCTATGGGAATTCTAAATCTGCAATCGGTTTTGCGATGCGACGGATACTTCTGAGAAAATGATATTTTTGTGCAGCCTTCAAAAACTTAAAATTTAAAAAAAAAATTCTATTCGTGGATCGTAATTTTTCTTATATCGCGCCAAGATGCTCCAATCGACAAAAGGTAATGCCATCCAAAAGAAAATTCCATGGGGATTCTAAATCTGCAATCAGCTTTGCGATGCGACGGATACTTTTTGAGAAAATGATATTTTTGTGCAGCGTTCAAAAACTTAAAAATTCTTAAAAAAATAATTCAATGCGTGGATCGTAATTTCTCTTATATCGCGCCAAGATGTTCCAATCGACAAAAGGTAATGTTATCCGAAAGAAAATTCCATGAGGATTCCAAATCTGCAATCGGTTTTGCGATGCGACAGATACTTTTTGAGAAAATGATATTTTTGTGCAGCCTTCAAAAAATTAAAATTTCTTTAAAAAAAATTTCAATGCGTGGATCGTAATTTTTCTTTTATCTCGCCAAGATGCTTCAATCGCTCCAATCGACAAAAGGTAATGCCATCCAAAAGAAAATTCTATGGGAATTCTAAATCTGCAATCGGTTTTGCGATGCGACGGATACTTTTTGAGAAAATGATATTTTTGTGCAGCCTTCAAAAACTTAAAATTAAAAAAAAAAAAAATTCTATTCGTGAATCGTAATTTTTCTTTTATCCCGCCAAGATGCTCCAATCGACAAAAGGCAATGCCATCCAAAAGAAAATTCCATGGGGATTCTAAATCTCCGATCAGTTTTGCGATGCGACGGATACTTTTTGAGAAAATGATATTTTTGTGCAGCCTTCAAAAACTTAAAATTTCTGAAAAAAAATTTCAGTGCGTGGATCGTAATTTTTCTTTTATCTCGCCAAGATGCTCCAATCGACAAAAGCTTACGTTATCCGAAAGAAAATTCCATGAGGATTCCAAATCTGCAATCCGTTTTGCGATGCGACGGATACTTTTTGAGAAAATGATATTTTTGTGCAGCCTTCAAAAACTTAAAATTTAAAAAAAAAAATTCTATTCGTGGATCGTAATTTTTCTTATATCGCGCCAAGATGCTCCAATCGACAAAAGGTAATGCCATCCAAAAGAAAATTCCATGAGGATTCCAAATCTGCAATCCGTTTTTCGATGCGACGGATACTTTTTGAGAAAATGATATTTTTGTGCAGCCTTCAAAAAATTTAAATTTCTTTAAAAAAATTTCAATGCGTGGATCGTAATTTTTCTTTTATCTCGCCAAGATGCTCCAATCGACAAAAGCTTACGTTATCCGAAAGAAAATTCCATGAGGATTCCAAATCTGCAATCCGTTTTGCGATGCGACGGATACTTTTTGAGAAAATGATATTTTTGTGCAGCCTTCAAAAACTTAAAATTTAAAAAAAAAAATTCTATTCGTGGATCGTAATTTTTCTTATATCGCGCCAAGATGCTCCAATCGACAAAAGGTAATGCCATCCAAAAGAAAATTCCATGGGGATTCTAAATCTGCAATCAGCTTTGCGATGCGACGGATACTTTTTGAGAAAATGATATTTTTGTGCAGCCTTCAAAAACTTAAAAATTCTTAAAAAAATAATTCAATGCGTGGATCGTAATTTCTCTTATATCGCGCCAAGATGTTCCAATCGACAAAAGGTAATGTTATCCGAAAGAAAATTCCATGAGGATTCCAAATCTGCAATCCGTTTTGCGATGCGACGGATACTTTTTGAGAAAATGATATTTTTGTGCAGCCTTCAAAAACTTAAAATTTAAAAAAAAAAATTCTATTCGTGGATCGTAATTTTTCTTATATCGCGCCAAGATGCTCCAATCGCCAAAAGGTAATGCCATCCAAAAGAAAATTCCATGGGGATTCTAAATCTGCAATCAGCTTTGCGATGCGACGGATACTTTTTGAGAAAATGATATTTTTGTGCAGCCTTCAAAAACTTAAAAATTCTTAAAAAAATAATTCAATGCGTGGATCGTAATTTCTTTTATATCGCGCCAAGATGTTCCAATCGACAAAAGGTAATGTTATCCGAAAGAAAATTCCATGAGGATTCCAAATCTGCAATCGGTTTTGCGATGCGACGGATACTTTTTGAGAAAATGATATTTTTGTGCAGCCTTCACAAACTTTAAATTTCTTTAAAAAAAATTTCAACGCGTGAATCGTAATTTTTCTTTTATCTCGCCAAGATGCTCCAATCGACAAAAGGCAATGCCATCCAAAAGAAAATTCCATGGGGATTCTAAATCTGCAATCAGTTTTGCGATGCGACGGATACTTTTTGAGAAAATGATATTTTTGTGCAGCCTTCAAAAACTCAAAATTTCTCAAAAAAAAATTTCAGTGCGTGGATCGTAATTTTTCTTTTATCTCGCCAAGATGCTCCAATCGACAAATGCTTATGTTATCCGAAAGAAAATTCCATGAGGATTCCAAATCTGCAATCCGTTTTGCGATGCGACGGATACTTTTTGAGAAAATGATATTTTTGTGCAGCCTTCAAAAACTTAAAATTTAAAAAAAAAAATTCTATTCGTGGATCGTAATTTTTCTTTTATCTCGCCAAGATGCTCCAATCGACAAAAGGCAATGCCATCCAAAAGAAAATTCCATGGGGATTCTAAATCTGCGATCAGTTTTGCGATGCGACGGATACTTTTTGAGAAAATGATATTTTTGTGCAGCCTTCAAAAACTCAAAATTTCTCAAAAAAAAATTTCAGTGCGTGGATCGTAATTTTTCTTTTATCTCGCCAAGATGCTCCAATCGACAAAAGCTTATGTTATCCGAAAGAAAATTCCATGAGGATTCCAAATCTGCAATCCGTTTTGCGATGCGACGGATACTTTTTGAGAAAATGATATTTTTGTGCAGCCTTCAAAAACTTAAAATTTAAAAAAAAAAAATTCTATTCGTGGATCGTAATTTTTCTTATATCGCGCCAAGATGCTCCAATCGACAAAAGGTAATGCCATCCAAAAGAAAATTCCATGGGGATTCTAAATCTGCAATCAGCTTTGCGATGCGACGGATACTTTTTGAGAAAATGATATTTTTGTGCAGCCTTCAAAAACTTAAAAATTCTTAAAAAAATAATTCAATGCGTGGATCGTAATTTCTCTTATATCGCGCCAAGATGTTCCAATCGACAAAAGGTAATGTTATCCGAAAGAAAATTCCATGAGGATTCCAAATCTGCAATCGGTTTTGCGATGCGACAGATACTTTTTGAGAAAATGATATTTTTGTGCAGCCTTCAAAAAATTAAAATTTCTTTAAAAAAAATTTCAATGCGTGGATCGTAATTTTTCTTTTATCTCGCCAAGATGCTTCAATCGCTCCAATCGACAAAAGGTAATGCCATCCAAAAGAAAATTCTATGGGAATTCTAAATCTGCAATCGGTTTTGCGATGCGACGGATACTTTTTGAGAAAATGATATTTTTGTGCAGCCTTCACAAACTTTAAATTTCTTTAAAAAAAATTTCAACGCGTGAATCGTAATTTTTCTTTTATCTCGCCAAGATGCTCCAATCAACAAAAGGCAATGCCATCCAAAAGAAAATTCCATGGGGATTCTAAATCTGCAATCAGTTTTGCGATGCGACGGATACTTTTTGAGAAAATGATATTTTTGTGCAGCCTTCAAAAACTCAAAATTTCTCAAAAAAAAATTTCAGTGCGTGGATCGTAATTTTTCTTTTATCTCGCCAAGATGCTCCAATCAACAAAAGCTTATGTTATCCGAAAGAAAATTCCATGAGGATTCCAAATCTGCAATCCGTTTTGCGATGCGACGGATACTTTTTGAGAAAATGATATTTTTGTGCAGCCTTCAAAAACTTAAAATTTAAAAAAAAAAAATTCTATTCGTGGATCGTAATTTTTCTTATATCGCGCCAAGATGCTCCAATCAACAAAAGGTAATGCCATCCAAAAGAAAATTCTATGGGGATTCTAAATCTGCAATCGGTTTTGCGATGCGACGGATACTTTTTGAGAAAATGATATTTTGTGCAGCCTTCAAAAACTTTAAATTTCTTTAAAAAAAATTTCAACGCGTATATCGTAATTTTTCTTTTATCTCGCCAAGATGCTCCAATCGACAAAAGGCAACGCCATCCAAAAGAAAATTCCATGGGGATTCTAAATCTGCAATCAGTTTTGCGATGCGACGGATACTTTTTGAGAAAATGATATTTTTGTGCAGCCTTCAAAAACTTTAAATTTCTTTAAAAAAAAATTTCAACGCGTGAATCGTAATTTTTCTTTTATCTCGCCAAGATGCTCCAATCGACAAAAGGCAATGCCATCCAAACGAAAATTCCATGGGGATTCTAAATCTGCGATCAGTTTTGCGATACAACGGATACTTTTTGAGAAAATGATATTTTTGTGCAGCCTTCAAAAACTTAAAAATTCTTAAAAAAAAATTCAATGCGTGGATCGTAATTTTTCTTTTATCTCGCCAAGATGCTCCAATCAACAAAAGGTAATGCCATCCAAAAGAAAATTCTATGGGGATTCTAAATCTGCAATCGGTTTTGCGATGCGACGGATACTTTTTGAGAAAATGATATTTTGTGCAGCCTTCAAAAACTTTAAATTTCTTTAAAAAAAATTTCAACGCGTATATCGTAATTTTTCTTTTATCTCGCCAAGATGCTCCAATCGACAAAAGGCAACGCCATCCAAAAGAAAATTCCATGGGGATTCTAAATCTGCAATCAGTTTTGCGATGCGACGGATACTTTTTGAGAAAATGATATTTTTGTGCAGCCTTCAAAAACTTTAAATTTCTTTAAAAAAAAATTTCAACGCGTGAATCGTAATTTTTCTTTTATCTCGCCAAGATGCTCCAATCGACAAAAGGCAATGCCATCCAAACGAAAATTCCATGGGGATTCCAAATCTGCAATCCGTTTTGCGATGCGACGGATACTTTTTGAGAAAATGATATTTTTGTGCAGCCTTCAAAAACTTTTAAAAAAAAAAATTCTATTCGTGGATCGTAATTTTTCTTATATCGCGCCAAGATGCTCCAATCGACAAAAGGTAATGCCATCCAAGAGAAAATTCCATGGGGATTCTAAATCTGCAATCGGTTTTGCGATGCGACGGATACTTTTTGAGAAAATGATATTTTTGTGCAGCCTTCAAAAACTTTAAATTTCTTTAAAAAAAATTTCAACGCGTGAATCGTAATTTTTCTTTTATCTCGCCAAGATGCTCCAATCAACAAAAGGCAATGCCATCCAAAAGAAAATTCCATGGGGATTCTAAATCTGCAATCAGTTTTGCGATGCGACGGATACTTTTTGAGAAAATGATATTTTTGTGCAGCCTTCAAAAACTCAAAATTTCTCAAAAAAAAATTTCAGTGCGTGGATCGTAATTTTTCTTTTATCTCGCCAAGATGCTCCAATCAACAAAAGCTTATGTTATCCGAAAGAAAATTCCATGAGGATTCCAAATCTGCAATCCGTTTTGCGATGCGACGGATACTTTTTGAGAAAATGATATTTTTGTGCAGCCTTCAAAAACTTAAAATTTAAAAAAAAAAATTCTATTCGTGGATCGTAATTTTTCTTATATCGCGCCAAGATGCTCCAATCAACAAAAGGTAATGCCATCCAAAAGAAAATTCTATGGGGATTCTAAATCTGCAATCGGTTTTGCGATGCGACGGATACTTTTTGAGAAAATGATATTTTGTGCAGCCTTCAAAACTTTAAATTTCTTTAAAAAAAATTTCAACGCGTATATCGTAATTTTTCTTTTATCTCGCCAAGATGCTCCAATCGACAAAAGGCAACGCCATCCAAAAGAAAATTCCATGGGGATTCTAAATCTGCAATCAGCTTTGCGATGCGACGGATACTTTTTGAGAAAATGATATTTTTGTGCAGCCTTCAAAAACTTAAAAATTCTTAAAAAAATAATTCAATGCGTGGATCGTAATTTCTCTTATATCGCGCCAAGATGTTCCAATCGACAAAAAGTAATGTTATCCGAAAGAAAATTCCATGAGGATTCCAAATCTGCAATCCGTTTTGCGATGCGACGGATACTTTTTGAGAAAATGATATTTTTGTGCAGCCTTCAAAAACTTAAAATTTAAAAAAAAAAAATTCTATTCGTGGATCGTAATTTTTCTTATATCGCGCCAAGATGCTCCAATCGACAAAAGGTAATGCCATCCAAAAGAAAATTCCATGGGGATTCTAAATCTGCAATCAGTTTTGCGATGCGACGGATACTTTTTGAGAAAATGATATTTTTGTGCAGCCTTCAAAAACTTAAAATTTAAAAAAAAAATTCTATTCGTGGATCGTAATTTTTCTTATATCGCGCCAAGATGCTCCAATCGACAAAAGGTAATGCTATCCAAAAGAAAATTCCATGGGGATTCTAAATCTGCAATCAGCTTTGCGATGCGACGGATACTTTTTGAGAAAATGATATTTTTGTGCAGCCTTCAAAAACTTAAAAATTCTTAAAAAAATAATTCAATGCGTGGATCGTAATTTCTCTTATATCGCGCCAAGATGTTCCAATCGACAAAAGGTAATGTTATCCGAAAGAAAATTCCATGAGGATTCCAAATCTGCAATCGGTTTTGCGATGCGACAGATACTTTTTGAGAAAATGATATTTTTGTGCAGCCTTCAAAAAATTAAAATTTCTTTAAAAAAAATTTCAATGCGTGGATCGTAATTTTTCTTTTATCTCGCCAAGATGCTTCAATCGCTCCAATCGACAAAAGGTAATGCCATCCAAAAGAAAATTCTATGGGAATTCTAAATCTGCAATCGGTTTTGCGATGCGACGGATACTTTTTGAGAAAATGATATTTTTGTGCAGCCTTCACAAACTTTAAATTTCTTTAAAAAAAATTTCAACGCGTGAATCGTAATTTTTCTTTTATCTCGCCAAGATGCTCCAATCGACAAAAGGCAATGCCATCCAAAAGAAAATTCCATGGGGATTCTAAATCTGCAATCAGTTTTGCGATGCGACGGATACTTTTTGAGAAAATGATATTTTTGTGCAGCCTTCAAAAACTTAAAAATTCTTAAAAAAATAATTCAATGCGTGGATCGTAATTTCTCTTATATCGCGCCAAGATGTTCCAATCGACAAAAGGTAATGTTATCCGAAAGAAAATTCCATGAGGATTCCAAATCTGCAATCGGTTTTGCGATGCGACAGATACTTTTTGAGAAAATGATATTTTTGTGCAGCCTTCAAAAAATTAAAATTTCTTTAAAAAAAATTTCAATGCGTGGATCGTAATTTTTCTTTTATCTCGCCAAGATGCTTCAATCGCTCCAATCGACAAAAGGTAATGCCATCCAAAAGAAAATTCTATGGGAATTCTAAATCTGCAATCGGTTTTGCGATGCGACGGATACTTTTTGAGAAAATGATATTTTTGTGCAGCCTTCACAAACTTTAAATTTCTTTAAAAAAAATTTCAACGCGTGAATCGTAATTTTTCTTTTATCTCGCCAAGATGCTCCAATCAACAAAAGGCAATGCCATCCAAAAGAAAATTCCATGGGGATTCTAAATCTGCAATCAGTTTTGCGATGCGGCGGATACTTTTTGAGAAAATGATATTTTTGTGCAGCCTTCAAAAACTCAAAATTTCTCAAAAAAAAATTTCAGTGCGTGGATCGTAATTTTTCTTTTATCTCGCCAAGATGCTCCAATCAACAAAAGCTTGTGTTATCCGAAAGAAAATTCCATGAGGATTCCAAATCTGCAATCCGTTTTGCGATGCGACGGATACTTTTTGAGAAAATGATATTTTTGTGCAGCCTTCAAAAACTTAAAATTTAAAAAAAAAAATTCTATTCGTGGATCGTAATTTTTCTTATATCGCGCCAAGATGCTCCAATCAACAAAAGGTAATGCCATCCAAAAGAAAATTCTATGGGGATTCTAAATCTGCAATCGGTTTTGCGATGCGACGGATACTTTTTGAGAAAATGATATTTTGTGCAGCCTTCAAAAACTTTAAATTTCTTTAAAAAAAATTTCAACGCGTATATCGTAATTTTTCTTTTATCTCGCCAAGATGCTCCAATCGACAAAAGGCAACGCCATCCAAAAGAAAATTCCATGGGGATTCTAAATCTGCAATCAGTTTTGCGATGCGACGGATACTTTTTGAGAAAATGATATTTTTGTGCAGCCTTCAAAAACTTTAAATTTCTTTAAAAAAAATTTCAACGCGTGAATCGTAATTTTTCTTTTATCTCGCCAAGATGCTCCAATCGACAAAAGGCAATGCCATCCAAACGAAAATTCCATGGGGATTCTAAATCTGCGATCAGTTTTGCGATACAACGGATACTTTTTGAGAAAATGATATTTTTGTGCAGCCTTCAAAAACTTAAAAATTCTTAAAAAAAAATTCAATGCGTGGATCGTAATTTTTCTTTTATCTCGCCAAGATGCTCCAATCGACAAAAGGCAATGCCATCCAAAAGAAAATTCCATGGGAATTCTAAATCTGCAATCAGTTTTGCGATGCGACGGATACTTTTTGAGAAAATGATATTTTTGTGCAGCCTTCAAAAACTCAAAATTTCTCAAAAAAAAATTTCAGTGCGTGGATCGTAATTTTTCTTTTATCTCGCCAAGATGCTCCAATCGATAAAAGCTTATGTTGTCCGAAAAAAAATTCCATGGGGATTCCAAATCTGCAATCCGTTTTGCGATGCGACGGATACTTTTTGAGAAAATGATATTTTTGTGCAGCCTTCAAAAACTTTAAAAAAAAAAAATTCTATTCGTGGATCGTAATTTTTCTTATATCGCGCCAAGATGCTCCAATCGACAAAAGGTAATGCCATCCAAGAGAAAATTCCATGGGGATTCTAAATCTGCAATCGGTTTTGCGATGCGACGGATACTTTTTGAGAAAATGATATTTTTGTGCAGCCTTCACAAACTTTAAATTTCTTTAAAAAAAATTTCAACGCGTGAATCGTAATTTTTCTTTTATCTCGCCAAGATGCTCCAATCAACAAAAGGCAATGCCATCCAAAAGAAAATTCCATGGGGATTCTAAATCTGCAATCAGTTTTGCGATGCGACGGATACTTTTTGAGAAAATGATATTTTTGTGCAGCCTTCAAAAACTCAAAATTTCTCAAAAAAAAATTTCAGTGCGTGGATCGTAATTTTTCTTTTATCTCGCCAAGATGCTCCAATCAACAAAAGCTTATGTTGTCTGAAAGAAAATTCCATGAGGATTCCAAATCTGCAATCCGTTTTGCGATGCGACGGATACTTTTTGAGAAAGTGATATTTTTGTGCAGCCTTCAAAAACTTAAAATTTAAAAAAAAAAAATTCTATTCGTGGATCGTAATTTTTCTTATATCGCGCCAAGATGCTCCAATCAACAAAAGGTAAAGCCATCCAAAAGAAAATTCTATGGGGATTCTAAATCTGCAATCGGTTTTGCGATGCGACGGATACTTTTTGAGAAAATGATATTTTGTGCAGCCTTCAAAAACTTTAAATTTCTTTAAAAAAAATTTCAACGCGTATATCGTAATTTTTCTTTTATCTCGCCAAGATGCTCCAATCGACAAAAGGCAACGCCATCCAAAAGAAAATTCCATGGGGATTCTAAATCTGCAATCAGTTTTGCGATGCGACGGATACTTTTTGAGAAAATGATATTTTTGTGCAGCCTTCAAAAACTTTAAATTTCTTTAAAAAAAATTTCAACGCGTGAATCATAATTTTTCTTTTATCTCGCCAAGATGCTCCAATCGACAAAAGGCAATGCCATCCAAACGAAAATTCCATGGGGATTCTAAATCTGCGATCAGTTTTGCGATACAACGGATACTTTTTGAGAAAATGATATTTTTGTGCAGCCTTCAAAAACTTAAAAATTCTTAAAAAAAAATTCAATGCGTGGATCGTAATTTTTCTTTTATCTCGCCAAGATGCTCCAATCGACAAAAGGCAATGCCATCCAAAAGAAAATTCCATGGGGATTCTAAATCTGCAATCAGTTTTGCGATGCGACGGATACTTTTTGAGAAAATGATATTTTTGTGCAGCCTTCAAAAACTCAAAATTTCTCAAAAAAAAATTTCAGTGCGTGGATCGTAATTTTTCTTTTATCTCGCCAAGATGCTCCAATCGATAAAAGCTTATGTTGTCCGAAAGAAAATTCCATGGGGATTCCAAATCTGCAATCCGTTTTGCGATGCGACGGATACTTTTTGAGAAAATGATATTTTTGTGCAGCCTTCAAAAACTTAAAAAAAAAAAAATTCTATTCGTGGATCGTAATTTTTCTTATATCGCGCCAAGATGCTCCAATCGACAAAAGGTAATGCCATCCAAGAGAAAATTCCATGGGGATTCTAAATCTGCAATCGGTTTTGCGATGCGACGGATACTTTTTGAGAAAATGATATTTTTGTGCAGCTTTCAAAAAATTAAAATTTCTTTAAAAAAAATTTCAATGCGTGGATCGTAATTTTTCTTTTATCTCGCCAAGATGCGTCAGTCGCTCCAATCGACAAAAGGTAATGCCATCCAAAAGAAAATTCTATGGGAATTCTAAATCTGCAATCGGTTTTGCGATGCGACGGATACTTCTGAGAAAATGATATTTTTGTTCAGCCTTCAAAAACTTAAAATTAAAAAAAAAAAAATTCTATTCGTGGATCGTAATTTTTCTTTTATCTCGCCAAGATGCTCCAATCGACAAAAGGTAATGCCATCCAAAAGAAAATTCCATGGGGATTCTAAATCTGCGATCAGTTTTGCGATACAACGGATACTTTTTGAGAAAATGATATTTTTGTGCAGCCTTCAAAAACTTAAAAATTCTTAAAAAAAATTCAATGCGTGGATCGTAATTTTTCTTTTATCTCGCCAAGATGCTCCAATCGACAAAAGGCAATGCCATCCAAAAGAAAATTCTATGGGGATTCTAAATCTGCAATCAATTTTGCGATGCGACGGATACTTTTTGAGAAAATTATATTTTTGTGCAGCTTCAAAAACTTTAAAATTCTTTAAAAAAAATTTCAACGCGTGAATCGTAATTTTTCTTTTATCTCGCCAAGATGCTCCAATCGACAAAAGGCAATGCCATCCAAAAGAAAATTCCATGGGGATTCTAAATCTGCGATCAGTTTTGCGATACAACGGATACTTTTTGAGAAAATGATATTTTTGTGCAGCCTTCAAAAACTTAAAAATTCTTAAAAAAAATTCAATGCGTGGATCGTAATTTTTCTTTTATCTCGCCAAGATGCTCCAATCGACAAAAGGTAATGTTATCCGAAAGAAAATTCCATGAGGATTCTAAATCTGCGATCAGTTTTGCGATACAACGGATACTTTTTGAGAAAATGATATTTTTGTGCAGCCTTCAAAAACTTAAAAATTCTTAAAAAAAAATTCAATGCGTGGATCGTAATTTTTCTTTTATCTCGCCAAGATGCTCCAATCGACAAAAGGCAATGCCATCCAAAAGAAAATTCCATGGGGATTCTAAATCTGCAATCAGTTTTGCGATGCGACGGATACTTTTTGAGAAAATGATATTTTTGTGCAGCCTTCAAAAACTCAAAATTTCTCAAAAAAAAATTTCAGTGCGTGGATCGTAATTTTTCTTTTATCTCGCCAAGATGCTCCAATCGATAAAAGCTTATGTTGTCCGAAAGAAAATTCCATGGGGATTCCAAATCTGCAATCCGTTTTGCGATGCGACGGATACTTTTTGAGAAAATGATATTTTTGTGCAGCCTTCAAAAACTTTAAAAAAAAAAATTCTATTCGTGGATCATAATTTTTCTTATATCGCGCCAAGATGCTCCAATCGACAAAAGGTAATGCCATCCAAGAGAAAATTCCATGGGGATTCTAAATCTGCAATCGGTTTTGCGATGCGACGGATACTTTTTGAGAAAATGATATTTTTGTGCAGCTTTCAAAAAATTAAAATTTCTTTAAAAAAAATTTCAATGCGTGGATCGTAATTTTTCTTTTATCTCGCCAAGATGCGTCAGTCGCTCCAATCGACAAAAGGTAATGCCATCCAAAAGAAAATTCTATGGGAATTCTAAATCTGCAATCGGTTTTGCGATGCGACGGATACTTCTGAGAAAATGATATTTTTGTTCAGCCTTCAAAAACTTAAAATTAAAAAAAAAAAAATTCTATTCGTGGATCGTAATTTTTCTTTTATCTCGCCAAGATGCTCCAATCGACAAAAGGCAATGCCATCCAAAAGAAAATTCCATGGGGATTCTAAATCTGCGATCAGTTTTGCGATACAACGGATACTTTTTGAGAAAATGATATTTTTGTGCAGCCTTCAAAAACTTAAAAATTCTTAAAAAAAAATTCAATGCGTGGATCGTAATTTTTCTTTTATCTCGCCAAGATGCTCCAATCGACAAACGGCAATGCCATCCAAAAGAAAATTCTATGGGGATTCTAAATCTGCAATCAATTTTGCGATGCGACGGATACTTTTTGAGAAAATTATATTTTTGTGCAGCTTCAAAAACTTTAAAATTCTTTAAAAAAAATTTCAACGCGTGAATCGTAATTTTTTCTTTTATCTCGCCAAGATGCTCCAATCGACAAAAGGCAATGCCATCCAAAAGAAAATTCCATGGGGATTCTAAATCTGCGATCAGTTTTGCGATACAACGGATACTTTTTGAGAAAATGATATTTTTGTGCAGCCTTCAAAAACTTAAAAATTCTTAAAAAAAATTCAATGCGTGGATCGTAATTTTTCTTTTATCTCGCCAAGATGCTCCAATCGACAAAAGGTAATGTTATCCGAAAGAAAATTCCATGAGGATTCCAAATCTGCAATCCGTTTTGCGATGCGGCGGATACTTTTTAAGAAAATGATATTTTTGTGCAGCCTTCAAAAAATTAAAATTTCTTTAAAAAAAATTTCAACGCGTGAATCGTAATTTTTCTTTTATCTCGCCAAGATGCTCCAATCGACAAAAGGTAATGTTATCCGAAAGAAAATTTCATGAGGATTCTAAATCTGCAATCGGTTTTGCGATGCAACGGATACTTTTTGAGAAAATGATATTTTTGTGCAGCCTTCAAAAACTTAAAAAAAAAAAAATTCTATTCGTGGATCGTAATTTTTCTTATATCGCGCCAAGATGCTCCAATCGACAAAAGGCAATGCCATCCAAAAGAAAATTCCATGGGGATTCTAAATCTGCAATCAGTTTTGCGATGCGACGGATACTTTTTGAGAAAATGATATTTTTGTGCAGCCTTCAAAAACTCAAAATTTCTCAAAAAAAATTTCAGTGCGTGGATCGTAATTTTTCTTTTATCTCGCCAAGATGCTTTAATCGATAAAAGCTTATGTTGTCCGAAAGAAAATTCCATGGGGATTCCAAATCTGCAATCCGTTTTGCGATGCGACGGATACTTTTTGAGAAAATGATATTTTTGTGCAGCCTTCAAAAACTTAAAAAAAAAAAAATTCTATTCGTGGATCGTAATTTTTCTTATATCGCGCCAAGATGCTCCAATCGACAAAAGGTAATGCCATCCAAGAGAAAATTCCATGGGGATTCTAAATCTGCAATCGGTTTTGCGATGCGACGGATACTTTTTGAGAAAATGATATTTTTGTGCAGCCTTCACAAACTTTAAATTTCTTTAAAAAAAATTTCAACGCGTGAATCGTAATTTTTCTTTTATCTCGCCAAGATGCTCCAATCAACAAAAGGCAATGCCATCCAAAAGAAAATTCCATGGGGATTCTAAATCTGCAATCAGTTTTGCGATGCGACGGATACTTTTTGAGAAAATGATATTTTTGTGCAGCCTTCAAAAACTCAAAATTTCTCAAAAAAAAATTTCAGTGCGTGGATCGTAATTTTTCTTTTATCCCGCCAAGATGCTCCAATCAACAAAAGCTTATGTTATCCGAAAGAAAATTCCATGAGGATTCCAAATCTGCAATCCGTTTTGCGATGCGACGGATACTTTTTGAGAAAATGATATTTTTGTGCAGCCTTCAAAAACTTAAAATTTAAAAAAAAAAATTCTATTCGTGGATCGTAATTTTTCTTATATCGCGCCAAGATGCTCCAATCAACAAAAGGTAATGCCATCCAAAAGAAAATTCTATGGGGATTCTAAATCTGCAATCGGTTTTGCGATGCGACGGATACTTTTTGAGAAAATGATATTTTGTGCAGCCTTCAAAAACTTTAAATTTCTTTAAAAAAAATTTCAACGCGTATATCGTAATTTTTCTTTTATCTCGCCAAGATGCTCCAATCGACAAAAGGCAACGCCATTCAAAAGAAAATTCCATGGGGATTCTAAATCTGCAATCAGTTTTGCGATGCGACGGATACTTTTTGAGAAAATGATATTTTTGTGCAGCCTTCAAAAACTTAAAAATTCTTAAAAAAAAATTCAATGCGTGGATCGTAATTTTTCTTTTATCTCGCCAAGATGCTCCAATCAACAAAAGGCAATGCCATCCAAAAGAAAATTCCATGGGGATTCTAAATCTGCAATCAGTTTTGCGATGCGACGGATACTTTTTGAGAAAATGATATTTTTGTGCAGCCTTCAAAAACTCAAAATTTCTCAAAAAAAAATTTCAGTGCGTGGATCGTAATTTTTCTTTTATCTCGCCAAGATGCTCCAATCGATAAAAGCTTATGTTGTCCGAAAGAAAATTCCATGGGGATTCCAAATCTGCAATCCGTTTTGCGATGCGACGGATACTTTTTGAGAAAATGATATTTTTGTGCAGCCTTCAAAAACTTAAAAAAAAAAAAATTCTATTCGTGGATCGTAATTTTTCTTATATCGCGCCAAGATGCTCCAATCGACAAAAGGTAATGCCATCCAAGAGAAAATTCCATGGGGATTCTAAATCTGCAATCGGTTTTGCGATGCGAGGGATACTTTTTGAGAAAATGATATTTTTGTGCAGCTTTCAAAAAATTAAAATTTCTTTAAAAAAAATTTCAATGCGTGGATCGTAATTTTTCTTTTATCTCGCCAAGATGCGTCAGTCGCTCCAATCGACAAAAGGTAATGCCATCCAAAAGAAAATTCTATGGGAATTCTAAATCTGCAATCGGTTTTGCGATGCGACGGATACTTCTGAGAAAATGATATTTTTGTTCAGCCTTCAAAAACTTAAAATTAAAAAAAAAAAATTCTATTCGTGGATCGTAATTTTTCTTTTATCTCGCCAGGATGCTCCAATCGACAAAAGGCAATGCCATCCAAAAGAAAATTCCATGGGGATTCTAAATCTGCAATCAGTTTTGCGATGCAACGGATACTTTTTGAGAAAATGATATTTTTGTGCAGCCTTCAAAAACTTTAAATTTCTTTAAAAAAAATTTCAACGCGTGAATCGTAATTTTTCTTTTATCTCGCCAAGATGCTCCAATCGACAAAAGGCAATGCCATCCAAAAGAAAATTCCATGGGGATTCTAAATCTGCGATCAGTTTTGCGATACAACGGATACTTTTTGAGAAAATGATATTTTTGTGCAGCCTTCAAAAACTTAAAAATTCTTAAAAAAAAATTCAATGCGTGGATCGTAATTTTTCTTATATCGCGCCAAGATGCTCCAATCAACAAAAGGTAATGCCATCCAAAAGAAAATTCTATGGGGATTCTAAATCTGCAATCGGTTTTGCGATGCGACGGATACTTTTTGAGAAAATGATATTTTGTGCAGCCTTCAAAAACTTTAAATTTCTTTAAAAAAAATTTCAACGCGTATATCGTAATTTTTCTTTTATCTCGCCAAGATGCTCCAATCGACAAAAGGCAACGCCATCCAAAAGAAAATTCCATGGGGATTCTAAATCTGCAATCAGTTTTGCGATGCGACGGATACTTTTTGAGAAAATGATATTTTTGTGCAGCCTTCAAAAACTTAAAAATTCTTAAAAAAAAATTCAATGCGTGGATCGTAATTTTTCTTTTATCTCGCCAAGATGCTCCAATCAACAAAAGGCAATGCCATCCAAAAGAAAATTCCATGGGGATTCTAAATCTGCAATCAGTTTTGCGATGCGACGGATACTTTTTGAGAAAATGATATTTTTGTGCAGCCTTCAAAAACTCAAAATTTCTCAAAAAAAAATTTCAGTGCGTGGATCGTAATTTTTCTTTTATCTCGCCAAGATGCTCCAATCGATAAAAGCTTATGTTGTCCGAAAGAAAATTCCATGGGGATTCCAAATCTGCAATCCGTTTTGCGATGCGACGGATACTTTTTGAGAAAATGATATTTTTGTGCAGCCTTCAAAAACTTTAAAAAAAAAAAATTCTATTCGTGGATCGTAATTTTTCTTATATCGCGCCAAGATGCTCCAATCGACAAAAGGTAATGCCATCCAAGAGAAAATTCCATGAGGATTCTAAATCTGCAATCGGTTTTGCGATGCAACGGATACTTTTTGAGAAAATGATATTTTTGTGCAGCCTTCACAAACTTTAAATTTCTTTAAAAAAAATTTCAACGCGTGAATCGTAATTTTTCTTTTATCTCGCCAAGATGCTCCAATCAACAAAAGGCAATGCCATCCAAAAGAAAATTCCATGGGGATTCTAAATCTGCAATCAGTTTTGCGATGCGACGGATACTTTTTGAGAAAATGATATTTTTGTGCAGCCTTCAAAAACTCAAAATTTCTCAAAAAAAAATTTCAGTGCGTGGATCGTAATTTTTCTTTTATCTCGCCAAGATGCTCCAATCAACAAAAGCTTATGTTATCCGAAAGAAAATTCCATGATGATTCCAAATCTGCAATCCGTTTTGCGATGCGACGGATACTTTTTGAGAAAATGATATTTTTGTGCAGCCTTCAAAAACTTAAAATTTAAAAAAAAAAAATTCTATTCGTGGATCGTAATTTTTCTTATATCGCGCCAAGATGCTCCAATCAACAAAAGGTAATGCCATCCAAAAGAAAATTCTATGGGGATTCTAAATCTGCAATCGGTTTTGCGATGCGACGGATACTTTTTGAGAAAATGATATTTTGTGCAGCCTTCAAAAACTTTAAATTTCTTTAAAAAAAATTTCAACGCGTATATCGTAATTTTTCTTTTATCTCGCCAAGAAGCTCCAATCGACAAAAGGCAACGCCATCCAAAAGAAAATTCCATGGGGATTCTAAATCTGCAATCAGTTTTGCGATGCGACGGATACTTTTTGAGAAAATGATATTTTTGTGCAGCCTTCAAAAACTTAAAAATTCTTAAAAAAAAATTCAATGCGTGGATCGTAATTTTTCTTTTATCTCGCCAAGATGCTCCAATCAACAAAAGGCAATGCCATCCAAAAGAAAATTCCATGGGGATTCTAAATCTGCAATCAGTTTTGCGATGCGACGGATACTTTTTGAGAAAATGATATTTTTGTGCAGCCTTCAAAAACTCAAAATTTCTCAAAAAAAAATTTCAGTGCGTGGATCGTAATTTTTCTTTTATCTCGCCAAGATGCTCCAATCGATAAAAGCTTATGTTGTCCGAAAGAAAATTCCATGGGGATTCCAAATCTGCAATCCGTTTTGCGATGCGACGGATACTTTTTGAGAAAATGATATTTTTGTGCAGCCTTCAAAAACTTAAAAAAAAAAAAATTCTATTCGTGGATCGTAATTTTTCTTATATCGCGCCAAGATGCTCCAATCGACAAAAGGTAATGCCATCCAAGAGAAAATTCCATGGGGATTCTAAATCTGCAATCGGTTTTGCGATGCGACGGATACTTTTTGAGAAAATGATATTTTTGTGCAGCTTTCAAAAAATTAAAATTTCTTTAAAAAAAATTTCAATGCGTGGATCGTAATTTTTCTTTTATCTCGCCAAGATGCGTCAGTCGCTCCAATCGACAAAAGGTAATGCCATCCAAAAGAAAATTCTATGGGAATTCTAAATCTGCAATCGGTTTTGCGATGCGACGGATACTTCTGAGAAAATGATATTTTTGTTCAGCCTTCAAAAACTTAAAATTTAAAAAAAAAAAATTCTATTCGTGGATCGTAATTTTTCTTATATCGCGCCAAGATGCTCCAATCAACAAAAGGTAATGCCATCCAAAAGAAAATTCTATGGGGATTCTAAATCTGCAATCGGTTTTGCGATGCGACGGATACTTTTTGAGAAAATGATATTTTGTGCAGCCTTCAAAAACTTTAAATTTCTTTAAAAAAAATTTCAACGCGTATATCGTAATTTTTCTTTTATCTCGCCAAGATGCTCCAATCGACAAAAGGCAACGCCATCCAAAAGAAAATTCCATGGGGATTCTAAATCTGCAATCAGTTTTGCGATGCGACGGATACTTTTTGAGAAAATGATATTTTTGTGCAGCCTTCAAAAACTTTAAATTTCTTTAAAAAAAATTTCAACGCGTGAATCGTAATTTTTCTTTTATCTCGCCAAGATGCTCCAATCGACAAAAGGCAATGCCATCCAAACGAAAATTCCATGGGGATTCTAAATCTGCGATCAGTTTTGCGATACAACGGATACTTTTTGAGAAAATGATATTTTTGTGCAGCCTTCAAAAACTTAAAAATTCTTAAAAAAAAATTCAATGCGTGGATCGTAATTTTTCTTTTATCTCGCCAAGATGCTCCAATCGACAAAAGGCAATGCCATCCAAAAGAAAATTCCATGGGGATTCTAAATCTGCAATCAGTTTTGCGATGCGACGGATACTTTTTGAGAAAATGATATTTTTGTGCAGCCTTCAAAAACTCAAAATTTCTCAAAAAAAAATTTCAGTGCGTGGATCGTAATTTTTCTTTTATCTCGCCAAGATGCTCCAATCGACAAAAGGCAATGCCATCCGAAAGAAAATTCCATGGGGATTCCAAATCTGCAATCCGTTTTGCGATGCGACGGATACTTTTTGAGAAAATGATATTTTTGTGCAGCCTTCAAAAACTTTAAAAAAAAAAATTCTATTCGTGGATCGTAATTTTTCTTATATCGCGCCAAGATGCTCCAATCGACAAAAGGTAATGCCATCCAAGAGAAAATTCCATGGGGATTCTAAATCTGCAATCGGTTTTGCGATGCGACGGATACTTTTTGAGAAAATGATATTTTCGTGCAGCTTTCAAAAAATTAAAATTTCTTTAAAAAAAATTTCAATGCGTGGATCGTAATTTTTCTTTTATCTCGCCAAGATGCGTCAGTCGCTCCAATCGACAAAAGGTAATGCCATCCAAAAGAAAATTCTATGGGAATTCTAAATCTGCAATCGGTTTTGCGATGCGACGGATACTTCTGAGAAAATGATATTTTTGTTCAGCCTTCAAAAACTTAAAATTAAAAAAAAAAAAATTCTATTCGTGGATCGTAATTTTTCTTTTATCTCGCCAAGATGCTCCAATCGACAAAAGGCAATGCCATCCAAAAGAAAATTCCATGGGGATTCTAAATCTGCAATCAGTTTTGCGATGCAACGGATACTTTTTGAGAAAATGATATTTTTGTGCAGCCTTCAAAAACTTTAAATTTCTTTAAAAAAAATTTCAACGCGTGAATCGTAATTTTTCTTTTATCTCGCCAAGATGCTCCAATCGACAAAAGGCAATGCCATCCAAAAGAAAATTCTATGGGGATTCTAAATCTGCAATCAGTTTTGCGATGCGACGGATACTTTTTGAGAAAATGATATTTTTGTGCAGCCTTCAAAAACTCAAAATTTCTCAAAAAAAAATTTCAGTGCGTGGATCGTAATTTTTCTTTTATCTCGCCAAGATGCTCCAATCGACAAAAGCTATGTTATCCAAAAGAAAATTCCATGAGGATTCCAAATCTGCAATCCGTTTTGCGATGCGACGGATACTTTTTGAGAAAATGATATTTTTATGCAGCCTTCAAAAACTTAAAATTTAAAAAAAAAATTCTATTCGTGGATCGTAGTTTTTCTTATATCGCGCCAAGATGCTCCAATCGACAAAAGGTAATGCCATCCAAAAGAAAATTCCATGGGGATTCTAAATCTGCAATCAGCTTTGCGATGCGACGGATACTTTTTGAGAAAATGATATTTTTGTGCAGCCTTCAAAAACTTAAAAATTCTTAAAAAAAAAATTTAATGCGTGGATCGTAATTTCTCTTATATCGCGCCAAGATGCTCCAATCGACAAAGGGCAAGGCCATATAAAAGAAAATTTCATGGGGATTCTAAATCTGCAATCAGTTTTGCGATGCGACGGATACTTTTTGAGAAAATGATATTTTTGTGCAGCCTTCAAAAACTTTAAATTTCTTTAAAAAAAATTTCAACGCGTGAATCGTAATTTTTCTTTTATCTCGCCAAGATGCTCCAATCGACAAAAGGCAATGCCATCCAAAAGAAAATTCTATGGGGATTCTAAATCTGCAATCCGTTTTGCGATGCGGCGGATACTTTTTAAGAAAATGATATTTTTGTGCAGCCTTCAAAAAATTAAAATTTCTTTAAAAAAAATTTCAACGCGTGAATCGTAATTTTTCTTTTATCTCGCCAAGATGCTCCAATCGACAAAAGGTAATGTTATCCGAAAGAAAATTTCATGAGGATTCTAAATCTGCAATCGGTTTTGCGATGCAACGGATACTTTTTGAGAAAATGATATTTTTGTGCAGCCTTCAAAAACTTTAAAAAAAAAAAATTCTATTCGTGGATCGTAATTTTTCTTATATCGCGCCAAGATGCTCCAATCGACAAAAGGCAATGCCATCCAAAAGAAAATTCCATGGGGATTCTAAATCTGCAATCAGTTTTGCGATGCGACGGATACTTTTTGAGAAAATGATATTTTTGTGCAGCCTTCAAAAACTCAAAATTTCTCAAAAAAACATTTCAGTGCGTGGATCGTAATTTTTCTTTTATCTCGCCAAGATGCTCCAATCGATAAAAGCTTATGTTGTCCGAAAGAAAATTCCATGGGGATTCCAAATCTGCAATCCGTTTTGCGATGCGACGGATACTTTTTGAGAAAATGATATTTTTGTGCAGCCTTCAAAAACTTTAAAAAAAAAAAATTCTATTCGTGGATCGTAATTTTTCTTATATCGCGCCAAGATGCTCCAATCGACAAAAGGTAATGCCATCCAAGAGAAAATTCCATGGGGATTCTAAATCTGCAATCGGTTTTGCGATGCGACGGATACTTTTTGAGAAAATGATATTTTTGTGCAGCTTTCAAAAAATTAAAATTTCTTTAAAAAAAATTTCAATGCGTGGATCGTAATTTTTCTTTTATCTCGCCAAGATGCGTCAGTCGCTCCAATCGACAAAAGGTAATGCCATCCAAAAGAAAATTCTATGAGAATTCTAAATCTGCAATCGGTTTTGCGATGCGACGGATACTTCTGAGAAAATGATATTTTTGTTCAGCCTTCAAAAACTTAAAATTAAAAAAAAAAAAAATTCTATTCGTGGATCGTAATTTTTCTTTTATCTCGCCAAGATGCTCCAATCGACAAAAGGCAATGCCATCCAAAAGAAAATTCCATGGGGATTCTAAATCTGCAATCAGTTTTGCGATGCAACGGATACTTTTTGAGAAAATGATATTTTTGTGCAGCCTTCAAAAACTTTAAATTTCTTTAAAAAAAATTTCAACGCGTGAATCGTAATTTTTCTTTTATCTCGCCAAGATGCTCCAATCGACAAAAGGCAATGCCATCCAAAAGAAAATTCCATGGGGATTCTAAATCTACGATCAGTTTTGCGATACAACGGATACTTTTTGAGAAAATGATATTTTTGTGCAGCCTTCAAAAACTTAAAAATTCTTAAAAAAAAATTCAATGCGTGGATCGTAATTTTTCTTTTATCTCGCCAAGATGCTCCAATCGACAAAAGGCAATGCCATCCAAAAGAAAATTCCATGGGGATTCTAAATCTGCAATCAGTTTTGCGATGCGACGGATACTTTTTGAGAAAATGATATTTTTGTGCAGCCTTCAAAAACTCAAAATTTCTCAAAAAAAAATTTCAGTGCGTGGATCGTAATTTTTCTTTTATCTCGCCAAGATGCTCCAATCGACAAAAGCTTATGTTATCCGAAAGAAAATTCCATGAGGATTCCAAATCTGCAATCCGTTTTGCGATGCGACGGATACTTTTTGAGAAAATGATATTTTTATGCAGCCTTCAAAAACTTAAAATTTAAAAAAAAAAATTCTATTCGTGGATCGTAGTTTTTCTTATATCGCGCCAAGATGCTCCAATCGACAAAACGTAATGCCATCCAAAAGAAAATTCCATGGGGATTCTAAATCTGCAATCAGCTTTGCGATGCGACGGATACTTTTTGAGAAAATGATATTTTTGTGCAGCCTTCAAAAACTTAAAAATTCTTTAAAAAAAAATTCAATACGTGGATCGTAATTTCTCTTATATCGCGCCAAGATGCTCCAATCGACAAAAGGCAAGGCCATATAAAAGAAAATTTCATGGGGATTCTAAATCTGCAATCAGTTTTGCGATGCGACGGATACTTTTTGAGAAAATGATATTTTTGTGCAGCCTTCAAAAACTTTAAATTTCTTTAAAAAAAATTTCAACGCGTGAATCGTAATTTTTCTTTTATCTCGCCAAGATGCTCCAATCGACAAAAGGCAATGCCATCCAAAAGAAAATTCCATGGGGATTCTAAATCTGCGATCAGTTTTGCGATACAACGGATACTTTTTGAGAAAATGATATTTTTGTGCAGCCTTCAAAAACTTAAAAATTCTTAAAAAAAAATTCAATGCGTGGATCGTAATTTTTCTTTTATCTCGCCAAGATGCTCCAATCGACAAAAGGCAATGCCATCCAAAAGAAAATTCCATGGGGATTCTAAATCTGCAATCAGTTTTGCGATGCGACGGATACTTTTTGAGAAAATGATATTTTTGTGCAGCCTTCAAAAACTCAAAATTTCTCAAAAAAAAATTTCAGTGCGTGGATCGTAATTTTTCTTTTATCTCGCCAAGATGCTCCAATCGATAAAAGCTTATGTTGTCCGAAAGAAAATTCCATGGGGATTCCAAATCTGCAATCCGTTTTGCGATGCGACGGATACTTTTTGAGAAAATGATATTTTTGTGCAGCCTTCAAAAACTTTAAAAAAAAAAAAATTCTATTCGTGGATCGTAATTTTTCTTATATCGCGCCAAGATGCTCCAATCGACAAAAGGTAATGCCATCCAAGAGAAAATTCCATGGGGATTCTAAATCTGCAATCGGTTTTGCGATGCGACGGATACTTTTTGAGAAAATGATATTTTTGTGCAGCTTTCAAAAAATTAAAATTTCTTTAAAAAAAATTTCAATGCGTGGATCGTAATTTTTCTTTTATCTCGCCAAGATGCGTCAGTCGCTCCAATCGACAAAAGGTAATGCCATCCAAAAGAAAATTCTATGGGAATTCTAAATCTGCAATCGGTTTTGCGATGCGACGGATACTTCTGAGAAAATGATATTTTTGTTCAGCCTTCAAAAACTTAAAATTAAAAAAAAAAAAAATTCTATTCGTGGATCGTAATTTTTCTTTTATCTCGCCAAGATGCTCCAATCGACAAAAGGCAATGCCATCCAAAAGAAAATTCCATGGGGATTCTAAATCTGCAATCAGTTTTGCGATGCAACGGATACTTTTTGAGAAAATGATATTTTTGTGCAGCCTTCAAAAACTTTAAATTTCTTTAAAAAAAATTTCAACGCGTGAATCGTAATTTTTCTTTTATCTCGCCAAGATGCTCCAATCGACAAAAGGCAATGCCATCCAAAAGAAAATTCCATGGGGATTCTAAATCTGCGATCAGTTTTGCGATACAACGGATACTTTTTGAGAAAATGATATTTTTGTGCAGCCTTCAAAAACTTAAAAATTCTTAAAAAAAAATTCAATGCGTGGATCGTAATTTTTCTTTTATCTCGCCAAGATGCTCCAATCGACAAAAGGCAATGCCATCCAAAAGAAAATTCTATGGGAATTCTAAATCTGCAATCGGTTTTGCGATGCGACGGATACTTCTGAGAAAATGATATTTTTGTTCAGCCTTCAAAAACTTAAAATTAAAAAAAAAAAAAATTCTATTCGTGGATCGTAATTTTTCTTTTATCTCGCCAAGATGCTCCAATCGACAAAAGGCAATGCCATCCAAAAGAAAATTCCATGGGGATTCTAAATCTGCAATCAGTTTTGCGATGCAACGGATACTTTTTGAGAAAATGATATTTTTGTGCAGCCTTCAAAAACTTTAAATTTCTTTAAAAAAAATTTCAACGCGTGAATCGTAATTTTTCTTTTATCTCGCCAAGATGCTCCAATCGACAAAAGGCAATGCCATCCAAAAGAAAATTCCATGGGGATTCTAAATCTGCAATCAGTTTTGCGATGCGACGGATACTTTTTGAGAAAATGATATTTTTGTGCAGCCTTCAAAAACTCAAAATTTCTCAAAAAAAAATTTCAGTGCGTGGATCGTAATTTTTCTTTTATCTCGCCAAGATGCTCCAATCGACAAAAGCTTATGTTATCCGAAAGAAAATTCCATGAGGATTCCAAATCTGCAATCCGTTTTGCGATGCGACGGATACTTTTTGAGAAAATGATATTTTTATGCAGCCTTCAAAAACTTAAAATTTAAAAAAAAAAATTCTATTCGTGGATCGTAGTTTTTCTTATATCGCGCCAAGATGCTCCAATCGACAAAAGGTAATGCCATCCAAAAGAAAATTCCATGGGGATTCTAAATCTGCAATCAGCTTTGCGATGCGACGGATACTTTTTGAGAAAATGATATTTTTGTGCAGCCTTCAAAAACTTAAAAATTCTTTAAAAAAAAATTCAATACGTGGATCGTAATTTCTCTTATATCGCGCCAAGATGCTCCAATCGACAAAAGGCAAGGCCATATAAAAGAAAATTTCATGGGGATTCTAAATCTAAAATCGCAATCAGTTTTGCGATGCGACGGATACTTTTTGAGAAAATGATATTTTTGTGCAGCCTTCAAAAACTTTAAATTTCTTTAAAAAAAATTTCAACGCGTGAATCGTAATTTTTCTTTTATCTCGCCAAGATGCTCCAATCGACAAAAGGCAATGCCATCCAAAAGAAAATTCCATGGGGATTCTAAATCTGCGATCAGTTTTGCGATACAACGGATACTTTTTGAGAAAATGATATTTTTGTGCAGCCTTCAAAAACTTAAAAATTCTTAAAAAAAAATTCAATGCGTGGATCGTAATTTTTCTTTTATCTCGCCAAGATGCTCCAATCGACAAAAGGCAATGCCATCCGAAAGAAAATTCCATGGGGATTCCAAATCTGCAATCCGTTTTGCGATGCGACGGATACTTTTTGAGAAAATGATATTTTTGTGCAGCCTTCAAAAACTTTAAAAAAAAAAAATTCTATTCGTGGATCGTAATTTTTCTTATATCGCGCCAAGATGCTCCAATCGACAAAAGGTAATGCCATCCAAGAGAAAATTCCATGAGGATTCTAAATCTGCAATCGGTTTTGCGATGCGACGGATACTTTTTGAGAAAATGATATTTTTGTGCAGCCTTCACAAACTTTAAATTTCTTTAAAAAAAATTTCAACGCGTGAATCGTAATTTTTCTTTTATCTCGCCAAGATGCTCCAATCAACAAAAGGCAATGCCATCCAAAAGAAAATTCCATGGGGATTCTAAATCTGCAATCAGTTTTGCGATGCGACGGATACTTTTTGAGAAAATGATATTTTTGTGCAGCCTTCAAAAACTCAAAATTTCTCAAAAAAAACTTTCAGTGCGTGGATCGTAATTTTTCTTTTATCTCGCCAAGATGCTCCAATCAACAAAAGCTTATGTTATCCGAAAGAAAATTCCATGAGGATTCCAAATCTGCAATCCGTTTTGCGATGCGACGGATACTTTTTGAGAAAATGATATTTTTGTGCAGCCTTCAAAAACTTAAAATTTAAAAAAAAAAAATTCTATTCGTGGATCGTAATTTTTCTTATATCGCGCCAAGATGCTCCAATCAACAAAAGGTAATGCCATCCAAAAGAAAATTCTATGGGGATTCTAAATCTGCAATCGGTTTTGCGATGCGACGGATACTTTTTGAGAAAATGATATTTTGTGCAGCCTTCAAAAACTTTAAATTTCTTTAAAAAAAATTTCAACGCGTATATCGTAATTTTTCTTTTATCTCGCCAAGATGCTCCAATCGACAAAAGGCAACGCCATCCAAAAGAAAATTCCATGGGGATTCTAAATCTGCAATCAGTTTTGCGATGCGACGGATACTTTTTGAGAAAATGATATTTTTGTGCAGCCTTCAAAAACTTAAAAATTCTTAAAAAAAAATTCAATGCGTGGATCGTAATTTTTCTTTTATCTCGCCAAGATGCTCCAATCGACAAAAGGCAATGCCATCCAAAAGAAAATTCCATGGGGATTCTAAATCTGCAATCAGTTTTGCGATGCGACGGATACTTTTTGAGAAAATGATATTTTTGTGCAGCCTTCAAAAACTCAAAATTTCTTTAAAAAAAATTTCAACGCGTGAATCGTAATTTTTCTTTTATCTCGCCAAGATGCTCCAATCGACAAAAGGTAATGTTATCCGAAAGAAAATTTCATGAGGATTCTAAATCTGCAATCGGTTTTGCGATGCAACGGATACTTTTTGAGAAAATGATATTTTTGTGCAGCCTTCAAAAACTTTAAAAAAAAAAAATTCTATTCGTGGATCGTAATTTTTCTTATATCGCGCCAAGATGCTCCAATCGACAAAAGGCAATGCCATCCAAAAGAAAATTCCATGGGGATTCTAAATCTGCAATCAGTTTTGCGATGCGACGGATACTTTTTGAGAAAATGATATTTTTGTGCAGCCTTCAAAAACTCAAAATTTCTCAAAAAAAAATTTCAGTGCGTGGATCGTAATTTTTCTTTTATCTCGCCAAGATGCTCCAATCGATAAAAGCTTATGTTGTCCGAAAGAAAATTCCATGGGGATTCCAAATCTGCAATCCGTTTTGCGATGCGACGGATACTTTTTGAGAAAATGATATTTTTGTGCAGCCTTCAAAAACTTTAAAAAAAAAAAATTCTATTCGTGGATCGTAATTTTTCTTATATCGCGCCAAGATGCTCCAATCGACAAAAGGTAATGCCATCCAAGAGAAAATTCCATGGGGATTCTAAATCTGCAATCGGTTTTGCGATGCGACGGATACTTTTTGAGAAAATGATATTTTTGTGCAGCTTTCAAAAAATTAAAATTTCTTTAAAAAAAATTTCAATGCGTGGATCGTAATTTTTCTTTTATCTCGCCAAGATGCGTCAGTCGCTCCAATCGACAAAAGGTAATGCCATCCAAAAGAAAATTCTATGGGAATTCTAAATCTGCAATCGGTTTTGCGATGCGACGGATACTTCTGAGAAAATGATATTTTTGTTCAGCCTTCAAAAACTTAAAATTAAAAAAAAAAAAATTCTATTCGTGGATCGTAATTTTTCTTTTATCTCGCCAAGATGCTCCAATCGACAAAAGGCAATGCCATCCAAAAGAAAATTCCATGGGGATTCTAAATCTGCAATCAGTTTTGCGATGCAACGGATACTTTTTGAGAAAATGATATTTTTGTGCAGCCTTCAAAAACTTTAAATTTCTTTAAAAAAAATTTCAACGCGTGAATCGTAATTTTTCTTTTATCTCGCCAAGATGCTCCAAAAACTTAAAAATTCTTAAAAAAAAATTCAATGCGTGGATCGTAATTTTTCTTTTATCTCGCCAAGATGCTCCAATCGACAAAAGGCAATGCCATCCAAAAGAAAATTCCATGGGGATTCTAAATCTGCAATCAGTTTTGCGATGCGACGGATACTTTTTGAGAAAATGATATTTTTGTGCAGCCTTCAAAAACTCAAAATTTCTCAAAAAAAAATTTCAGTGCGTGGATCGTAATTTTTCTTTTATCTCGCCAAGATGCTCCAATCGACAAAAGCTTATGTTATCCGAAAGAAAATTCCATGAGGATTCCAAATCTGCAATCCGTTTTGCGATGCGACGGATACTTTTTGAGAAAATGATATTTTTATGCAGCCTTCAAAAACTTAAAATTAAAAAAAAAAAATTCTATTCGTGGATCGTAGTTTTTCTTATATCGCGCCAAGATGCTCCAATCGACAAAAGGTAATGCCATCCAAAGGAAAATTCCATGGGGATTCTAAATCTGCAATCAGCTTTGCGATGCGACGGATACTTTTTGAGAAAATGATATTTTTGTGCAGCCTTCAAAAACTTAAAAATTCTTAAAAAAAAATTCAATGCGTGGATCGTAATTTTTCTTTTATCTCGCCAAGATGCTCCAATCGACAAAAGGCAATGCCGTCCAAAAGAAAATTCCATGGGGATTCTAAATCTGCAATCGGTTTTGCGATGCGACGGATACTTTTTGAGAAAATGATATTTTTGTGCAGCTTTCAAAAAATTAAAATTTCTTTAAAAAAAATTTCAATGCGTGGATCGTAATTTTTCTTTTATCTCGCCAAGATGCGTCAGTCGCTCCAATCGACAAAAGGTAATGCCATCCAAAAGAAAATTCTATGGGAATTCTAAATCTGCAATCGGTTTTGCGATGCGACGGATACTTCTGAGAAAATGATATTTTTGTTCAGCCTTCAAAAACTTAAAATTAAAAAAAAAAAAATTCTATTCGTGGATCGTAATTTTTCTTTTATCTCGCCAAGATGCTCCAATCGACAAAAGGCAATGCCATCCAAAGGAAAATTCCATGGGGATTCTAAATCTGCAATCAGCTTTGCGATGCGACGGATACTTTTTGAGAAAATGATATTTTTGTGCAGCCTTCAAAAACTCAAAAATTCTTAAAAAAAAAATTCAATGCGTGGATCGTAATTTCTCTTATATCGCGCCAAGATGCTCCAATCGACAAAAGGCAAGGCCATATAAAAGAAAATTTCATGGGGATTCTAAATCTGCAATCAGTTTTGCGATGCGACGGATACTTTTTGAGAAAATGATATTTTTGTGCAGCCTTCAAAAACTTTAAATTTCTTTAAACAAAATTTCAACGCGTGAATCGTAATTTTTCTTTTATCTCGCCAAGATGCTCCAATCGACAAAAGGCAATGCCATCCAAAAGAAAATTCCATGGGGATTCTAAATCTGCGATCAGTTTTGCGATACAACGGATACTTTTTGAGAAAATGATATTTTTGTGCAGCCTTCAAAAACTTAAAAATTCTTAAAAAAAAATTCAATGCGTGGATCGTAATTTTTCTTTTATCTCGCCAAGATGCTCCAATCGACAAAAGGCAATGCCATCCAAAAGAAAATTCCATGGGGATTCTAAATCTGCAATCAGTTTTGCGATGCGACGGATACTTTTTGAGAAAATGATATTTTTGTGCAGCCTTCAAAAACTCAAAATTTCTCAAAAAAAAATTTCAGTGCGTGGATCGTAATTTTTCTTTTATCTCGCCAAGATGCTCCAATCGATAAAAGCTTATGTTGTCCGAAAGAAAATTCCATGGGGATTCCAAATCTGCAATCCGTTTTGCGATGCGACGGATACTTTTTGAGAAAATGATATTTTTGTGCAGCCTTCAAAAACTTTAAAAAAAAAAAATTCTATTCGTGGATCGTAATTTTTCTTATATCGCGCCAAGATGCTCCAATCGACAAAAGGTAATGCCATCCAAGAGAAAATTCCATGGGGATTCTAAATCTGCAATCGGTTTTGCGATGCGACGGATACTTTTTGAGAAAATGATATTTTTGTGCAGCTTTCAAAAAATTAAAATTTCTTTAAAAAAAATTTCAATGCGTGGATCGTAATTTTTCTTTTATCTCGCCAAGATGCGTCAGTCGCTCCAATCGACAAAAGGTAATGCCATCCAAAAGAAAATTCTATGGGAATTCTAAATCTGCAATCGGTTTTGCGATGCGACGGATACTTCTGAGAAAATGATATTTTTGTTCAGCCTTCAAAAACTTAAAATTAAAAAAAAAAAAATTCTATTCGTGGATCGTAATTTTTCTTTTATCTCGCCAAGATGCTCCAATCGACAAAAGGCAATGCCATCCAAAAGAAAATTCCATGGGGATTCTAAATCTGCGATCAGTTTTGCGATACAACGGATACTTTTTGAGAAAATGATATTTTTGTGCAGCCTTCAAAAACTTAAAAATTCTTAAAAAAAAATTCAATGCGTGGATCGTAATTTTTCTTTTATCTCGCCAAGATGCTCCAATCGACAAAAGGCAATGCCATCCAAAAGAAAATTCCATGGGGATTCTAAATCTGCAATCAGTTTTGCGATGCGACGGATACTTTTTGAGAAAATGATATTTTTGTGCAGCCTTCAAAAACTCAAAATTTCTCAAAAAAAAATTTCAGTGCGTGGATCGTAATTTTTCTTTTATCTCGCCAAGATGCTCCAATCGATAAAAGCTTATGTTGTCCGAAAGAAAATTCCATGGGGATTCCAAATCTGCAATCCGTTTTGCGATGCGACGGATACTTTTTGAGAAAATGATATTTTTGTGCAGCCTTCAAAAACTTTAAAAAAAAAAATTCTATTCGTGGATCGTAATTTTTCTTATATCGCGCCAAGATGCTCCAATCGACAAAAGGTAATGCCATCCAAGAGAAAATTCCATGGGGATTCTAAATCTGCAATCGGTTTTGCGATGCGACGGATACTTTTTGAGAAAATGATATTTTTGTGCAGCTTTCAAAAAATTAAAATTTCTTTAAAAAAAATTTCAATGCGTGGATCGTAATTTTTCTTTTATCTCGCCAAGATGCGTCAGTCGCTCCAATCGACAAAAGGTAATGCCATCCAAAAGAAAATTCTATGGGAATTCTAAATCTGCAATCGGTTTTGCGATGCGACGGATACTTCTGAGAAAATGATATTTTTGTTCAGCCTTCAAAAACTTAAAATTAAAAAAAAAAAAATTCTATTCGTGGATCGTAATTTTTCTTTTATCTCGCCAAGATGCTCCAATCGACAAAAGGCAATGCCATCCAAAGGAAAATTCCATGGGGATTCTAAATCTGCAATCAGCTTTGCGATGCGACGGATACTTTTTGAGAAAATGATATTTTTGTGCAGCCTTCAAAAACTTAAAAATTCTTAAAAAAAAAATTCAATGCGTGGATCGTAATTTCTCTTATATCGCGCCAAGATGCTCCAATCGACAAAAGGCAAGGCCATATAAAAGAAAATTTCATGGGGATTCTAAATCTGCAATCAGTTTTGCGATGCGACGGATACTTTTTGAGAAAATGATATTTTTGTGCAGCCTTCAAAAACTTTAAATTTCTTTAAACAAAATTTCAACGCGTGAATCGTAATTTTTCTTTTATCTCGCCAAGATGCTCCAATCGACAAAAGGCAATGCCATCCAAAAGAAAATTCCATGGGGATTCTAAATCTGCGATCAGTTTTGCGATACAACGGATACTTTTTGAGAAAATGATATTTTTGTGCAGCCTTCAAAAACTTAAAAATTCTTAAAAAAAAATTCAATGCGTGGATCGTAATTTTTCTTTTATCTCGCCAAGATGCTCCAATCGACAAAAGGCAATGCCATCCAAAAGAAAATTCCATGGGGATTCTAAATCTGCAATCAGTTTTGCGATGCGACGGATACTTTTTGAGAAAATGATATTTTTGTGCAGCCTTCAAAAACTCAAAATTTCTCAAAAAAAAATTTCAGTGCGTGGATCGTAATTTTTCTTTTATCTCGCCAAGATGCTCCAATCGATAAAAGCTTATGTTGTCCGAAAGAAAATTCCATGGGGATTCCAAATCTGCAATCCGTTTTGCGATGCGACGGATACTTTTTGAGAAAATGATATTTTTGTGCAGCCTTCAAAAACTTTAAAAAAAAAAATTCTATTCGTGGATCGTAATTTTTCTTATATCGCGCCAAGATGCTCCAATCGACAAAAGGTAATGCCATCCAAGAGAAAATTCCATGGGGATTCTAAATCTGCAATCGGTTTTGCGATGCGACGGATACTTTTTGAGAAAATGATATTTTTGTGCAGCTTTCAAAAAATTAAAATTTCTTTAAAAAAAATTTCAATGCGTGGATCGTAATTTTTCTTTTATCTCGCCAAGATGCGTCAGTCGCTCCAATCGACAAAAGGTAATGCCATCCAAAAGAAAATTCTATGGGAATTCTAAATCTGCAATCGGTTTTGCGATGCGACGGATACTTCTGAGAAAATGATATTTTTGTTCAGCCTTCAAAAACTTAAAATTAAAAAAAAAAAAATTCTATTCGTGGATCGTAATTTTTCTTTTATCTCGCCAAGATGCTCCAATCGACAAAAGGCAATGCCATCCAAAAGAAAATTCCATGGGGATTCTAAATCTGCGATCAGTTTTGCGATACAACGGATACTTTTTGAGAAAATGATATTTTTGTGCAGCCTTCAAAAACTTAAAAATTCTTAAAAAAAAATTCAATGCGTGGATCGTAATTTTTCTTTTATCTCGCCAAGATGCTCCAATCGACAAAAGGCAATGCCATCCAAAAGAAAATTCCATGGGGATTCTAAATCTGCAATCAGTTTTGCGATGCGACGGATACTTTTTGAGAAAATGATATTTTTGTGCAGCCTTCAAAAACTCAAAATTTCTCAAAAAAAAATTTCAGTGCGTGGATCGTAATTTTTCTTTTATCTCGCCAAGATGCTCCAATCGATAAAAGCTTATGTTGTCCGAAAGAAAATTCCATGGGGATTCCAAATCTGCAATCCGTTTTGCGATGCGACGGATACTTTTTGAGAAAATGATATTTTTGTGCAGCCTTCAAAAACTTTAAAAAAAAAAAATTCTATTCGTGGATCGTAATTTTTCTTATATCGCGCCAAGATGCTCCAATCGACAAAAGGTAATGCCATCCAAGAGAAAATTCCATGGGGATTCTAAATCTGCAATCGGTTTTGCGATGCGACGGATACTTTTTGAGAAAATGATATTTTTGTGCAGCTTTCAAAAAATTAAAATTTCTTTAAAAAAAATTTCAATGCGTGGATCGTAATTTTTCTTTTATCTCGCCAAGATGCGTCAGTCGCTCCAATCGACAAAAGGTAATGCCATCCAAAAGAAAATTCTATGGGAATTCTAAATCTGCAATCGGTTTTGCGATGCGACGGATACTTCTGAGAAAATGATATTTTTGTTCAGCCTTCAAAAACTTAAAATTAAAAAAAAAAAAATTCTATTCGTGGATCGTAATTTTTCTTTTATCTCGCCAAGATGCTCCAATCGACAAAAGGCAATGCCATCCAAAAGAAAATTCCATGGGGATTCTAAATCTGCGATCAGTTTTGCGATACAACGGATACTTTTTGAGAAAATGATATTTTTGTGCAGCCTTCAAAAACTTAAAAATTCTTAAAAAAAAATTCAATGCGTGGATCGTAATTTTTCTTTTATCTCGCCAAGATGCTCCAATCGACAAAAGGCAATGCCATCCAAAAGAAAATTCCATGGGGATTCTAAATCTGCAATCAGTTTTGCGATGCGACGGATACTTTTTGAGAAAATGATATTTTTGTGCAGCCTTCAAAAACTCAAAATTTCTCAAAAAAAAATTTCAGTGCGTGGATCGTAATTTTTCTTTTATCTCGCCAAGATGCTCCAATCGATAAAAGCTTATGTTGTCCGAAAGAAAATTCCATGGGGATTCCAAATCTGCAATCCGTTTTGCGATGCGACGGATACTTTTTGAGAAAATGATATTTTTGTGCAGCCTTCAAAAACTTTAAAAAAAAAAAATTCTATTCGTGGATCGTAATTTTTCTTATATCGCGCCAAGATGCTCCAATCGACAAAAGGTAATGCCATCCAAGAGAAAATTCCATGGGGATTCTAAATCTGCAATCGGTTTTGCGATGCGACGGATACTTTTTGAGAAAATGATATTTTTGTGCAGCTTTCAAAAAATTAAAATTTCTTTAAAAAAAATTTCAATGCGTGGATCGTAATTTTTCTTTTATCTCGCCAAGATGCGTCAGTCGCTCCAATCGACAAAAGGTAATGCCATCCAAAAGAAAATTCTATGGGAATTCTAAATCTGCAATCGGTTTTGCGATGCGACGGATACTTCTGAGAAAATGATATTTTTGTTCAGCCTTCAAAAACTTAAAATTAAAAAAAAAAAAATTCTATTCGTGGATCGTAATTTTTCTTTTATCTCGCCAAGATGCTCCAATCGACAAAAGGCAATGCCATCCAAAAGAAAATTCCATGGGGATTCTAAATCTGCGATCAGTTTTGCGATACAACGGATACTTTTTGAGAAAATGATATTTTTGTGCAGCCTTCAAAAACTTAAAAATTCTTAAAAAAAAATTCAATGCGTGGATCGTAATTTTTCTTTTATCTCGCCAAGATGCTCCAATCGACAAAAGGCAATGCCATCCAAAAGAAAATTCTATGGGGATTCTAAATCTGCAATCAATTTTGCGATGCGACGGATACTTTTTGAGAAAATGATATTTTTGTGCAGCCTTCAAAAACTCAAAATTTCTCAAAAAAAAATTTCAGTGCGTGGATCGTAATTTTTCTTTTATCTCGCCAAGATGCTCCAATCGATAAAAGCTTATGTTGTCCGAAAGAAAATTCCATGGGGATTCCAAATCTGCAATCCGTTTTGCGATGCGACGGATACTTTTTGAGAAAATGATATTTTTGTGCAGCCTTCAAAAACTTTAAAAAAAAAAAATTCTATTCGTGGATCGTAATTTTTCTTATATCGCGCCAAGATGCTCCAATCGACAAAAGGTAATGCCATCCAAGAGAAAATTCCATGGGGATTCTAAATCTGCAATCGGTTTTGCGATGCGACGGATACTTTTTGAGAAAATGATATTTTTGTGCAGCCTTCACAAACTTTAAATTTCTTTAAAAAAAATTTCAACGCGTGAATCGTAATTTTTCTTTTATCTCGCCAAGATGCTCCAATCGACAAAAATCAATGCCATCCAAAAGCAAATTCCATGGGGATTCTAAATCTGCAATCAGCTTTGCGATGCGACGGATACTTTTTGAGAAAATGATATTTTTGTGCAGCCTTCAAAAACTTAAAAATTATTAAAAAAAATTCAATGCGTGGATCGTAATTTTTCTTTTATCTCGCCAAGATGCTCCAATCAACAAAAGCTTATGTTATCCGAAAGAAAATTCCATGAGGATTCCAAATCTGCAATCCGTTTTGCGATGCGACGGATACTTTTTGAGAAAATGATATTTTTGTGCAGCCTTCAAAAACTTAAAATTTAAAAAAAAAAAATTCTATTCGTGGATCGTAATTTTTCTTATATCGCGCCAAGATGCTCCAATCAACAAAAGGTAATGCCATCCAAAAGAAAATTCTATGGGGATTCTAAATCTGCAATCGGTTTTGCGATGCGACGGATACTTTTTGAGAAAATGATATTTTGTGCAGCCTTCAAAAACTTTAAATTTCTTTAAAAAAAATTTCAACGCGTATATCGTAATTTTTCTTTTATCTCGCCAAGATGCTCCAATCGACAAAAGGCAACGCCATCCAAAAGAAAATTCCATGGGGATTCTAAATCTGCAATCAGTTTTGCGATGCGACGGATACTTTTTGAGAAAATGATATTTTTGTGCAGCCTTCAAAAACTTTAAATTTCTTTAAAAAAAATTTCAACGCGTGAATCGTAATTTTTCTTTTATCTCGCCAAGATGCTCCAATCGACAAAAGGCAATGCCATCCAAACGAAAATTCCATGGGGATTCTAAATCTGCGATCAGTTTTGCGATACAACGGATACTTTTTGAGAAAATGATATTTTTGTGCAGCCTTCAAAAACTTAAAAATTCTTAAAAAAAAATTCAATGCGTGGATCGTAATTTTTCTTTTATCTCGCCAAGATGCTCCAATCGACAAAAGGCAATGCCATCCAAAAGAAAATTCCATGGGGATTCTAAATCTGCAATCAGTTTTGCGATGCGACGGATACTTTTTGAGAAAATGATATTTTTGTGCAGCCTTCAAAAACTCAAAATTTCTCAAAAAAAAATTTCAGTGCGTGGATCGTAATTTTTCTTTTATCTCGCCAAGATGCTCCAATCGATAAAAGCTTATGTTGTCCGAAAGAAAATTCCATGGGGATTCCAAATCTGCAATCCGTTTTGCGATGCGACGGATACTTTTTGAGAAAATGATATTTTTGTGCAGCCTTCAAAAACTTTTAAAAAAAAAAATTCTATTCGTGGATCGTAATTTTTCTTATATCGCGCCAAGATGCTCCAATCGACAAAAGGTAATGCCATCCAAGAGAAAATTCCATGGGGATTCTAAATCTGCAATCGGTTTTGCGATGCGACGGATACTTTTTGAGAAAATGATATTTTTGTGCAGCTTTCAAAAAATTAAAATTTCTTTAAAAAAAATTTCAATGCGTGGATCGTAATTTTTCTTTTATCTCGCCAAGATGCGTCAGTCGCTCCAATCGACAAAAGGTAATGCCATCCAAAAGAAAATTCTATGGGAATTCTAAATCTGCAATCGGTTTTGCGATGCGACGGATACTTCTGAGAAAATGATATTTTTGTTCAGCCTTCAAAAACTTAAAATTAAAAAAAAAAAAATTCTATTCGTGGATCGTAATTTTTCTTTTATCTCGCCAAGATGCTCCAATCGACAAAAGGCAATGCCATCCAAAAGAAAATTCCATGGGGATTCTAAATCTGCAATCAGTTTTGCGATACAACGGATACTTTTTGAGAAAATGATATTTTTGTGCAGCCTTCAAAAACTTAAAAATTCTTAAAAAAAAATTCAATGCGTGGATCGTAATTTTTCTTTTATCTCGCCAAGATGCTCCAATCGACAAAAGGCAATGCCATCCAAAAGAAAATTCTATGGGGATTCTAAATCTGCAATCAATTTTGCGATGCGACGGATACTTTTTGAGAAAATGATATTTTTGTGCAGCCTTCAAAAACTCAAAATTTCTCAAAAAAAAATTTCAGTGCGTGGATCGTAATTTTTCTTTTATCTCGCCAAGATGCTCCAATCGATAAAAGCTTATGTTGTCCGAAAGAAAATTCCATGGGGATTCCAAATCTGCAATCCGTTTTGCGATGCGACGGATACTTTTTGAGAAAATGATATTTTTGTGCAGCCTTCAAAAACTTAAAAAAAAAAAATTCTATTCGTGGATCGTAATTTTTCTTATATCGCGCCAAGATGCTCCAATCGACAAAAGGTAATGCCATCCAAGAGAAAATTCCATGGGGATTCTAAATCTGCAATCGGTTTTGCGATGCGACGGATACTTTTTGAGAAAATGATATTTTTGTGCAGCCTTCACAAACTTTAAATTTCTTTAAAAAAAATTTCAACGCGTGAATCGTAATTTTTCTTTTATCTCGCCAAGATGCTCCAATCAACAAAAGGCAATGCCATCCAAAAGAAAAGTCCATGGGGATTCTAAATCTGCAATCAGTTTTGCGATGCGACGGATACTTTTTGAGAAAATGATATTTTTGTGCAGCCTTCAAAAACTCAAAATTTCTCAAAAAAAAATTTCAGTGCGTGGATCGTAATTTTTCTTTTATCTCGCCAAGATGCTCCAATCAACAAAAGCTTATGTTATCCGAAAGAAAATTCCATGAGGATTCCAAATCTGCAATCCGTTTTGCGATGCGACGGATACTTTTTGAGAAAATGATATTTTTGTGCAGCCTTCAAAAACTTAAAATTTAAAAAAAAAAAATTCTATTCGTGGATCGTAATTTTTCTTATATCGCGCCAAGATGCTCCAATCAACAAAAGGTAATGCCATCCAAAAGAAAATTCTATGGGGATTCTAAATCTGCAATCGGTTTTGCGATGCGACGGATACTTTTTGAGAAAATGATATTTTGTGCAGCCTTCAAAAACTTTAAATTTCTTTAAAAAAAATTTCAACGCGTATATCGTAATTTTTCTTTTATCTCGCCAAGATGCTCCAATCGACAAAAGGCAACGCCATCCAAAAGAAAATTCCATGGGGATTCTAAATCTGCAATCAGTTTTGCGATGCGACGGATACTTTTTGAGAAAATGATATTTTTGTGCAGCCTTCAAAAACTTTAAATTTCTTTAAAAAAAATTTCAACGCGTGAATCGTAATTTTTCTTTTATCTCGCCAAGATGCTCCAATCGACAAAAGGCAATGCCATCCAAACGAAAATTCCATGGGGATTCTAAATCTGCGATCAGTTTTGCGATACAACGGATACTTTTTGAGAAAATGATATTTTTGTGCAGCCTTCAAAAACTTAAAAATTCTTAAAAAAAAATTCAATGCGTGGATCGTAATTTTTCTTTTATCTCGCCAAGATGCTCCAATCGACAAAAGGCAATGCCATCCAAAAGAAAATTCCATGGGGATTCTAAATCTGCAATCAGTTTTGCGATGCGACGGATACTTTTTGAGAAAATGATATTTTTGTGCAGCCTTCAAAAACTCAAAATTTCTCAAAAAAAAATTTCAGTGCGTGGATCGTAATTTTTCTTTTATCTCGCCAAGATGCTCCAATCGATAAAAGCTTATGTTGTCCGAAAGAAAATTCCATGGGGATTCCAAATCTGCAATCCGTTTTGCGATGCGACGGATACTTTTTGAGAAAATGATATTTTTGTGCAGCCTTCAAAAACTTAAAAAAAAAAAAATTCTATTCGTGGATCGTAATTTTTCTTATATCGCGCCAAGATGCTCCAATCGACAAAAGGTAATGCCATCCAAGAGAAAATTCCATGGGGATTCTAAATCTGCAATCGGTTTTGCGATGCGACGGATACTTTTTGAGAAAATGATATTTTTGTGCAGCTTTCAAAAAATTAAAATTTCTTTAAAAAAAATTTCAATGCGTGGATCGTAATTTTTCTTTTATCTCGCCAAGATGCGTCAGTCGCTCCAATCGACAAAAGGTAATGCCATCCAAAAGAAAATTCTATGGGAATTCCAAATCTGCAATCGGTTTTGCGATGCGACGGATACTTCTGAGAAAATGATATTTTTGTTCAGCCTTCAAAAACTTAAAATTAAAAAAAAAAAAATTCTATTCGTGGATCGTAATTTTTCTTTTATCTCGCCAAGATGCTCCAATCGACAAAAGGCAATGCCATCCAAAAGAAAATTCCATGGGGATTCTAAATCTGCAATCAGTTTTGCGATGCAACGGATACTTTTTGAGAAAATGATATTTTTGTGCAGCCTTCAAAAACTTTAAATTTCTTTAAAAAAAATTTCAACGCGTGAATCGTAATTTTTCTTTTATCTCGCCAAGATGCTCCAATCGACAAAAGGCAATGCCATCCAAAAGAAAATTCCATGGGGATTCTAAATCTGCGATCAGTTTTGCGATACAACGGATACTTTTTGAGAAAATGATATTTTTGTGCAGCCTTCAAAAACTTAAAAATTCTTAAAAAAAAATTCAATTCGTGGATCGTAATTTTTCTTTTATCTCGCCAAGATGCTCCAATCGACAAAAGGCAATGCCATCCAAAAGAAAATTCTATGGGGATTCTAAATCTGCAATCAATTTTGCGATGCGACGGATACTTTTTGAGAAAATGATATTTTTGTGCAGCCTTCAAAAACTCAAAATTTCTCAAAAAAAAATTTCAGTGCGTGGATCGTAATTTTTCTTTTATCTCGCCAAGATACTCCAATCGACAAAAGGCAACGCCATCCAAAAGGAAATTCCATGGGGATTCTAATACTAGTACTAGTACTAGTACTAGTACTAATACTATTCTGATACTTTTTGAGAAAATGATATTTTTGTGCAGCCTTCAAAAACTTAAAAATTCTTAAAAAAAATTCAATGCGTGGATCGTAATTTTTCTTTTATCTCGCCAAGATGCTCCAATCGACAAAAGGTAATGTTATCCGAAAGAAAATTCCATGAGGATTCCAAATCTGCAATCCGTTTTGCGATGCGGCTGATACTTTTTAAGAAAATGATATTTTTGTGCAGCCTTCAAAAAATTAAAATTTCTTTAAAAAAAATTTCAACGCGTGAATCGTAATTTTTCTTTTATCTCGCCAAGATGCTCCAATCGACAAAAGGCAACGCCATCCAAAAGAAAATTCCATGAGGATTCTAAATCTGCAATCAGTTTTGCGATGCGACGAATACTTTTTGAGAAAATTATATTTTTGTGCAGCCTTCACAAACTTTAAATTTCTTTAAAAAAAATTTCAACGCGTGAATCGTAATTTTTCTTTTATCTCGCCAAGATGCTCCAATCGACAAAAGGCAACGCCATCCAAAAGAAAATTCCATGAGGATTCTAAATCTGCAATCAGTTTTGCGATGCGACGGATACTTTTTGAGAAAATTATATTTTTGTGCAGCCTTCAAAAACTTTAAATTTCTTTAAAAAAAATTTCAACGCGTGAATCGTAATTTTTCTTTTATCTCGCCAAGATGCTCCAATCGACAAAAGGCAATGCCGTCCAAAAGAAAATTCCATGGGGATTCTAAATCTGCAATCGGCTTTGCGATGCGACGGATACTTTTTGAGAAAATGATATTTTTGTGCAGCCTTCAAAAAATTAAAATTTCTTTAAAAAAAATTTCAACGCGTATATCGTAATTTTTCTTTTATCTCGCCAAGATGCTCCAATCGACAAAAGGCAATGCCATCCAAAAGAAAATTCCATGGGGATTCTAAATCTGCAATCAGCTTTGCGATGCGACGGATACTTTTTGAGAAAATGATATTTTTGTGCAGCCTTCAAAAACTTAAAAATTCTTAAAAAAAAATTCAATGCGTGGATCGTAATTTTTCTTTTATCTCGCCAAGATGCTCCAATCGACAAAAGGCAATGCCATCCAAAAGGAAATTCCATGGGGATTCTAAATCTGCAATCAGTTTTGCGATGCGACGGATACTTTTTGAGAAAATTATATTTTTGTGCAGCCTTCAAAAACTTAAAAATTCTTAAAAAAAATTCAATGCGTGGATCGTAATTTTTCTTTTATCTCGCCAAGATGCTCCAATCGACAAAAATCAATGCCATCCAAAAGCAAATTCCATGGGGATTCTAAATCTGCAATCAGCTTTGCGATGCGACGGATACTTTTTGAGAAAATGATATTTTTGTGCAGCCTTCAAAAACTTAAAAATTATTAAAAAAAATTCAATGCGTGGATCGTAATTTTTCTTTTATCTCGCCAAGATGCTCCAATCGACAAAAGGCAATGCCATCCAAAAGAAAATTCCATGGGGATTCTAAATCTGCAATCAGTTTTGCGATGCAACGGATACTTTTTGAGAAAATGATATTTTTGTGCAGCCTTCAAAAACTTTAAATTTCTTTAAAAAAAATTTCAACGCGTGAATCGTAATTTTTCTTTTATCTCGCCAAGATGCTCCAATCGACAAGAGGCAATGCCATCCAAAAGAAAATTCCATGGGGATTCTAAATCTGCAATCAGTTTTGCGATGCGACGGATACTTTTTGAGAAAATGATATTTTTGTGCAGCCTTCAAAAACTTAAAAATTCTAAAAAAAAATTCAATGCGTGGATCGTAATTTTTCTTTTATCTCGCCAAGATGCTCCAATCGACAAAAGGTAATGTTATCCGAAAGAAAATTCCATGAGGATTCCAAATCTGCAATCCGTTTTGCGATGCGGCGGATACTTTTTAAGAAAATGATATTTTTGTGCAGCCTTCAAAAAATTAAAATTTCTTTAAAAAAAATTTCAACGCGTGAATCGTAATTTTTCTTTTATCTCGCCAAGATGCTCCAATCGACAAAAGGCAATGCCATCCAAAAGGAAATTCCATGGGGATTCTAAATCTGCAATCAGTTTTGCGATGCGACGGATACTTTTTGAGAAAATGATATTTTTGTGCAGCCTTCAAAAAATTAAAATTTCATAAAAAAAAAATTCAATGCGTGGATCGTAATTTCTCTTATATCGCGCCAAGATGTTCCAATCGACAAAAGGTAATGTTATCCGAAAGAAAATTCCATGAGGATTCCAAATCTGCAATCCGTTTTGCGATGCGACGGATACTTTTTGAGAAAATGATATTTTTATGCAGCCTTCAAAAACTTAAAATTTAAAAAAAAAATTCTATTCGTGGATCGTAGTTTTTCTTATATCGCGCCAAGATGCTCCAATCGACAAAAGGTAATGCCATCCAAAAGAAAATTCCATGGGGATTCTAAATCTGCAATTAGCTTTGCGATGCGACGGATACTTTTTGAGAAAATGATATTTTTGTGCAGCCTTCAAAAACTTAAAAATTCTTAAAAAAAAAATTCAATGCGTGGATCGTAATTTCTCTTATATCGCGCCAAGATGCTCCAATCGACAAAAGGCAAGGCCATATAAAAGAAAATTTCATGGGGATTCTAAATCTGCAATCAGTTTTGCGATGCGACGGATACTTTTTGAGAAAATGATATTTTTGTGCAGCCTTCAAAAACTTTAAATTTCTTTAAAAAAAATTTCAACGCGTGAATCGTAATTTTTCTTTTATCTCGCCAAGATGCTCCAATCGACAAAAGGCAATGCCATCCAAAAGAAAATTCCATGGGGATTCTAAATCTGCAATCAGCTTTGCGATGCGACGGATACTTTTTGAGAAAATGATATTTTTGTGCAGCCTTCAAAAAATTAAAATTTCTTTAAAAAAAATTTCAACGCGTATATCGTAATTTTTCTTTTATCTCGCCAAGATGTTCCAATCGACAAAAGGCAATGCCATCCAAAAGAAAATTCCATGGGGATTCTAAATCTGCAATCAGCTTTGCGATGCGACGGATACTTTTTGAGAAAATGATATTTTTGTGCAGCCTTCAAAAACTTTAAATTTCTTTAAAAAAAATTTCAACGCGTGAATCGTAATTTTTCTTTTATCTCGCCAAGATGCTCCAATCGACAAAAGCTTACGTTATCCGAAAGAAAATTCCATGAGGATTCCAAATCTGCAATCCGTTTTGCGATGCGACGGATGCTTTTTGAGAAAATGATATTTTTGTGCAGCCTTCAAAAACTTAAAAATTCTTAAAAAAATAATTCAATGCGTGGATCGTAATTTCTCTTATATCGCGCCAAGATGTTCCAATCGACAAAAGGTAATGTTATCCGAAAGAAAATTCCATGAGGATTCCAAATCTGCAATCGGTTTTGCGATGCGACAGATACTTTTTGAGAAAATGATATTTTTGTGCAGCCTTCAAAAAATTAAAATTTCTTTAAAAAAAATTTCAATGCGTGGATCGTAATTTTTCTTTTATCTCGCCAAGATGCTTCAATCGCTCCAATCGACAAAAGGTAATGCCATCCAAAAGAAAATTCTATGGGAATTCTAAATCTGCAATCGGTTTTGCGATGCGACGGATACTTTTTGAGAAAATGATATTTTTGTGCAGCCTTCACAAACTTTAAATTTCTTTAAAAAAAATTTCAATGCGTGGATCGTAATTTCTCTTATATCGCGCCAAGATGTTCCAATCGACAAAAGCTAATGTTATCCGAAATAAAATTCCATGGGGATTCTAAATCTGCAATCAGTTTTGCGATGCGACGGATACTTTTTGAGAAAATGATATTTTTGTGCAGCCTTCAAAAATTTAAAAATTCTTAAAAAAAAATTCAATGCGTGGATCGTAATTTTTCTTTTATCTCGCCAAGATGCTCCAATCGACAAAAGCTTATGTTATCCGAAAGAAAATTCCATGAGGATTCCAAATCTGCAATCCGTTTTGCGATGCGACGGATGCTTTTTAAGAAAATGTAATTTTTGTGCAGCCTTCAAAAACTTAAAATTTAAAAAAAAAAAATTCTATTCGTGGATCGTAATTTTTCTTATATGGCGCCAAGATGCTCCAATCGACAAAAGGTAATGCCATCCAAAAGAAAATTCCATGGGGATTCTAAATCTGCAATCAGTTTTGCGATGCGATGGATACTTTTTGAGAAAATGATATTTTTGTGCAGCCTTCACAAACTTTAAATTTCTTTAAAAAAAATTTCAACGCGTGAATCGTAATTTTTCTTTTATCTCGCCAAGATGCTTCAATCGCTCCAATCGACAAAAGGTAATGCCATCCAAAAGAAAATTCCATGGGGATTCTAAATCTGCGATCAGTTTTGCGATACAACGGATACTTTTTGAGAAAATGATATTTTTGTGCAGCCTTCAAAAACTTAAAAATTCTTAAAAAAAAATTCAATGCGTGGATCGTAATTTTTCTTTTATCTCGCCAAGATGCTCCAATCGACAAAAGGCAATGCCGTCCAAAAGAAAATTCCATGGGGATTCTAAATCTGCAATCAGCTTTGCGATGCGACGGATACTTTTTGAGAAAATGATATTTTTGTGCAGCCTTCAAAAAATTAAAATTTCTTTAAAAAAAATTTCAACGCGTATATCGTAATTTTTCTTTTATCTCGCCAAGATGTTCCAATCGACAAAAGGCAATGCCATCCAAAAGAAAATTCCATGGGGATTCTAAATCTGCAATCAGCTTTGCGATGCGACGGATACTTTTTGAGAAAATGATATTTTTGTGCAGCCTTCAAAAACTTTAAATTTCTTTAAAAAAAATTTCAATGCGTGGATCGTAATTTTTCTTTTATCTCGCCAAGATGCTTCAATCGCTCCAATCGACAAAAGGTAATGCCATCCAAAAGAAAATTCCATGGGGATTCTAAATCTGCAATCAGTTTTGCGATGCGACGGATACTTTTTGAGAAAATGATATTTTTGTGCAGCCTTCACAAACTTTAAATTTCTTTAAAAAAAATTTCAACGCGTGAATCGTAATTTTTCTTTTATCTCGCCAAGATGCTCCAATCGACAAAAGCTTACGTTATCCGAAAGAAAATTCCATGAGGATTCCAAATCTGCAATCCGTTTTGCGATGCGACGGATGCTTTTTGAGAAAATGATATTTTTGTGCAGCCTTCAAAAACTTAAAAATTCTTAAAAAAATAATTCAATGCGTGGATCGTAATTTCTCTTATATCGCGCCAAGATGTTCCAATCGACAAAAGGTAATGTTATCCGAAAGAAAATTCCATGAGGATTCCAAATCTGCAATCGGTTTTGCGATGCGACAGATACTTTTTGAGAAAATGATATTTTTGTGCAGCCTTCAAAAACTTAAAAATTCTTAAAAAAAAATTCAATGCGTGGATCGTAATTTTTCTTTTATCTCGCCAAGATGCTCCAATCGACAAAAGGCAATGCCGTCCAAAAGAAAATTCCATGGGGATTCTAAATCTGCAATCAGCTTTGCGATGCGACGGATACTTTTTGAGAAAATGATATTTTTGTGCAGCCTTCAAAAAATTAAAATTTCTTTAAAAAAAATTTCAACGCGTATATCGTAATTTTTCTTTTATCTCGCCAAGATGTTCCAATCGACAAAAGGCAATGCCATCCAAAAGAAAATTCCATGAGGATTCCAAATCTGCAATCGGTTTTGCGATGCGACAGATACTTTTTGAGAAAATGATATTTTTGTGCAGCCTTCAAAAAATTAAAATTTCTTTAAAAAAAATTTCAATGCGTGGATCGTAATTTTTCTTTTATCTCGCCAAGATGCCTCAATCGCTCCAATCGACAAAAGGTAATGCCATCCAAAAGAAAATTCTATGGGAATTCTAAATCTGCAATCGGTTTTGCGATGCGACGGATACTTTTTGAGAAAATGATATTTTTGTGCAGCCTTCACAAACTTTAAATTTCTTTAAAAAAAATTTCAACGCGTGAATCGTAATTTTTCTTTTATCTCGCCAAGATGCTCCAATCGACAAAAGGCAATGCCATCCAAAAGAAAATTCCATGGGGATTCTAAATCTGCAATCAGTTTTGCGATGCGACGGATACTTTTTGAGAAAATGATATTTTTGTGCAGCCTTCAAAAACTTAAAAATTCTAAAAAAAAATTCAATGCGTGGATCGTAATTTTTCTTTTATCTCGCCAAGATGCTCCAATCGACAAAAGGTAATGTTATCCGAAAGAAAATTCCATGAGGATTCCAAATCTGCAATCCGTTTTGCGATGCGGCGGATACTTTTTAAGAAAATGATATTTTTGTGCAGCCTTCAAAAAATTAAAATTTCTTTGAAAAAAATTTCAACGCGTGAATCGTAATTTTTCTTTTATCTCGCCAAGATGCTCCAATCGACAAAAGGCAATGCCATCCAAAAGGAAATTCCATGGGGATTCTAAATCTGCAATCAGTTTTGCGATGCGACGGATACTTTTTGAGAAAATGATATTTTTGTGCAGCCTTCAAAAAATTAAAATTTCATAAAAAAAAAATTCAATGCGTGGATCGTAATTTCTCTTATATCGCGCCAAGATGTTCCAATCGACAAAAGGTAATGTTATCCGAAAGAAAATTCCATGAGGATTCCAAATCTGCAATCCGTTTTGCGATGCGACGGATACTTTTTGAGAAAATGATATTTTTATGCAGCCTTCAAAAACTTAAAATTTAAAAAAAAAATTCTATTCGTGGATCGTAGTTTTTCTTATATCGCGCCAAGATGCTCCAATCGACAAAAGGTAATGCCATCCAAAAGAAAATTCCATGGGGATTCTAAATCTGCAATCAGCTTTGCGATGCGACGGATACTTTTTGAGAAAATGATATTTTTGTGCAGCCTTCAAAAACTTAAAAATTCTTAAAAAAAAAATTCAATGCGTGGATCGTAATTTCTCTTATATCGCGCCAAGATGCTCCAATCGACAAAAGGCAAGGCCATATAAAAGAAAATTTCATGGGGATTCTAAATCTGCAATCAGTTTTGCGATGCGACGGATACTTTTTGAGAAAATGATATTTTTGTGCAGCCTTCAAAAACTTTAAATTTCTTTAAAAAAAATTTCAACGCGTGAATCGTAATTTTTCTTTTATCTCGCCAAGATGCTCCAATCGACAAAAGGCAATGCCATCCAAAAGAAAATTCCATGGGGATTCTAAATCTGCGATCAGCTTTGCGATGCGACGGATACTTTTTGAGAAAATGATATTTTTGTGCAGCCTTCAAAAACTTAAAAATTCTTAAAAAAAAATTCAATGCGTGGATCGTAATTTTTCTTTTATCTCGCCAAGATGCTCCAATCGACAAAAGGCAATGCCGTCCAAAAGAAAATTCCATGGGGATTCTAAATCTGCAATCAGCTTTGCGATGCGACGGATACTTTTTGAGAAAATGATATTTTTGTGCAGCCTTCAAAAAATTAAAATTTCTTTAAAAAAAATTTCAACGCGTATATCGTAATTTTTCTTTTATCTCGCCAAGATGTTCCAATCGACAAAAGGCAATGCCATCCAAAAGAAAATTCCATGGGGATTCTAAATCTGCAATCAGCTTTGCGATGCGACGGATACTTTTTGAGAAAATGATATTTTTGTGCAGCCTTCAAAAACTTTAAATTTCTTTAAAAAAAATTTCAATGCGTGGATCGTAATTTTTCTTTTATCTCGCCAAGATGCTTCAATCGCTCCAATCGACAAAAGGTAATGCCATCCAAAAGAAAATTCCATGGGGATTCTAAATCTGCAATCAGTTTTGCGATGCGACGGATACTTTTTGAGAAAATGATATTTTTGTGCAGCCTTCACAAACTTTAAATTTCTTTAAAAAAAATTTCAACGCGTGAATCGTAATTTTTCTTTTATCTCGCCAAGATGCTCCAATCGACAAAAGCTTACGTTATCCGAAAGAAAATTCCATGAGGATTCCAAATCTGCAATCCGTTTTGCGATGCGACGGATGCTTTTTGAGAAAATGATATTTTTGTGCAGCCTTCAAAAACTTAAAAATTCTTAAAAAAATAATTCAATGCGTGGATCGTAATTTCTCTTATATCGCGCCAAGATGTTCCAATCGACAAAAGGTAATGTTATCCGAAAGAAAATTCCATGAGGATTCCAAATCTGCAATCGGTTTTGCGATGCGACAGATACTTTTTGAGAAAATGATATTTTTGTGCAGCCTTCAAAAAATTAAAATTTCTTTAAAAAAAATTTCAATGCGTGGATCGTAATTTTTCTTTTATCTCGCCAAGATGCTTCAATCGCTCCAATCGACAAAAGGTAATGCCATCCAAAAGAAAATTCTATGGGAATTCTAAATCTGCAATCGGTTTTGCGATGCGACGGATACTTTTTGAGAAAATGATATTTTTGTGCAGCCTTCACAAACTTTAAATTTCTTTAAAAAAAATTTCAACGCGTGAATCGTAATTTTTCTTTTATCTCGCCAAGATGCTCCAATCGACAAAAGGCAATGCCATCCAAAAGAAAATTCCATGGGGATTCTAAATCTGCAATCAGTTTTGCGATGCGACGGATACTTTTTGAGAAAATGATATTTTTGTGCAGCCTTCAAAAACTTAAAAATTCTAAAAAAAAATTCAATGCGTGGATCGTAATTTTTCTTTTATCTCGCCGAGATGCTCCAATCGACAAAAGGTAATGTTATCCGAAAGAAAATTCCATGAGGATTCCAAATCTGCAATCCGTTTTGCGATGCGGCGGATACTTTTTAAGAAAATGATATTTTTGTGCAGCCTTCAAAAAATTAAAATTTCTTTAAAAAAAATTTCAACGCGTGAATCGTAATTTTTCTTTTATCTCGCCAAGATGCTCCAATCGACAAAAGGCAATGCCATCCAAAAGAAAATTCCATGGGGATTCTAAATCTGCAATCAGTTTTGCGATGCGACGGATACTTTTTGAGAAAATGATATTTTTGTGCAGCCTTCAAAAACTCAAAATTTCTCAAAAAAAAATTTCAGTGCGTGGATCGTAATTTTTCTTTTATCTCGCCAAGATGCTCCAATCGACAAAAGCTTATGTTATCCGAAAGAAAATTCCATGAGGATTCCAAATCTGCAATCCGTTTTGCGATGCGACGGATACTTTTTGAGAAAATGATATTTTTATGCAGCCTTCAAAAACTTAAAATTTAAAAAAAAAATTCTATTCGTGGATCGTAGTTTTTCTTATATCGCGCCAAGATGCTCCAATCGACAAAAGGTAATGCCATCCAAAAGAAAATTCCATGGGGATTCTAAATCTGCAATCAGCTTTGCGATGCGACGGATACTTTTTGAGAAAATGATATTTTTGTGCAGCCTTCAAAAACTTAAAAATTCTTAAAAAAAAAATTCAATGCGTGGATCGTAATTTCTCTTATATCGCGCCAAGATGCTCCAATCGACAAAAGGCAAGGCCATATAAAAGAAAATTTCATGGGGATTCTAAATCTGCAATCAGTTTTGCGATGCGACGGATACTTTTTGAGAAAATGATATTTTTGTGCAGCCTTCAAAAACTTTAAATTTCTTTAAAAAAAATTTCAACGCGTGAATCGTAATTTTTCTTTTATCTCGCCAAGATGCTCCAATCGACAAAAGGCAATGCTGTCCAAAAGAAAATTCCATGGGGATTCTAAATCTGCAATCAGCTTTGCGATGCGACGGATACTTTTTGAGAAAATGATATTTTTGTGCAGCCTTCAAAAAATTAAAATTTCTTTAAAAAAAATTTCAACGCGTATATCGTAATTTTTCTTTTATCTCGCCAAGATGCTCCAATCGACAAAAGGCAATGCCATCCAAAAGAAAATTCCATGGGGATTCTAAATCTGCAATCAGCTTTGCGATGCGACGGATACTTTTTGAGAAAATGATATTTTTGTGCAGCCTTCAAAAACTTTAAATTTCTTTAAAAAAAATTTCAACGCGTGAATCGTAATTTTTCTTTTATCTCGCCAAGATGCTCCAATCGACAAAAGGCAATGCCGTCCAAAAGAAAATTCCATGGGGATTCTAAATCTGCAATCGGCTTTGCGATGCGACGGATACTTTTTGAGAAAATGATATTTTTGTGCAGCCTTCAAAAAATTAAAATTTCTTTAAAAAAAATTTCAACGCGTATATCGTAATTTTTCTTTTATCTCGCCAAGATGCTCCAATCAACAAAAGGCAATGCCATCCAAAAGAAAATTCCATGGGGATTCTAAATCTGCAATCAGCTTTGCGATGCGACGGATACTTTTTGAGAAAATGATATTTTTGTGCAGCCTTCAAAAACTTAAAAATTCTTAAAAAAAAATTCAATGCGTGGATCGTAATTTTTCTTTTATCTCGCCAAGATGCTCCAATCGACAAAAGGCAATGCCATCCAAAAGGAAATTCCATGGGGATTCTAAATCTGCAATCAGTTTTGCGATGCGACGGATACTTTTTGAGAAAATTATATTTTTGTGCAGCCTTCAAAAACTTAAAAATTCTTAAAAAAAATTCAATGCGTGGATCGTAATTTTTCTTTTATCTCGCCAAGATGCTCCAATCGACAAAAATCAATGCCATCCAAAAGAAAATTCCATGGGGATTCTAAATCTGCAATCAGCTTTGCGATGCGACGGATACTTTTTGAGAAAATGATATTTTTGTGCAGCCTTCAAAAACTTAAAAATTATTAAAAAAAAATTCAATGCGTGGATCGTAATTTTTCTTTTATCTCTTTTTAAGAAAATGATATTTTTGTGCAGCCTTCAAAAAATTAAAATTTCTTTAAAAAAAATTTCAACGCGTGAATCGTAATTTTTCTTTTATCTCGCCAAGATGCTCCAATCGACAAAAGGCAAAGCCATCCAAAAGAAAATTCCATGAGGATTCTAAATCTGCGATCAGTTTTGCGATGCGACGGATACTTTTTGAGAAAATGATATTTTTGTGCAGCCTTCAAAAACTTAAAAATTCTTAAAAAAAAAATTCAATGCGTGGATCGTAATTTCTCTTATATGGCGCCAAGATGTTCCAATCGACAAAAGGTAATGTTATCCGAAATAAAATTCCATGAGGATTCCAAATCTGCAATCCGTTTTGCGATGCGATGGAAAATGATATTTTTGTGCAGCCTTCAAAAAATTAAAATTTCTTTAAAAAAAATTTCAATGCGTGGATCGTAATTTCTCTTATATCGCGCCAAGATGTTCCAATCGACAAAAGCTAATGTTATCCGAAATAAAATTCCATGGGGATTCTAAATCTGCAATCAGTTTTGCGATGCGACGGATACTTTTTGAGAAAATGATATTTTTGTGCAGCCTTCAAAAACTTAAAAATTCTTAAAAAAAAATTCAATGCGTGGATCGTAATTTTTCTTTTATCTCGCCAAGATGCTCCAATCGACAAAAGCTTATGTTATCCGAAAGAAAATTCCATGAGGATTCCAAATCTGCAATCCGTTTTGCGATGCGACGGATGCTTTTTGAGAAAATGTAATTTTTGTGCAGCCTTCAAAAACTTAAAATTTAAAAAAAAAAAATTCTATTCGTGGATCGTAATTTTTCTTATATGGCGCCAAGATGCTCCAATCGACAAAAGGTAATGCCATCCAAAAGAAAATTCCATGGGGATTCTAAATCTGCAATCCGTTTTGCGATGCGATGGATACTTTTTGAGAAAATGATATTTTTGTGCAGCCTTCACAAACTTTAAATTTCTTTAAAAAAAATTTCAACGCGTGAATCGTAATTTTTCTTTTATCTCGCCAAGATGCTTCAATCGTTCCAATCGACAAAAGGTAATGCCATCCAAAAGAAAAATCCATGGGGATTCTAAATCTGCAATCCGTTTTGCGATGCGACGGATACTTTTTGAGAAAATGATATTTTTGTGCAGCCTTCAAAAAATTTAAATTTCTTTAAAAAAAATTTCAATGCGTGGATCGTAATTTTTCTTTTATCTCGCCAAGATGCTTCAATCGCTCCAATCGACAAAAGGTAATGCCATCCAAAAGAAAATTCCATGGGGATTCTAAATCTGCAATCAGTTTTGCGATGCGACGGATACTTTTTGAGAAAATGATATTTTTGTGCAGCCTTCAAAAACTTAAAAATTATTAAAAAAAAATTCAATGCGTGGATCGTAATTTTTCTTTTATCTCTTTTTAAGAAAATGATATTTTTGTGCAGCCTTCAAAAAATTAAAATTTCTTTAAAAAAAATTTCAACGCGTGAATCGTAATTTTTCTTTTATCTCGCCAAGATGCTCCAATCGACAAAAGGCAACGCCATCCAAAAGAAAATTCCATGAGGATTCTAAATCTGCGATCAGTTTTGCGATGCGACGGATACTTTTTGAGAAAATGATATTTTTGTGCAGCCTTCAAAAACTTAAAAATTCTTAAAAAAAAAATTCAATGCGTGGATCGTAATTTCTCTTATATGGCGCCAAGATGTTCCAATCGACAAAAGGTAATGTTATCCGAAATAAAATTCCATGAGGATTCCAAATCTGCAATCCGTTTTGCGATGCGATGGAAAATGATATTTTTGTGCAGCCTTCAAAAAATTAAAATTTCTTTAAAAAAAATTTCAATGCGTGGATCGTAATTTCTCTTATATCGCGCCAAGATGTTCCAATCGACAAAAGGTAATGTTATCCGAAATAAAATTCCATGGGGATTCTAAATCTGCAATCAGTTTTGCGATGCGACGGATACTTTTTGAGAAAATGATATTTTTGTGCAGCCTTCAAAAACTTAAAAATTCTTAAAAAAAAATTCAATGCGTGGATCGTAATTTTTCTTTTATCTCGCCAAGATGCTCCAATCGACAAAAGCTTATGTTATCCGAAAGAAAATTCCATGAGGATTCCAAATCTGCAATCCGTTTTGCGATGCGACGGATGCTTTTTGAGAAAATGTAATTTTTGTGCAGCCTTCAAAAACTTAAAATTTAAAAAAAAAAAATTCTATTCGTGGATCGTAATTTTTCTTATATGGCGCCAAGATGCTCCAATCGACAAAAGGTAATGCCATCCAAAAGAAAATTCCATGGGGATTCTAAATCTGCAATCCGTTTTGCGATGCGACGGATACTTTTTGAGAAAATGATATTTTCGTGCAGCCTTCAAAAACTTAAAAATTCTTAAAAAAAAATTCAATGCGTGGATCGTAATTTTTCTTTTATCTCGCCAAGATGCTCCAATCGACAAAAGCTTATGTTATCCGAAAGAAAATTCCATGAGGATTCCAAATCTGCAATCCGTTTTGCGATGCGACGGATGCTTTTTGAGAAAATGTAATTTTTGTGCAGCCTTCAAAAACTTAAAATTTAAAAAAAAAAAATTCTATTCGTGGATCGTAATTTTTCTTATATGGCGCCAAGATGCTCCAATCGACAAAAGGTAATGCCATCCAAAAGAAAATTCCATGGGGATTCTAAATCTGCAATCCGTTTTGCGATGCGACGGATACTTTTTGAGAAAATGATATTTTTGTGCAGCCTTCAAAAAATTTAAATTTCTTTAAAAAAAATTTCAATGCGTGGATCGTAATTTTTCTTTTATCTCGCCAAGATGCTTCAATCGCTCCAATCGACAAAAGGTAATGCCATCCAAAAGAAAATTCCATGGGGATTCTAAATCTGCAATCAGTTTTGCGATGCGACGGATACTTTTTGAGAAAATGATATTTTTGTGCAGCCTTCACAAACTTTAAATTTCTTTAAAAAAAATTTCAACGCGTGAATCGTAATTTTTCTTTTATCTCGCCAAGATGCTCCAATCGACAAAAGCTTATGTTATCCGAAAGAAAATTCCATGAGGATTCCAAATCTGCAATCCGTTTTGCGATGCGACGGATGCTTTTTGAGAAAATGATATTTTTGTGCAGCCTTCAAAAACTTAAAAATTCTTAAAAAAATAATTCAATGCGTGGATCGTAATTTCTCTTATATCGCGCCAAGATGTTCCAATCGACAAAAGGTAATGTTATCCAAAAGAAAATTCCATGAGGATTCCAAATCTGCAATCAGCTTTGCGATGCGACGGATACTTTTTGAGAAAATGATATTTTTGTGCAGCCTTCAAAAACTTAAAAATTCTTAAAAAAAAATTCAATGCGTGGATCGTAATTTTTCTTTTATCTCGCCAAGATGCTCCAATCGACAAAAGGCAATGCCGTCCAAAAGAAAATTCCATGGGGATTCTAAATCTGCAATCAGCTTTGCGATGCGACGGATACTTTTTGAGAAAATGATATTTTTGTGCAGCCTTCAAAAAATTAAAATTTCTTTAAAAAAAATTTCAACGCGTATATCGTAATTTTTCTTTTATCTCGCCAAGATGCTCCAATCGACAAAAGGCAATGCCATCCAAAAGAAAATTCCATGGGAATTCTAAATCTGCAATCAGCTTTGCGATGCGACGGATACTTTTTGAGAAAATGATATTTTTGTGCAGCCTTCAAAAACTTAAAAATTCTTAAAAAAAAATTCAATGCGTGGATCGTAATTTTTCTTTTATCTCGCCAAGATGCTCCAATCGACAAAAGGCAATGCCATCCAAAAGGAAATTCCATGGGGATTCTAAATCTGCAATCAGTTTTGCGATGCGACGGATACTTTTTGAGAAAATTATATTTTTGTGCAGCCTTCAAAAACTTAAAAATTCTTAAAAAAAATTCAATGCGTGGATCGTAATTTTTCTTTTATCTCGCCAAGATGCTCCAATCGACAAAAATCAATGCCATCCAAAAGAAAATTCCATGGGGATTCTAAATCTGCAATCAGCTTTGCGATGCGACGGATACTTTTTGAGAAAATGATATTTTTGTGCAGCCTTCAAAAACTTAAAAATTATTAAAAAAAAATTCAATGCGTGGATCGTAATTTTTCTTTTATCTCTTTTTAAGAAAATGATATTTTTGTGCAGCCTTCAAAAAATTAAAATTTCTTTAAAAAAAATTTCAACGCGTGAATCGTAATTTTTCTTTTATCTCGCCAAGATGCTCCAATCGACAAAAGGCAACGCCATCCAAAAGAAAATTCCATGAGGATTCTAAATCTGCGATCAGTTTTGCGATGCGACGGATACTTTTTGAGAAAATGATATTTTTGTGCAGCCTTCAAAAACTTAAAAATTCTTAAAAAAAAAATTCAATGCGTGGATCGTAATTTCTCTTATATGGCGCCAAGATGTTCCAATCGACAAAAGGTAATGTTATCCGAAATAAAATTCCATGAGGATTCCAAATCTGCAATCCGTTTTGCGATGCGATGGAAAATGATATTTTTGTGCAGCCTTCAAAAAATTAAAATTTCTTTAAAAAAAATTTCAATGCGTGGATCGTAATTTCTCTTATATCGCGCCAAGATGTTCCAATCGACAAAAGCTAATGTTATCCGAAATAAAATTCCATGGGGATTCTAAATCTGCAATCAGTTTTGCGATGCGACGGATACTTTTTGAGAAAATGATATTTTTGTGCAGCCTTCAAAAACTTAAAAATTCTTAAAAAAAAATTCAATGCGTGGATCGTAATTTTTCTTTTATCTCGCCAAGATGCTCCAATCGACAAAAGCTTATGTTATCCGAAAGAAAATTCCATGAGGATTCCAAATCTGCAATCCGTTTTGCGATGCGACGGATGCTTTTTGAGAAAATGATATTTTTGTGCAGCCTTCAAAAACTTAAAAATTCTTAAAAAAATAATTCAATGCGTGGATCGTAATTTCTCTTATATCGCGCCAAGATGTTCCAATCGACAAAAGGTAATGTTATCCAAAAGAAAATTCCATGAGGATTCCAAATCTGCAATCAGCTTTGCGATGCGACGGATACTTTTTGAGAAAATGATATTTTTGTGCAGCCTTCAAAAACTTAAAAATTCTTAAAAAAAAATTCAATGCGTGGATCGTAATTTTTCTTTTATCTCGCCAAGATGCTCCAATCGACAAAAGGCAATGCCGTCCAAAAGAAAATTCCATGGGGATTCTAAATCTGCAATCAGCTTTGCGATGCGACGGATACTTTTTGAGAAAATGATATTTTTGTGCAGCCTTCAAAAAATTAAAATTTCTTTAAAAAAAATTTCAACGCGTATATCGTAATTTTTCTTTTATCTCGCCAAGATGCTCCAATCGACAAAAGGCAATGCCATCCAAAAGAAAATTCCATGGGAATTCTAATTCTGCAATCAGCTTTGCGATGCGACGGATACTTTTTGAGAAAATGATATTTTTGTGCAGCCTTCAAAAACTTAAAAATTCTTAAAAAAAAATTCAATGCGTGGATCGTAATTTTTCTTTTATCTCGCCAAGATGCTCCAATCGACAAAAGGCAATGCCATCCAAAAGGAAATTCCATGGGGATTCTAAATCTGCAATCAGTTTTGCGATGCGACGGATACTTTTTGAGAAAATTATATTTTTGTGCAGCCTTCAAAAACTTAAGAATTCTTAAAAAAAATTCAATGCGTGGATCGTAATTTTTCTTTTATCTCGCCAAGATGCTCCAATCGACAAAAATCAATGCCATCCAAAAGAAAATTCCATGGGGATTCTAAATCTGCAATCAGCTTTGCGATGCGACGGATACTTTTTGAGAAAATGATATTTTTGTGCAGCCTTCAAAAACTTAAAAATTATTAAAAAAAAATTCAATGCGTGGATCGTAATTTTTCTTTTATCTCTTTTTAAGAAAATGATATTTTTGTGCAGCCTTCAAAAAATTAAAATTTCTTTAAAAAAAATTTCAACGCGTGAATCGTAATTTTTCTTTTATCTCGCCAAGATGCTCCAATCGACAAAAGGCAACGCCATCCAAAAGAAAATTCCATGAGGATTCTAAATCTGCGATCAGTTTTGCGATGCGACGGATACTTTTTGAGAAAATGATATTTTTGTGCAGCCTTCAAAAACTTAAAAATTCTTAAAAAAAAAATTCAATGCGTGGATCGTAATTTCTCTTATATGGCGCCAAGATGTTCCAATCGACAAAAGGTAATGTTATCCGAAATAAAATTCCATGAGGATTCCAAATCTGCAATCCGTTTTGCGATGCGATGGAAAATGATATTTTTGTGCAGCCTTCAAAAAATTAAAATTTCTTTAAAAAAAATTTCAATGCGTGGATCGTAATTTCTCTTATATCGCGCCAAGATGTTCCAATCGACAAAAGCTAATGTTATCCGAAATAAAATTCCATGGGGATTCTAAATCTGCAATCAGTTTTGCGATGCGACGGATACTTTTTGAGAAAATGATATTTTTGTGCAGCCTTCAAAAACTTAAAAATTCTTAAAAAAAAATTCAATGCGTGGATCGTAATTTTTCTTTTATCTCGCCAAGATGCTCCAATCGACAAAAGCTTATGTTATCCGAAAGAAAATTCCATGAGGATTCCAAATCTGCAATCCGTTTTGCGATGCGACGGATGCTTTTTGAGAAAATGTAATTTTTGTGCAGCTTTCAAAAACTTAAAATTTAAAAAAAAAAAATTCTATTCGTGGATCGTAATTTTTCTTATATGGCGCCAAGATGCTCCAATCGACAAAAGGTAATGCCATCCAAAAGAAAATTCCATGGGGATTCTAAATCTGCAATCCGTTTTGCGATGCGATGGATACTTTTTGAGAAAATGATATTTTTGTGCAGCCTTCACAAACTTTAAATTTCTTTAAAAAAAATTTCAACGCGTGAATCGTAATTTTTCTTTTATCTCGCCAAGATGCTTCAATCGCTCCAATCGACAAAAGGTAATGCCATCCAAAAGAAAATTCCATGGGGATTCTAAATCTGCAATCCGTTTTGCGATGCGACGGATACTTTTTGAGAAAATGATATTTTTGTGCAGCCTTCAAAAAATTTAAATTTCTTTAAAAAAAATTTCAATGCGTGGATCGTAATTTTTCTTTTATCTCGCCAAGATGCTTCAATCGCTCCAATCGACAAAAGGTAATGCCATCCAAAAGAAAATTCCATGGGGATTCTAAATCTGCAATCAGTTTTGCGATGCGACGGATACTTTTTGAGAAAATGATATTTTTGTGCAGCCTTCACAAACTTTAAATTTCTTTAAAAAAAATTTCAACGCGTGAATCGTAATTTTTCTTTTATCTCGCCAAGATGCTCCAATCGACAAAAGCTTATGTTATCCGAAAGAAAATTCCATGAGGATTCCAAATCTGCAATCCGTTTTGCGATGCGACGGATGCTTTTTGAGAAAATGATATTTTTGTGCAGCCTTCAAAAACTTAAAAATTCTTAAAAAAATAATTCAATGCGTGGATCGTAATTTCTCTTATATCGCGCCAAGATGTTCCAATCGACAAAAGGTAATGTTATCCAAAAGAAAATTCCATGAGGATTCCAAATCTGCAATCGGTTTTGCGATGCGACAGATACTTTTTGAGAAAATGATATTTTTGTGCAGCCTTCAAAAAATTAAAATTTCTTTAAAAAAAATTTCAATGCGTGGATCGTAATTTTCTTTTATCTCGCCAAGATGCTTCAATCGCTTCAATCGACAAAAGGTAAGGCCATCCAAAAGAAAATTCTATGGAATTCTAAATCTGCAATCGGTTTTGCGATGCGACGGATACTTTTTGAGAAAATGATATTTTTGTGCAGCCTTCACAAACTTTAAATTTCTTTAAAAAAAATTTCAACGCGTGAATCGTAATTTTTCTTTTATCTCGCCAAGATGCTCCAATCGACAAAAGGCAATGCCATCCAAAAGAAAATTCCATGGGGATTCTAAATCTGCAATCAGTTTTGCGATGCGACGGATACTTTTTGAGAAAATGATATTTTTGTGCAGCCTTCAAAAACTTAAAAATTTTTAAAAAAAATTCAATGCGTGGATCGTAATTTTTCTTTTATCTCGCCAAGATGCTCCAATCGACAAAAGGTAATGTTATCCGAAAGAAAATTCCATGAGGATTCCAAATCTGCAATCCGTTTTGCGATGCGGCGGATACTTTTTAAGAAAATGATATTTTTGTGCAGCCTTCAAAAAATTAAAATTTCTTTAAAAAAAATTTCAACGCGTGAATCGTAATTTTTCTTTTATCTCGCCAAGATGCTCCAATCGACAAAAGGCAACGCCATCCAAAAGAAAATTCCATGAGGATTCTAAATCTGCAATCAGTTTTGCGATGCGACGGATACTTTTTGAGAAAATTATATTTTTGTGCAGCCTTCACAAACTTTAAATTTCTTTAAAAAAAATTTCAACGCGTGAATCGTAATTTTTCTTTTATCTCGCCAAGATGCTCCAATCGACAAAAGGCAACGCCATCCAAAAGAAAATTCCATGAGGATTCTAAATCTGCAATCAGTTTTGCGATGCGACGGATACTTTTTGAGAAAATTATATTTTTGTGCAGCCTTCACAAACTTTAAATTTCTTTAAAAAAAATTTCAACGCGTGAATCGTAATTTTTCTTTTATCTCGCCAAGATGCTCCTATCGACAAAAGGCAACGCCATCCAAAAGAAAATTCCATGAGGATTCTAAATCTGCAATCAGTTTTGCGATGCGACGGATACTTTTTGAGAAAATTATATTTTTGTGCAGCCTTCAAAAACTTTAAATTTCTTTAAAAAAAATTTCAACGCGTGAATCGTAATTTTTCTTTTATCTCGCCAAGATGCTCCAATCGACAAAAGGCAATGCCATCCAAAAGGAAATTCCATGGGGATTCTAAATCTGCGATCAGTTTTGCGATACAACGGATACTTTTTGAGAAAATGATATTTTTGTGCAGCCTTCAAAAACTTAAAAATTCTTAAAAAAAAATTCAATGCGTGGATCGTAATTTTTCTTTTATCTCGCCAAGATGCTCCAATCGACAAAAGGTAATGTTATCCGAAAGAAAATTCCATGAGGATTCCAAATCTGCAATCCGTTTTGCGATGCGACGGATGCTTTTTGAGAAAATGATATTTTTGTGCAGCCTTCAAAAACTTAAAATTTAAAAAAAAAAATTCTATTCGTGGATCGTAATTTTTCTTATATGGCGCCAAGATGCTCCAATCGACAAAAGGTAATGCCATCCAAAAGAAAATTTCATGGGGATTCTAAATCTGCGATCAGTTTTGCGATGCGACGGATACTTTTTGAGAAAATGATATTTTTGTGCAGCCTTCAAAAACTTAAAAATTCTTAAAAAAAAAATTCAATGCGTGGATCGTAATTTCTCTTATATGGCGCCAAGATGTTCCAATCGACAAAAGGTAATGTTATCCGAAATAAAATTCCATGAGGATTCCAAATCTGCAATCCGTTTTGCGATGCGATGGATACTTTTTGAGAAAATGATATTTTTGTGCAGCCTTCAAAAAATTAAAATTTCTTTAAAAAAAATTTCAATGCGTGGATCGTAATTTCTCTTATATCGCGCCAAGATGTTCCAATCGACAAAAGGTAATGTTATTAGAAATAAAATTCCATGGGGATTCTAAATCTGCAATCAGTTTTGCGATGCGACGGATACTTTTTGAGAAAATGATATTTTTGTGCAGCCTTCAAAAACTTAAAAATTCTTAAAAAAAAATTCAATGCGTGGATCGTAATTTTTCTTTTATCTCGCCAAGATGCTCCAATCGACAAAAGCTTATGTTATCCGAAAGAAAATTCCATGAGGATTCCAAATCTGCAATCCGTTTTGCGATGCGACGGATGCTTTTTGAGAAAATGATATTTTTGTGCAGCCTTCACAAACTTTAAATTTCTTTAAAAAAAATTTCAACGCGTGAATCGTAATTTTTCTTTTATCTCGCCAAGATGCTCCAATCGACAAAAGGCAATGCCATCCAAAAGGAAATTCCATGGGGATTCCAAATCTGCAATCCGTTTTGCGATGCGACGGATGCTTTTTGAGAAAATGATATTTTTGTGCAGCCTTCAAAAACTTAAAAATTCTTAAAAAAATAATTCAATGCGTGGATCGTAATTTCTCTTATATCGCGCCCAGATGTTCCAATCGACAAAAGGTAATGTTATCCGAAAGAAAATTCCATGAGGATTCCAAACCTGCAATCGGTTTTGCGATGCGACAGATACTTTTTGAGAAAATGATATTTTTGTGCAGCCTTCAAAAATTAAAATTTCTTTAAAAAAAATTTCAATGCGTGGATCGTAATTTTTCTTTTATCTCGCCAAGATGCTTCAATCGCTCCAATCGACAAAAGGTAATGCTATCCAAAAGAAAATTCTATGGGAATTCTAAATCTGCAATCGGTTTTGCGATGCGACAGATACTTTTTGAGAAAATGATATTTTTGTGCAGCCTTCAAAAACTTAAAAATTCTTAAAAAAATAATTCAATGCGTGGATCGTAATTTCTCTTATATCGCGCCAAGATGTTCCAATCGACAAAAGGTAATGTTATCCGAAAGAAAATTCCATGAGGATTCCAAACCTGCAATCGGTTTTGCGATGCGACAGATACTTTTTGAGAAAATGATATTTTTGTGCAGCCTTCACAAACTTTAAATTTCTTTAAAAAAAATTTCAACGCGTGAATCGTAATTTTTCTTTTATCTCGCCAAGATGCTCCAATCGACAAAAGGCAATGCCATCCAAAAGGAAATTCCATGGGGATTCCAAATCTGCAATCCGTTTTGCGATGCGACGGATGCTTTTTGAGAAAATGATATTTTTGTGCAGCCTTCAAAAACTTAAAAATTCTTAAAAAAATAATTCAATGCGTGGATCGTAATTTCTCTTATATCGCGCCAAGATGTTCCAGTCGACAAAAGGTAATGTTATCCGAAAGAAAATTCCATGAGGATTCCAAACCTGCAATCGGTTTTGCGATGCGACAGATACTTTTTGAGAAAATGATATTTTTGTGCAGCCTTCAAAAAATTAAAATTTCTTTAAAAAAAATTTCAATGCGTGGATCGTAATTTTTCTTTTATCTCGCCAAGATGCTTCAATCGCTCCAATCGACAAAAGGTAATGCCATCCAAAAGAAAATTCTATGGGAATTCTAAATCTGCAATCGGTTTTGCGATGCGACGGATACTTTTTGAGAAAATGATATTTTTGTGCAGCCTTCACAAACTTTAAATTTCTTTAAAAAAAATTTCAACGCGTGAATCGTAATTTTTCTTTTATCTCGCCAAGATGCTCCAATCGACAAAAGGCAATGCCATCCAAAAGAAAATTCCATGGGGATTCTAAATCTGCAATCAGTTTTGCGATGCGACGGATACTTTTTGAGAAAATGATATTTTTGTGCAGCCTTCAAAAACTCAAAATTTCTCAAAAAAAAATTTCAGTGCGTGGATCGTAATTTTTCTTTTATCTCGCCAAGATGCTCCAATCGACAAAAGCTTATGTTATCCGAAAGAAAATTCCATGAGGATTCCAAATCTGCAATCCGTTTTGCGATGCGACGGATACTTTTTGAGAAAATGATATTTTTATGCAGCCTTCAAAAACTTAAAATTTAAAAAAAAAAATTCTATTCGTGGATCGTAGTTTTTCTTATATCGCGCCAAGATGCTCCAATCGACAAAAGGTAATGCCATCCAAAAGAAAATTCCATGGGGATTCTAAATCTGCAATCAGCTTTGCGATGCGACGGATACTTTTTGAGAAAATGATATTTTTGTGCAGCCTTCAAAAACTTAAAAATTCTTAAAAAAATAATTCAATGCGTGGATCGTAATTTCTCTTATATCGCGCCAAGATGTTCCAATCGACAAAAGCTTATGTTATCCGAAAGAAAATTCCATGAGGATTCCAAATCTGCAATCGGTTTTGCGATGCGACGGATACTTTTTGAGAAAATGATATTTTTGTGCAGCCTTCAAAAAATTAAAATTTCTTTAAAAAAAATTCAATGCGTGGATCGTAATTTCTCTTATATCGCGCCAAGATGTTCCAATCGACAAAAGGTAATGTTATCCGAAAGAAAATTCCATGAGGATTCCAAACCTGCAATCGGTTTTGCGATGCGACAGATACTTTTTGAGAAAATGATATTTTTGTGCAGCCTTCAAAAAATTAAAATTTCTTTAAAAAAAATTTCAATGCGTGGATCGTAATTTTTCTTTTATCTCGCCAAGATGCTTCAATCGCTCCAATCGACAAAAGGTAATGCCATCCAAAAGAAAATTCTATGGGAATTCTAAATCTGCAATCGGTTTTGCGATGCGACGGATACTTTTTGAGAAAATGATATTTTTGTGCAGCCTTCACAAACTTTAAATTTCTTTAAAAAAAATTTCAACGCGTGAATCGTAATTTTTCTTTTATCTCGCCAAGATGCTCCAATCGACAAAAGGCAATGCCATCCAAAAGAAAATTCCATGGGGATTCTAAATCTGCAATCAGTTTTGCGATGCGACGGATACTTTTTGAGAAAATGATATTTTTGTGCAGCCTTCAAAAACTCAAAATTTCTCAAAAAAAAATTTCAGTGCGTGGATCGTAATTTTTCTTTTATCTCGCCAAGATGCTCCAATCGACAAAAGCTTATGTTATCCGAAAGAAAATTCCATGAGGATTCCAAATCTGCAATCCGTTTTGCGATGCGACGGATACTTTTTGAGAAAATGATATTTTTATGCAGCCTTCAAAAACTTAAAATTTAAAAAAAAAAATTCTATTCGTGGATCGTAGTTTTTCTTATATCGCGCCAAGATGCTCCAATCGACAAAAGGTAATGCCATCCAAAAGAAAATTCCATGGGGATTCTAAATCTGCAATCAGCTTTGCGATGCGACGGATACTTTTTGAGAAAATGATATTTTTGTGCAGCCTTCAAAAACTTAAAAATTCTTAAAAAAAAAATTCAATGCGTGGATCGTAATTTCTCTTATATCGCGCCAAGATGCTCCAATCGACAAAAGGTAATGTTATCCGAAATAAAATTCCATGAGGATTCCAAATCTGCAATCCGTTTTGCGATGCGATGGATACTTTTTGAGAAAATGATATTTTTGTGCAGCCTTCAAAAAATTAAAATTTCTTTAAAAAAAATTTCAATGCGTGGATCGTAATTTCTCTTATATCGCGCCAAGATGTTCCAATCGACAAAAGGTAATGTTATTAGAAATAAAATTCCATGGGGATTCTAAATCTGCAATCAGTTTTGCGATGCGACGGATACTTTTTGAGAAAATGATATTTTTGTGCAGCCTTCAAAAACTTAAAAATTCTTAAAAAAAAATTCAATGCGTGGATCGTAATTTTTCTTTTATCTCGCCAAGATGCTCCAATCGACAAAAGCTTATGTTATCCGAAAGAAAATTCCATGAGGATTCCAAATCTGCAATCCGTTTTGCGATGCGACGGATGCTTTTTGAGAAAATGATATTTTTGTGCAGCCTTCACAAACTTTAAATTTCTTTAAAAAAAATTTCAACGCGTGAATCGTAATTTTTCTTTTATCTCGCCAAGATGCTCCAATCGACAAAAGGCAATGCCATCCAAAAGGAAATTCCATGGGGATTCCAAATCTGCAATCCGTTTTGCGATGCGACGGATGCTTTTTGAGAAAATGATATTTTTGTGCAGCCTTCAAAAACTTAAAAATTCTTAAAAAAATAATTCAATGCGTGGATCGTAATTTCTCTTATATCGCGCCCAGATGTTCCAATCGACAAAAGGTAATGTTATTAGAAATAAAATTCCATGGGGATTCTAAATCTGCAATCAGTTTTGCGATGCGACGGATACTTTTTGAGAAAATGATATTTTTGTGCAGCCTTCACAAACTTTAAATTTCTTTAAAAAAAATTTCAACGCGTGAATCGTAATTTTTCTTTTATCTCGCCAAGATGCTCCAATCGACAAAAGGCAATGCCATCCAAAAGAAAATTCCATGGGGATTCTAAATCTGCAATCAGTTTTGCGATGCGACGGATACTTTTTGAGAAAATGATATTTTTGTGCAGCCTTCAAAAACTCAAAATTTCTCAAAAAAAAATTTCAGTGCGTGGATCGTAATTTTTCTTTTATCTCGCCAAGATGCTCCAATCGACAAAAGCTTATGTTATCCGAAAGAAAATTCCATGAGGATTCCAAATCTGCAATCCGTTTTGCGATGCGACGGATACTTTTTGAGAAAATGATATTTTTATGCAGCCTTCAAAAACTTAAAATTTAAAAAAAAAAATTCTATTCGTGGATCGTAGTTTTTCTTATATCGCGCCAAGATGCTCCAATCGACAAAAGGTAATGCCATCCAAAAGAAAATTCCATGGGGATTCTAAATCTGCAATCAGCTTTGCGATGCGACGGATACTTTTTGAGAAAATGATATTTTTGTGCAGCCTTCAAAAACTTAAAAATTCTTAAAAAAATAATTCAATGCGTGGATCGTAATTTCTCTTATATCGCGCCAAGATGTTCCAATCGACAAAAGCTTATGTTATCCGAAAGAAAATTCCATGAGGATTCCAAATCTGCAATCGGTTTTGCGATGCGACGGATACTTTTTGAGAAAATGATATTTTTGTGCAGCCTTCAAAAAATTAAAATTTCTTTAAAAAAAATTCAATGCGTGGATCGTAATTTCTCTTATATCGCGCCAAGATGTTCCAATCGACAAAAGGTAATGTTATCCGAAAGAAAATTCCATGAGGATTCCAAACCTGCAATCGGTTTTGCGATGCGACAGATACTTTTTGAGAAAATGATATTTTTGTGCAGCCTTCAAAAAATTAAAATTTCTTTAAAAAAAATTTCAATGCGTGGATCGTAATTTTTCTTTTATCTCGCCAAGATGCTTCAATCGCTCCAATCGACAAAAGGTAATGCCATCCAAAAGAAAATTCTATGGGAATTCTAAATCTGCAATCGGTTTTGCGATGCGACGGATACTTTTTGAGAAAATGATATTTTTGTGCAGCCTTCACAAACTTTAAATTTCTTTAAAAAAAATTTCAACGCGTGAATCGTAATTTTTCTTTTATCTCGCCAAGATGCTCCAATCGACAAAAGGCAATGCCATCCAAAAGAAAATTCCATGGGGATTCTAAATCTGCAATCAGTTTTGCGATGCGACGGATACTTTTTGAGAAAATGATATTTTTGTGCAGCCTTCAAAAACTCAAAATTTCTCAAAAAAAAATTTCAGTGCGTGGATCGTAATTTTTCTTTTATCTCGCCAAGATGCTCCAATCGACAAAAGCTTATGTTATCCGAAAGAAAATTCCATGAGGATTCCAAATCTGCAATCCGTTTTGCGATGCGACGGATACTTTTTGAGAAAATGATATTTTTATGCAGCCTTCAAAAACTTAAAATTTAAAAAAAAAATTCTATTCGTGGATCGTAGTTTTTCTTATATCGCGCCAAGATGCTCCAATCGACAAAAGGTAATGCCATCCAAAAGAAAATTCCATGGGGATTCTAAATCTGCAATCAGCTTTGCGATGCGACGGATACTTTTTGAGAAAATGATATTTTTGTGCAGCCTTCAAAAACTTAAAAATTCTTAAAAAAAAAATTCAATGCGTGGATCGTAATTTCTCTTATATCGCGCCAAGATGCTCCAATCGACAAAAGGCAAGGCCATATAAAAGAAAATTTCATGGGGATTCTAAATCTGCAATCCGTTTTGCGATGCGACGGATACTTTTTGAGAAAATGATATTTTTGTGCAGCCTTCAAAAACTTTAAATTTCTTTAAAAAAAATTTCAACGCGTGAATCGTAATTTTTCTTTTATCTCGCCAAGATGCTCCAATCGACAAAAGGCAATGCCATCCAAAAGAAAATTCCATGGGGATTCTAAATCTGCGATCAGTTATGCGATACAATGGATACTTTTTGAGAAAATGATATTTTTGTGCAGCCTTCAAAAACTTAAAAATTCTTAAAAAAAAATTCAATGCGTGGATCGTAATTTTTCTTTTATCTCGCCAAGATGCTCCAATCGACAAAAGGCAATGCCGTCCAAAAGAAAATTCCATGGGGATTCTAAATCTGCAATCAGCTTTGCGATGCGACGGATACTTTTTGAGAAAATGATATTTTTGTGCAGCCTTCAAAAAATTAAAATTTCTTTAAAAAAAATTTCAACGCGTATATCGTAATTTTTCTTTTATCTCGCCAAGATGCTCCAATCGACAAAAAGCAATGCCATCCAAAAGAAAATTCCATGGGGATTCTAAATCTGCAATCAGCTTTGCGATGCGACGGATACTTTTTGAGAAAATGATATTTTTGTGCAGCCTTCAAAAACTTTAAATTTCTTTAAAAAAAATTTCAACGCGTGAATCGTAATTTTTCTTTTATCTCGCCAAGATGCTCCAATCGACAAAAGGCAATGCCGTCCAAAACAAAATTCCATGGGGATTCTAAATCTGCAATCAGCTTTGCGATGCGACGGATACTTTTTGAGAAAATGATATTTTTGTGCAGCCTTCAAAAAATTAAAATTTCTTTAAAAAAAATTTCAACGCGTATATCGTAATTTTTCTTTTATCTCGCCAAGATGCTCCAATCGACAAAAGGCAATGCCATCCAAAAGAAAATTCCATGGGGATTCTAAATCTGCAATCAGCTTTGCGATGCGACGGATACTTTTTGAGAAAATGATGTTTTTGTGCAGCCTTCAAAAACTTAAAAATTCTTAAAAAAAAATTCAATGCGTGGATCGTAATTTTTCTTTTATCTCGCCAAGATGCTCCAATCGACAAAAGGCAATGCCATCCAAAAGGAAATTCCATGGGGATTCTAAATCTGCAATCAGTTTTGCGATGCGACGGATACTTTTTGAGAAAATTATATTTTTGTGCAGCCTTCAAAAACTTAAAAATTCTTAAAAAAAATTCAATGCGTGGATCGTAATTTTTCTTTTATCTCGCCAAGATGCTCCAATCGACAAAAATCAATGCCATCCAAAAGAAAATTCCATGGGGATTCTAAATCTGCAATCAGCTTTGCGATGCGACGGATACTTTTTGAGAAAATGATATTTTTGTGCAGCCTTCAAAAACTTAAAAATTATTAAAAAAAAATTCAATGCGTGGATCGTAATTTTTCTTTTATCTCTTTTTAAGAAAATGATATTTTTGTGCAGCCTTCAAAAAATTAAAATTTCTTTAAAAAAAATTTCAACGCGTGAATCGTAATTTTTCTTTTATCTCGCCAAGATGCTCCAATCGACAAAAGGCAACGCCATCCAAAAGAAAATTCCATGAGGATTCTAAATCTGCAATCAGTTTTGCGATGCGACGGATACTTTTTGAGAAAATTATATTTTTGTGCAGCCTTCACAAACTTTAAATTTCTTTAAAAAAAATTTCAACGCGTGAATCGTAATTTTTCTTTTATCTCGCCAAGATGCTCCAATCGACAAAAGGCAATGCCATCCAAAAGAAAATTCCATGGGGATTCTAAATCTGCAATCAGCTTTGCGATGCGACGGATACTTTTTGAGAAAATGATATTTTGGTGCAGCCTTCAAAAACTTAAAAATTCTTAAAAAAAAATTCAATGCGTGGATCGTAATTTTTCTTTTATCTCGCCAAGATGCTCCAATCGACAAAAGGCAATGCCATCTAAAAGGAAATTCCATGGGGATTCTAAATCTGCGACCAGTTTTGCGATACAACGGATACTTTTTGAGAAAATGATATTTTTGTGCAGCCTTCAAAAACTTAAAAATTCTTAAAAAAAAATTCAATGCGTGGATCGTAATTTCTCTTATATCGCGCCAAGATGTTCCAATCGACAAAAGGTAATGTTATCCGAAAGAAAATTCCATGAGGATTCCAAATCTGCAATCGGTTTTGCGATGCGACAGATGCTTTTTGAGAAAATGATATTTTTGTGCAGCCTTCAAAAAATTAAAATTTCTTTAAAAAAAATTTCAACGCGTATATCGTAATTTTTCTTTTATCTCGCCAAGATGCTCCAATCGACAAAAGGCAACGCCATCCAAAAGAAAATTCCATGAGGATTCTAAATCTGCAATCAGTTTTGCGATGCGACGGATACTTTTTGAGAAAATTATATTTTTGTGCAGCCTTCACAAACTTTAAATTTCTTTAAAAAAAATTTCAACGCGTGAATCGTAATTTTTCTTTTATCTCGCCAAGATGCTCCAATCGACAAAAGGCAATGCCATCCAAAAGAAAATTCCATGGGGATTCTAAATCTGCAATCAGCTTTGCGATGCGACGGATACTTTTTGAGAAAATGATATTTTGGTGCAGCCTTCAAAAACTTAAAAATTCTTAAAAAAAAATTCAATGCGTGGATCGTAATTTTTCTTTTATCTCGCCAAGATGCTCCAATCGACAAAAGGCAATGCCATCCCATGGGGATTCTAAATCTGCGACCAGTTTTGCGATACAACGGATACTTTTTGAGAAAATGATATTTTTGTGCAGCCTTCAAAAACTTAAAAATTCTTAAAAAAAAATTCAATGCGTGGATCGTAATTTCTCTTATATCGCGCCAAGATGTTCCAATCGACAAAAGGTAATGTTATCCGAAAGAAAATTCCATGAGGATTCCAAATCTGCAATCGGTTTTGCGATGCGACAGATGCTTTTTGAGAAAATGATATTTTTGTGCAGCCTTCAAAAAATTAAAATTTCTTTAAAAAAAATTTCAACGCGTATATCGTAATTTTTCTTTTATCTCGCCAAGATGCTCCAATCGACAAAAGGCAACGCCATCCAAAAGGAAATTCCATGGAGATTCTAAATCTGCGATCAGTTTTGCGATACAACGGATACTTTTTGAGAAAATGATATTTTTGTGCAGCCTTCAAAAACTTTAAATTTCTTTAAAAAAAATTTCAACGCGTGAATCGTAATTTTTCTTTTATCTCGCCAAGATGCTCCAATCGACAAAAGGCAATGCCATCCAAAAGAAAATTCCATGGGGATTCTAAATCTGCAATCAGTTTTGCGATGCGACGGATACTTTTTGAGAAAATGATATTTTTGTGCAGCCTTCAAAAACTTAAAAATTCTTAAAAAAAAATTCAATGCGTGGATCGTAATTTTTCTTTTATCTCGCCAAGATGCTCCAATCGACAAAAGGCAATGTTATCCAAAAGAAAATTCCATGGGGATTCTAAATCTGCAATCAGCTTTGCGATGCGACGGATACTTTTTGAGAAAATGATATTTTTGTGCAGCCTTCAAAAACTTAAAAATTCTTAAAAAAAAATTCAATGCGTGGATCGTAATTTTTCTTTTATCTCGCCAAGATGCTCCAATCGACAAAAGGCAAAGCCATCCAAAAGGAAATTCCATGGAGATTCTAAATCTGCGATCAGTTTTGCGATACAACGGATACTTTTTGAGAAAATGATATTTTTGTGCAGCCTTCAAAAACTTAAAAATTCTTAAAAAAATTCAATGCGTGGATCGTAATTTTTCTTTTATCTCGCCAAGATGCGCCAATCGACAAAAGGTAATGTTATCCGAAAGAAAATTCCATGAGGATTCCAAATCTGCAATCCGTTTTGCGATGCGACGGATACTTTTTAAGAAAATGATATTTTTGTGCAGCCTTCAAAAAATTAAAATTTCTTTAAAAAAAATTTCAACGCGTGAATCGTAATTTTTCTTTTATTTCGCCAAGATGCTCCAATCGACAAAAGGCAACGCCATCCAAAAGAAAATTCCATGGGGATTCTAAATCTGCAATCAGCTTTGCGATGCGACGGATACTTTTTGAGAAAATGATATTTTTGTGCAGCCTTCAAAAACTTAAAAATTCTTAAAAAAAAATTCAATGCGTGGATCGTAATTTTTCTTTTATCTCGCCAAGATGCTCTAATCGACAAAAGGCAATGCCATCCAAAAGGAAATTCCATGGGGATTCTAAATCTGCAATCAGTTTTGCGATGCGACGGATACTTTTTGAGAAAATTATATTTTTGTGCAGCCTTCAAAAACTTAAAAATTCTTAAAAAAAATTCAATGCGTGGATCGTAATTTTTCTTTTATCTCGCCAAGATGCTCCAATCGACAAAAATCAATGCCATCCAAAAGAAAATTCCATGGGGATTCTAAATCTGCAATCAGCTTTGCGATGCGACGGATACTTTTTGAGAAAATGATATTTTTGTGCAGCCTTCAAAAACTTAAAAATTATTAAAAAAAAATTCAATGCGTGGATCGTAATTTTTCTTTTATCTCTTTTTAAGAAAATGATATTTTTGTGCAGCCTTCAAAAAATTAAAATTTCTTTAAAAAAAATTTCAACGCGTGAATCGTAATTTTTCTTTTATCTCGCCAAGATGCTCCAATCGACAAAAGGCAACGCCATCCAAAAGAAAATTCCATGAGGATTCTAAATCTGCAATCAGTTTTGCGATGCGACGGATACTTTTTGAGAAAATTATATTTTTGTGCAGCCTTCACAAACTTTAAATTTCTTTAAAAAAAATTTCAACGCGTGAATCGTAATTTTTCTTTTATCTCGCCAAGATGCTCCAATCGACAAAAGGCAATGCCATCCAAAAGAAAATTCCATGGGGATTCTAAATCTGCAATCAGCTTTGCGATGCGACGGATACTTTTTGAGAAAATGATATTTTTGTGCAGCCTTCAAAAACTTAAAAATTCTTAAAAAAAAATTCAATGCGTGGATCGTAATTTTTCTTTTATCTCGCCAAGATGCTCCAATCGACAAAAGGCAATGTTATCCAAAAGAAAATTCCATGGGGATTCTAAATCTGCAATCAGCTTTGCGATGCGACGGATACTTTTTGAGAAAATGATATTTTTGTGCAGCCTTCAAAAACTTAAAAATTCTTAAAAAAAAATTCAATGCGTGGATCGTAATTTTTCTTTTATCTCGCCAAGATGCTCCAATCGACAAAAGGCAAAGCCATCCAAAAGGAAATTCCATGGGGATTCTAAATCTGCGATCAGTTTTGCGATACAACGGATACTTTTTGAGAAAATGATATTTTTGTGCAGCCTTCAAAAACTTAAAAATTCTTAAAAAAAATTCAATGCGTGGATCGTAATTTTTCTTTTATCTCGCCAAGATGCTCCAATCGACAAAAGGCAATGCCATCCAAAAGAAAATTCCATGAGGATTCCAAATCTGCAATCCGTTTTGCGATGCGACGGATACTTTTTAAGAAAATGATATTTTTGTGCAGCCTTCAAAAAATTAAAATTTCTTTAAAAAAAATTTCAACGCGTGAATCGTAATTTTTCTTTTATCTCGCCAAGATGCTCCAATCGACAAAAGGCAACGCCATCCAAAAGAAAATTCCATGGGGATTCTAAATCTGCAATCAGCTTTGCGATGCGACGGATACTTTTTGAGAAAATGATATTTTTGTGCAGCCTTCAAAAACTTAAAAATTCTTAAAAAAAAATTCAATGCGTGGATCGTAATTTTTCTTTTATCTCGCCAAGATGCTCTAATCGACAAAAGGCAATGCCATCCAAAAGGAAATTCCATGGGGATTTTAAATCTGCAATCAGTTTTGCGATGCGACGGATACTTTTTGAGAAAATTATATTTTTGTGCAGCCTTCAAAAACTTAAAAATTCTTAAAAAAAATTCAATGCGTGGATCGTAATTTTTCTTTTATCTCGCCAAGATGCTCCAATCGACAAAAATCAATGCCATCCAAAAGAAAATTCCATGGGGATTCTAAATCTGCAATCAGCTTTGCGATGCGACGGATACTTTTTGAGAAAATGATATTTTTGTGCAGCCTTCAAAAACTTAAAAATTATTAAAAAAAAATTCAATGCGTGGATCGTAATTTTTCTTTTATCTCTTTTTAAGAAAATGATATTTTTGTGCAGCCTTCAAAAAATTAAAATTTCTTTAAAAAAAATTTCAACGCGTGAATCGTAATTTTTCTTTTATCTCGCCAAGATGCTCCAATCGACAAAAGGCAACGCCATCCAAAAGAAAATTCCATGAGGATTCTAAATCTGCAATCAGTTTTGCGATGCGACGGATACTTTTTGAGAAAATTATATTTTTGTGCAGCCTTCACAAACTTTAAATTTCTTTAAAAAAAATTTCAACGCGTGAATCGTAATTTTTCTTTTATCTCGCCAAGATGCTCCAATCGACAAAAGGCAATGCCATCCAAAAGAAAATTCCATGGGGATTCTAAATCTGCAATCAGCTTTGCGATGCGACGGATACTTTTTGAGAAAATGATATTTTTGTGCAGCCTTCAAAAACTTAAAAATTCTTAAAAAAAAATTCAATGCGTGGATCGTAATTTTTCTTTTATCTCGCCAAGATGCTCCAATCGACAAAAGGCAATGCCATCCAAAAGGAAATTCCATGGGGATTCTAAATCTGCGACCAGTTTTGCGATACAACGGATACTTTTTGAGAAAATGATATTTTTGTGCAGCCTTCAAAAACTTAAAAATTCTTAAAAAAAAATTCAATGCGTGGATCGTAATTTCTCTTATATCGCGCCAAGATGTTCCAATCGACAAAAGGTAATGTTATCCGAAAGAAAATTCCATGAGGATTCCAAATCTGCAATCGGTTTTGCGATGCGACAGATGCTTTTTGAGAAAATGATATTTTTGTGCAGCCTTCAAAAAAATTAAAATTTAAAAAAAAAAAAATTCTATTCGTGGATCGTAATTTTTCTTATATGGCGCCAAGATGCTCCAATCGACAAAAGGTAATGCCATCCAAAAATGATATTTTTGTGCAGCCTTCAAAAAATTAAAATTTCTTTAAAAAAAATTTCAACGCGTATATCGTAATTTTTCTTTTATCTCGCCAAGATGCTCCAATCGACAAAAGGCAACGCCATATAAAAGAAAATTCCATGGGGATTCTAAATCTGCAATCAGTTTTGCGATGCGACGGATACTTTTTGAGAAAATGATATTTTTGTGCAGCCTTCAAAAACTTTAAATTTCTTTAAAAAAAATTTCAACGCGTGAATCGTAATTTTTCTTTTATCTCGCCAAGATGCTCCAATCGACAAAAGGCAATGCCATCCAAAAGAAAATTCCATGGGGATTCTAAATCTGCAATCAGTTTTGCGATGCGACGGATACTTTTTGAGAAAATGATATTTTTGTGCAGCCTTCAAAAACTTAAAAATTCTTAAAAAAAAATTCAATGCGTGGATCGTAATTTCTCTTATATCGCGCCAAGATGTTCCAATCGACAAAAGGTAATGTTATCCGAAAGAAAATTCCATGAGGATTCCAAATCTGCAATCGGTTTTGCGATGCGACAGATGCTTTTTGAGAAAATGATATTTTTGTGCAGCCTTCAAAAAATTAAAATTTCTTTAAAAAAAATTTCAACGCGTATATCGTAATTTTTCTTTTATCTCGCCAAGATGCTCCAATCGACAAAAGGCAATGCCATCCAAAAGAAAATTCCATGAGGATTCCAAATCTGCAATCCGTTTTGCGATGTGACGGATGCTTTTTGAGAAAATGATATTTTTGTGCAGCCTTCAAAAAAATTAAAATTTAAAAAAAAAAAAATTCTATTCGTGGATCGTAATTTTTCTTATATGGCGCCAAGATGCTCCAATCGACAAAAGGTAATGCCATCCAAAAGAAAATTCCATGGGGATTCTAAATCTGCAATCCGTTTTGCGATGCGACGGATACTTTTTGAGAAAATGATATTTTTGTGCAGCCTTCACAAACTTTAAATTTCTTTAAAAAATATTTCAACGCGTGAATCGTAATTTTTCTTTTATCTCGCCAAGATGCTCCAATCGCTCCAATCGACAAAAGGTAATGCCATCCAAAAGAAAATTCCATGGGGATTCTAAATCTGCAATCAGTTTTGCGATGCGACGGATACTTTTTGAGAAAATGATATTTTTGTGCAGCCTTCAAAAACTTAAAATTAAAAAAAAAAAAATTCTATTCGTGGATCGTAATTTTTCTTATATGGCGCCAAGATGCTCCAATCGACAAAAGGTAATGTTATCCGAAAGAAAATTTCATGAGGATTCCAAATCAATCCATTTTGCGATGCGACGGATACTTTTTGAGAAAATGATATTTTTGTGCAGCCTTCAAAAAATTAAAATTTCTTTAAAAAAAATTTCTATTCGTGGATCGTAATTTTTCTTTTATCTCGCCAAGATGCTTCAATCGCTCCAATCGACAAAAGGATTCTAAATCTGCAATCCGTTTTGCGATGCGACGGATACTTTTTGAGAAAATGATATTTTTGTGCAGCCTTCACAAACTTTAAATTTCTTTAAAAAAAATTTCAACGCGTGAATCGTAATTTTTCTTTTATCTCGCCAAGATGCTCCAATCGCTCCAATCGACAAAAGGTAATGCCATCCAAAAGAAAATTCCATGGGGATTCTAAATCTGCCATCTGTTTTGCGATGCGACGGATACTTTTTGAGAAAATGATATTTTTGTGCAGCCTTCAAAAACTTAAAAATTCTTAAAAAAAAATTCAATGCGTGGATCGTAATTTCTCTTATATCGCGCCAAGATGTTCCAATCGACAAAAGGTAATGTTATCCGAAAGAAAATTTCATGAGGATTCCAAATCAATCCATTTTGCGATGCGACGGATACTTTTTGAGAAAATGATATTTTTGTGCAGCCTTCACAAACTTTAAATTTCTTTAAAAAAAATTTCAACGCGTGAATCGTAATTTTTCTTTTATCTCGCCAAGATGCTCCAATCGACAAAAGGCAATGCCATCCAAAAGAAAATTCCATGAGGATTCTAAATCTGCAATCGGTTTTGCGATGCGACGGATACTTTTTGAGAAAATGATATTTTTGTGCAGCCTTCAAAAACTCAAAATTTCTCAAAAAAAAATTTCAGTGCGTGGATCGTAATTTTTCTTTTATCTCGCCAAGATGCTCCAATCGACAAAAGCTTATGTTATCCGAAAGAAAATTCCATGAGGATTCCAAATCTGCAATCCGTTTTGCGATGCGACGGATACTTTTTGAGAAAATGATATTTTTATGCAGCCTTCAAAAACTTAAAATTTAAAAAAAAAAATTCTATTCGTGGATCGTAGTTTTTCTTATATCGCGCCAAGATGCTCCAATCGACAAAAGGTAATGCCATCCAAAAGAAAATTCCATGGGGATTTTAAATCTGCAATCAGCTTTGCGATGCGACGGATACTTTTTGAGAAAATGATATTTTTGTGCAGCCTTCAAAAACTTAAAAATTCTTAAAAAAAAAATTCAATGCGTGGATCGTAATTTCTCTTATATCGCGCCAAGATGCTCCAATCGACAAAAGGCAAGGCCATATAAAAGAAAATTTCATGGGGATTCTAAATCTGCAATCAGTTTTGCGATGCGACGGATACTTTTTGAGAAAATGATATTTTTGTGCAGCCTTCAAAAACTTTAAATTTCTTTAAAAAAAATTTCAACGCGTGAATCGTAATTTTTCTTTTATCTCGGCAAGATGCTCCAATCGACAAAAGGCAATGCCGTCCAAAAGAAAATTCCATGGGGATTCTAAATCTGCAATCAGCTTTGCGATGCGACGGATACTTTTTGAGAAAATGATATTTTTGTGCAGCCTTCAAAAAATTAAAATTTCTTTAAAAAAAATTTCAACGCGTATATCGTAATTTTTCTTTTATCTCGCCAAGATGCTCCAATCGACAAAAGGCAATGCCATCCAAAAGAAAATTCCATGGGGATTCTAAATCTGCAATCAGCTTTGCGATGCGACGGATACTTTTTGAGAAAATGATATTTTTGTGCAGCCTTCAAAAACTTTAAATTTCTTTAAAAAAAATTTCAACGCGTGAATCGTAATTTTTCTTTTATCTCGCCAAGATGCTCCAATCGACAAAAGGCAATGCCATCCAAAAGAAAATTCCATGGGGATTCTAAATCTGCAATCAGCTTTGCGATGCGACGGATACTTTTTGAGAAAATGATATTTTTGTGCAGCCTTCAAAAAATTAAAATTTCTTTAAAAAAAATTTCAACGCGTATATCGTAATTTTTCTTTTATCTCGCCAAGATGCTCCAATCGACAAAAGGCAATGCCATCCAAAAGAAAATTCCATGGGGATTCTAAATCTGCAATCAGCTTTGCGATGCGACGGATACTTTTTGAGAAAATGATATTTTTATGCAGCCTTCAAAAACTTAAAATTTAAAAAAAAAAATTCTATTCGTGGATCGTAGTTTTTCTTATATCGCGCCAAGATGCTCCAATCGACAAAAGGTAATGCCATCCAAAAGAAAATTCCATGGGGATTCTAAATCTGCAATCAGCTTTGCGATGCGACGGATACTTTTTGAGAAAATGATATTTTTGTGCAGCCTTCAAAAACTTAAAAATTCTTAAAAAAAAAATTCAATGCGTGGATCGTAATTTCTCTTATATCGCGCGAAGATGCTCCAATCGACAAAAGGCAAGGCCATATAAAAGAAAATTTCATGGGGATTCTAAATCTGCAATCAGTTTTGCGATGCGACGGATACTTTTTCAGAAAATTATATTTTTGTGCAGCCTTCAAAAACTTAAAAATTCTTAAAAAAAAAATTCAATGCGTGGATCGTAATTTCTCTTATATCGCGCCAAGATGCTCCAATCGACAAAAGGCAAGGCCATATAAAAGAAAATTTCATGGGGATTCTAAATCTGCAATCAGTTTTGCGATGCGACGGATACTTTTTGAGAAAATGATATTTTTGTGCAGCCTTCAAAAACTTTAAATTTCTTTAAAAAAAATTTCAACGCGTGAATCGTAATTTTTCTTTTATCTCGCCAAGATGCTCCAATCGACAAAAGGCAATGCCATCCAAAAGAAAATTCCATGGGGATTCTAAATCTGCGATCAGTTTTGCGATACAACGGATACTTTTTGAGAAAATGATATTTTTGTGCAGCCTTCAAAAACTTTAAATTTCTTTAAAAAAAATTTCAACGCGTGAATCGTAATTTTTCTTTTATCTCGCCAAGATGCTCCAATCGACAAAAGGCAATGCCATCCAAAAGAAAATTCCATGGGGATTCTAAATCTGCGATCAGTTTTGCGATACAACGGATACTTTTTGAGAAAATGATATTTTTGTGCAGCCTTCAAAAACTTAAAAATTCTTAAAAAAAAATTCAATGCGTGGATCGTAATTTTTCTTTTATCTCGCCAAGATGCTCCAATCGACAAAAGGCAATGCCGTCCAAAAGAAAATTCCATGGGGATTCTAAATCTGCAATCAGCTTTGCGATGCGACGGATACTTTTTGAGAAAATGATATTTTTGTGCAGCCTTCAAAAAATTAAAATTTCTTTAAAAAAAATTTCAACGCGTATATCGTAATTTTTCTTTTATCTCGCCAAGATGCTCCAATCGACAAAAGGCAATGCCATCCAAAAGAAAATTCCATGGGGATTCTAAATCTGCAATCAGCTTTGCGATGCGACGGATACTTTTTGAGAAAATGATATTTTTGTGCAGCCTTCAAAAACTTTAAATTTCTTTAAAAAAAATTTCAACGCGTGAATCGTAATTTTTCTTTTATCTCGCCAAGATGCTCCAATCGACAAAAGGCAATGCCGTCCAAAAGAAAATTCCATGGGGATTCTAAATCTGCAATCAGCTTTGCGATGCGACGGATACTTTTTGAGAAAATGATATTTTTGTGCAGCCTTCAAAAAATTAAAATTTCTTTAAAAAAAATTTCAACGCGTATATCGTAATTTTTCTTTTATCTCGCCAAGATGCTCCAATCGACAAAAGGCAATGCCATCCAAAAGAAAATTCCATGGGGATTCTAAATCTGCAATCAGCTTTGCGATGCGACGGATACTTTTTGAGAAAATGATATTTTTGTGCAGCCTTCAAAAACTTAAAAATTCTTAAAAAAAAATTCAATGCGTGGATCGTAATTTTTCTTTTATCTCGCCAAGGTGCTCCAATCGACAAAAGGCAATGCCATCCAAAAGAAAATTCCATGGGGATTCTAAATCTGCAATCAGCTTTGCGATGCGACGGATACTTTTTGAGAAAATGATATTTTTGTGCAGCCTTCAAAAACTTTAAATTTCTTTAAAAAAAATTTCAACGCGTGAATCGTAATTTTTCTTTTATCTCGCCAAGATGCTCCAATCGACAAAAGGCAATGCCGTCCAAAAGAAAATTCCATGGGGATTCTAAATCTGCAATCAGCTTTGCGATGCGACGGATACTTTTTGAGAAAATGATATTTTTGTGCAGCCTTCAAAAACTTAAAAATTCTTAAAAAAAAAATTCAATGCGTGGATCGTAATTTCTCTTATATCGCGCCAAGATGCTCCAATCGACAAAAGGCAAGGCCATATAAAAGAAAATTTCATGGGGATTCTAAATCTGCAATCAGTTTTGCGATGCGACGGATACTTTTTGAGAAAATGATATTTTTGTGCAGCCTTCAAAAACTTAAAAATTCTTAAAAAAAAAATTCAATGCGTGGATCGTAATTTCTCTTATATCGCGCCAAGATGCTCCAATCGACAAAAGGCAAGGCCATATAAAAGAAAATTCCATGGGGATTCTAAATCTGCAATCAGCTTTGCGATGCGACGGATACTTTTTGAGAAAATGATATTTTTGTGCAGCCTTCAAAAACTTTAAATTTCTTTAAAAAAAATTTCAACGCGTGAATCGTAATTTTTCTTTTATCTCGGCAAGATGCTCCAATCGACAAAAGGCAATGCCATCCAAAAGAAAATTCCATGGGGATTCTAAATCTGCGATCAGTTTTGCGATACAGCGGATACTTTTTGAGAAAATGATATTTTTGTGCAGCCTTCAAAAACTCAAAATTTCTCAAAAAAAAATTTCAGTGCATGGATCGTAATTTTTCTTTTATCTCGCCAAGATGCTCCAATCGACAAAAGCTTATGTTATCCGAAAGAAAATTCCATGAGGATTCCAAATCTGCAATCCGTTTTGCGATGCGACGGATACTTTTTGAGAAAATGATATTTTTATGCAGCCTTCAAAAACTTAAAATTTAAAAAAAAAAATTCTATTCGTGGATCGTAGTTTTTCTTATATCGCGCCAAGATGCTCCAATCGACAAAAGGTAATGCCATCCAAAAGAAAATTCCATGGGGATTCTAAATCTGCAATCAGCTTTGCGATGCGACGGATACTTTTTGAGAAAATGATATTTTTGTGCAGCCTTCAAAAACTTAAAAATTCTTAAAAAAAAAATTCAATGCGTGGATCGTAATTTCTCTTATATCGCGCCAAGATGCTCCAATCGACAAAAGGCAATGCCATCCAAAAGAAAATTCCATGGGGATTCTAAATCTGCGATCAGTTTTGCGATACAACGGATACTTTTTGAGAAAATGATATTTTTGTGCAGCCTTCAAAAACTTAAAAATTCTTAAAAAAAAATTCAATGCGTGGATCGTAATTTTTCTTTTATCTCGCCAAGATGCTCCAATCGACAAAAGGCAATGCCGTCCAAAAGAAAATTCCATGGGGATTCTAAATCTGCGATCAGTTTTGCGATACAACGGATACTTTTTGAGAAAATGATATTTTTGTGCAGCCTTCAAAAACTTAAAAATTCTTAAAAAAAAATTCAATGCGTGGATCGTAATTTTTCTTTTATCTCGCCAAGATGCTCCAATCGACAAAAGGCAATGCCATCCAAAAGAAAATTCCATGGGGATTCTAAATCTGCAATCAGCTTTGCGATGCGACGGATACTTTTTGAGAAAATGATATTTTTGTGCAGCCTTCAAAAACTTTAAATTTCTTTAAAAAAAATTTCAACGCGTGAATCGTAATTTTTCTTTTATCTCGCCAAGATGCTCCAATCGACAAAAGGCAATGCCGTCCAAAAGAAAATTCCATGGGGATTCTAAATCTGCAATCAGCTTTGCGATGCGACGGATACTTTTTGAGAAAATGATATTTTTGTGCAGCCTTCAAAAAATTAAAATTTCTTTAAAAAAAATTTCAACGCGTATATCGTAATTTTTCTTTTATCTCGCCAAGATGCTCCAATCGACAAAAGGCAATGCCATCCAAAAGAAAATTCCATGGGGATTCTAAATCTGCAATCAGCTTTGCGATGCGATGGATACTTTTTGAGAAAATGATATTTTTGTGCAGCCTTCAAAAACTTAAAAATTCTTAAAAAAAAATTCAATGCGTGGATCGTAATTTTTCTTTTATCTCGCCAAGGTGCTCCAATCGACAAAAGGCAATGCCATCCAAAAGAAAATTCCATGGGGATTCTAAATCTGCAATCAGCTTTGCGATGCGACGGATACTTTTTGAGAAAATGATATTTTTGTGCAGCCTTCAAAAACTTTAAATTTCTTTAAAAAAAATTTCAACGCGTGAATCGTAATTTTTCTTTTATCTCGCCAAGATGCTCCAATCGACAAAAGGCAATGCCATCCAAAAGGAAATTCCATGGGGATTCTAAATCTGCAATCAGTTTTGCGATGCGACGGATACTTTTTGAGAAAATGATATTTTTGTGCAGCCTTCAAAAACTTAAAAATTCTTAAAAAAAATTCAATGCGTGGATCGTAATTTTTCTTTTATCTCGCCAAGATGCTCCAATCGACAAAAATCAATGCCATCCAAAAGAAAATTCCATGGGGATTCTAAATCTGCAATCAGCTTTGCGATGCGACGGATACTTTTTGAGAAAATGATATTTTTGTGCAGCCTTCAAAAACTTAAAAATTATTAAAAAAAAATTCAATGCGTGGATCGTAATTTTTCTTTTATCTCTTTTTAAGAAAATGATATTTTTGTGCAGCCTTCAAAAAATTAAAATTTCTTTAAAAAAAATTTCAACGCGTGAATCGTAATTTTTCTTTTATCTCGCCAAGATGCTCCAATCGACAAAAGGCAACGCCATCCAAAAGAAAATTCCATGAGGATTCTAAATCTGCAATCAGTTTTGCGATGCGACGGATACTTTTTGAGAAAATTATATTTTTGTGCAGCCTTCACAAACTTTAAATTTCTTTAAAAAAATTTCAACGCGTGAATCGTAATTTTTCTTTTATCTCGCCAAGATGCTCCAATCGACAAAAGGCAACGCCATCCAAAAGAAAATTCCATGAGGATTCTAAATCTGCAATCAGTTTTGCGATGCGACGGATACTTTTTGAGAAAATTATATTTTTGTGCAGCCTTCAAAAACTTTAAATTTCTTTAAAAAAAATTTCAACGCGTGAATCGTAATTTTTCTTTTATCTCGCCAAGATGCTCCAATCGACAAAAGGCAATGCCATCCAAAAGGAAATTCCATGGGGATTCTAAATCTGCGACCAGTTTTGCGATACAACGGATACTTTTTGAGAAAATGATATTTTTGTGCAGCCTTCAAAAACTTAAAAATTCTTAAAAAAAAATTCAATGCGTGGACCGTAATTTTTCTTTTATCTCGCCAAGATGCTCCAATCGACAAAAATCAATGCCATCCAAAAGAAAATTCCATGGGGATTCTAAATCTGCAATCAGCTTTGCGATGCGACGGATACTTTTTGAGAAAATGATATTTTTGTGCAGCCTTCAAAAACTTAAAAATTATTAAAAAAAAATTCAATGCGTGGATCGTAATTTTTCTTTTATCTCTTTTTAAGAAAATGATACTTTTGTGCAGCCTTCAAAAAATTAAAATTTCTTTAAAAAAAATTTCAACGCGTGAATCGTAATTTTTCTTTTATCTCGCCAAGATGCTCCAATCGACAAAAGGCAACGCCATCCAAAAGAAAATTCCATGAGGATTCTAAATCTGCAATCAGTTTTGCGATGCGACGGATACTTTTTGAGAAAATTATATTTTTGTGCAGCCTTCACAAACTTTAAATTTCTTTAAAAAAAATTTCAACGCGTGAATCGTAATTTTTCTTTTATCTCGCCAAGATGCTCCAATCGACAAAAGGCAATGCCATCCAAAAGAAAATTCCATGGGGATTCTAAATCTGCAATCAGCTTTGCGATGCGACGGATACTTTTTGAGAAAATGATATTTTTGTGCAGCCTTCAAAAACTTAAAAATTCTTAAAAAAAAATTCAATGCGTGGATCGTAATTTTTCTTTTATCTCGCCAAGATGCTCCAATCGACAAAAGGCAATGCCATCCAAAAGGAAATTCCATGGGGATTCTAAATCTGCGACCAGTTTTGCGATACAACGGATACTTTTTGAGAAAATGATATTTTTGTGCAGCCTTCAAAAACTTAAAAATTCTTAAAAAAAAATTCAATGCGTGGATCTTAATTTCTCTTATATCGCGCCAAGATGTTCCAATCGACAAAAGGTAATGTTATCCGAAAGAAAATTCCATGAGGATTCCAAATCTGCAATCGGTTTTGCGATGCGACAGATGCTTTTTGAGAAAATGATATTTTTGTGCAGCCTTCAAAAAATTAAAATTTCTTTAAAAAAAATTTCAACGCGTATATCGTAATTTTTCTTTTATCTCGCCAAGATGCTCCAATCGACAAAAGGCAACGCCATATAAAAGAAAATTCTATGGGGATTCTAAATCTGCAATCAGTTTTGCGATGCGACGGATACTTTTTGAGAAAATGATATTTTTGTGCAGCCTTCAAAAACTTTAAATTTCTTTAAAAAAAATTTCAACGCGTGAATCGTAATTTTTCTTTTATCTCGCCAAGATGCTCCAATCGACAAAAGGCAATGCCATCCAAAAGAAAATTCCATGGGGATTCTAAATCTGCAATCAGTTTTGCGATGCGACGGATACTTTTTGAGAAAATGATATTTTTGTGCAGCCTTCAAAAACTTAAAAATTCTTAAAAAAAAATTCAATGCGTGGATCGTAATTTTTCTTTTATCTCGCCAAGATGCTCCAATCGACAAAAGGCAATGTTATCCAAAAGAAAATTCCATGGGGATTCTAAATCTGCAATCAGCTTTGCGATGCGACGGATACTTTTTGAGAAAATGATATTTTTGTGCAGCCTTCAAAAACTTAAAAATTCTTAAAAAAAAATTCAATGCGTGGATCGTAATTTTTCTTTTATCTCGCCAAGATGCTCCAATCGACAAAAGGTAATGTTATCCGAAAGAAAATTCCATGAGGATTCCAAATCTGCAATCCGTTTTGCGATGCGACGGATGCTTTTTGAGAAAATTATATTTTTGTGCAGCCTTCAAAAACTTAAAATTTAAAAAAAAAAATTCTATTCGTGGATCGTAATTTTTCTTATATGGCGCCAAGATGCTCCAATCGACAAAAGGTAATGCCATCCAAAAGAAAATTCCATGGGGATTCTAAATCTGCAATCAGCTTTGCGATGCGACGGATACTTTTTGAGAAAATGATATTTTTGTGCAGCCTTCAAAAACTTAAAAATTCTTAAAAAAAAAATTCAATGCGTGGATCGTAATTTCTCTTATATCGCGCCAAGATGCTCCAATCGACAAAAGGCAATGCCATCCAAAAGAAAATTCCATGGGGATTCTAAATCTGCGATCAGTTTTGCGATACAACGGATACTTTTTGAGAAAATGATATTTTTGTGCAGCCTTCAAAAACTTAAAAATTCTTAAAAAAAAATTCAATGCGTGGATCGTAATTTTTCTTTTATCTCGCCAAGATGCTCCAATCGACAAAAGGCAATGCCGTCCAAAAGAAAATTCCATGGGGATTCTAAATCTGCGATCAGTTTTGCGATACAACGGATACTTTTTGAGAAAATGATATTTTTGTGCAGCCTTCAAAAACTTAAAAATTCTTAAAAAAAAATTCAATGCGTGGATCGTAATTTTTCTTTTATCTCGCCAAGATGCTCCAATCGACAAAAGGCAATGCCATCCAAAAGAAAATTCCATGGGGATTCTAAATCTGCAATCAGCTTTGCGATGCGACGGATACTTTTTGAGAAAATGATATTTTTGTGCAGCCTTCAAAAACTTTAAATTTCTTTAAAAAAAATTTCAACGCGTGAATCGTAATTTTTCTTTTATCTCGCCAAGATGCTCCAATCGACAAAAGGCAATGCCGTCCAAAAGAAAATTCCATGGGGATTCTAAATCTGCAATCAGCTTTGCGATGCGACGGATACTTTTTGAGAAAATGATATTTTTGTGCAGCCTTCAAAAAATTAAAATTTCTTTAAAAAAAATTTCAACGCGTATATCGTAATTTTTCTTTTATCTCGACAAGATGCTCCAATCGACAAAAGGCAATGCCATCCAAAAGAAAATTCCATGGGGATTCTAAATCTGCAATCAGCTTTGCGATGCGATGGATACTTTTTGAGAAAATGATATTTTTGTGCAGCCTTCAAAAACTTAAAAATTCTTAAAAAAAAATTCAATGCGTGGATCGTAATTTTTCTTTTATCTCGCCAAGGTGCTCCAATCGACAAAAGGCAATGCCATCCAAAAGAAAATTCCATGGGGATTCTAAATCTGCAATCAGCTTTGCGATGCGACGGATACTTTTTGAGAAAATGATATTTTTGTGCAGCCTTCAAAAACTTTAAATTTCTTTAAAAAAAATTTCAACGCGTGAATCGTAATTTTTCTTTTATCTCGCCAAGATGCTCCAATCGACAAAAGGCAATGCCATCCAAAAGGAAATTCCATGGGGATTCTAAATCTGCAATCAGTTTTGCGATGCGACGGATACTTTTTGAGAAAATGATATTTTTGTGCAGCCTTCAAAAACTTAAAAATTCTTAAAAAAAATTCAATGCGTGGATCGTAATTTTTCTTTTATCTCGCCAAGATGCTCCAATCGACAAAAATCAATGCCATCCAAAAGAAAATTCCATGGGGATTCTAAATCTGCAATCAGCTTTGCGATGCGACGGATACTTTTTGAGAAAATGATATTTTTGTGCAGCCTTCAAAAACTTAAAAATTATTAAAAAAAAATTCAATGCGTGGATCGTAATTTTTCTTTTATCTCTTTTTAAGAAAATGATATTTTTGTGCAGCCTTCAAAAAATTAAAATTTCTTTAAAAAAAATTTCAACGCGTGAATCGTAATTTTTCTTTTATCTCGCCAAGATGCTCCAATCGACAAAAGGCAACGCCATCCAAAAGAAAATTCCATGAGGATTCTAAATCTGCAATCAGTTTTGCGATGCGACGGATACTTTTTGAGAAAATTATATTTTTGTGCAGCCTTCAATAACTTTAAATTTCTTTAAAAAAAATTTCAACGCGTGAATCGTAATTTTTCTTTTATCTCGCCAAGATGCTCCAATCGACAAAAGGCAATGCCATCCAAAAGAAAATTCCATGGGGATTCTAAATCTGCAATCAGCTTTGCGATGCGACGGATACTTTTTGAGAAAATGATATTTTTGTGCAGCCTTCAAAAACTTAAAAATTCTTAAAAAAAAATTCAATGCGTGGATCGTAATTTTTCTTTTATCTCGCCAAGATGCTCCAATCGACAAAAGGCAATGCCATCCAAAAGGAAATTCCATGGGGATTCTAAATCTGCGACCAGTTTTGCGATACAACGGATACTTTTTGAGAAAATGATATTTTTGTGCAGCCTTCAAAAACTTAAAAATTCTTAAAAAAAAATTCAATGCGTGGATCGTAATTTTTCTTTTATCTCGCCAAGATGCTCCAATCGACAAAAATCAATGCCATCCAAAAGAAAATTCCATGGGGATTCTAAATCTGCAATCAGCTTTGCGATGCGACGGATACTTTTTGAGAAAATGATATTTTTGTGCAGCCTTCAAAAACTTAAAAATTATTAAAAAAAAATTCAATGCGTGGATCGTAATTTTTCTTTTATCTCTTTTTAAGAAAATGATATTTTTGTGCAGCCTTCAAAAAATTAAAATTTCTTTAAAAAAAATTTCAACGCGTGAATCGTAATTTTTCTTTTATCTCGCCAAGATGCTCCAATCGACAAAAGGCAACGCCATCCAAAAGAAAATTCCATGAGGATTCTAAATCTGCAATCAGTTTTGCGATGCGACGGATACTTTTTGAGAAAATTATATTTTTGTGCAGCCTTCACAAACTTTAAATTTCTTTAAAAAAAATTTCAACGCGTGAATCGTAATTTTTCTTTTATCTCGCCAAGATGCTCCAATCGACAAAAGGCAATGCCATCCAAAAGAAAATTCCATGGGGATTCTAAATCTGCAATCAGCTTTGCGATGCGACGGATACTTTTTGAGAAAATGATATTTTTGTGCAGCCTTCAAAAACTTAAAAATTCTTAAAAAAAAATTCAATGCGTGGATCGTAATTTTTCTTTTATCTCGCCAAGATGCTCCAATCGACAAAAGGCAATGCCATCCAAAAGGAAATTCCATGGGGATTCTAAATCTGCGACCAGTTTTGCGATACAACGGATACTTTTTGAGAAAATGATATTTTTGTGCAGCCTTCAAAAACTTAAAAATTCTTAAAAAAAAATTCAATGCGTGGATCGTAATTTCTCTTATATCGCGCCAAGATGTTCCAATCGACAAAAGGTAATGTTATCCGAAAGAAAATTCCATGAGGATTCCAAATCTGCAATCGGTTTTGCGATGCGACAGATGCTTTTTGAGAAAATGATATTTTTGTGCAGCCTTCAAAAAATTAAAATTTCTTTAAAAAAAATTTCAACGCGTATATCGTAATTTTTCTTTTATCTCGCCAAGATGCTCCAATCGACAAAAGGCAACGCCATATAAAAGAAAATTCCATGGGGATTCTAAATCTGCAATCAGTTTTGCGATGCGACGGATACTTTTTGAGAAAATGATATTTTTGTGCAGCCTTCAAAAACTTTAAATTTCTTTAAAAAAAATTTCAACGCGTGAATCGTAATTTTTCTTTTATCTCGCCAAGATGCTCCAATCGACAAAAGGCAATGCCATCCAAAAGAAAATTCCATGGGGATTCTAAATCTGCAATCAGTTTTGCGATGCGACGGATACTTTTTGAGAAAATGATATTTTTGTGCAGCCTTCAAAAACTTAAAAATTCTTAAAAAAAAATTCAATGCGTGGATCGTAATTTTTCTTTTATCTCGCCAAGATGCTCCAATCGACAAAAGGCAATGTTATCCAAAAGAAAATTCCATGGGGATTCTAAATCTGCAATCAGCTTTGCGATGCGACGGATACTTTTTGAGAAAATGATATTTTTGTGCAGCCTTCAAAAACTTAAAAATTCTTAAAAAAAAATTCAATGCGTGGATCGTAATTTTTCTTTTATCTCGCCAAGATGCTCCAATCGACAAAAGGCAACGCCATATAAAAGAAAATTCCATGGGGATTCTAAATCTGCAATCAGTTTTGCGATGCGACGGATACTTTTTGAGAAAATGATATTTTTGTGCAGCCTTCACAAACTTTAAATTTCTTTAAAAAAAATTTCAACGCGTGAATCGTAATTTTTCTTTTATCTCGCCAAGATGCTCCAATCGACAAAAGGCAACGCCATCCAAAAGAAAATTCCATGAGGATTCTAAATCTGCAATCCGTTTTTCGATGCGACGGATACTTTTTGAGAAAATTATATTTTTGTGCAGCCTTCAAAAACTTTAAATTTCTTTAAAAAAAATTTCAACGCGTGAATCGTAATTTTTCTTTTATCTCGCCAAGATGCTCCAATCGACAAAAGGCAATGCCATCCAAAAGGAAATTCCATGGGGATTCTAAATCTGCGATCAGTTTTGCGATACAACGGATACTTTTTGAGAAAATGATATTTTTGTGCAGCCTTCAAAAACTTAAAAATTCTTAAAAAAAAATTCAATGCGTGGATCGTAATTTTTCTTTTATCTCGCCAAGATGCTCCAATCGACAAAAGGTAATGTTATCCGAAAGAAAATTCCATGAGGATTCCAAATCTGCAATCCGTTTTGCGATGCGACGGATGCTTTTTGAGAAAATGATATTTTTGTGCAGCCTTCAAAAACTTAAAATTTAAAAAAAAAAATTCTATTCGTGGATCGTAATTTTTCTTATATGGCGCCAAGATGCTCCAATCGACAAAAAGTAATGCCATCCAAAAGAAAATTCCATGGGGATTCTAAATCTGCAATCAGCTTTGCGATGCGACGGATACTTTTTGAGAAAATGATATTTTTGTGCAGCCTTCAAAAACTTAAAAATTCTTAAAAAAAAATTCAATGCGTGGATCGTAATTTTTCTTTTATCTCGCCAAGATGCTCCAATCGACAAAAGGCAATGCCATCCAAAAGGAAATTCCATGGGGATTCTAAATCTGCGACCAGTTTTGCGATACAACGGATACTTTTTGAGAAAATGATATTTTTGTGCAGCCTTCAAAAACTTAAAAATTCTTAAAAAAAAATTCAATGCGTGGATCGTAATTTCTCTTATATCGCGCCAAGATGTTCCAATCGACAAAAGGTAATGTTATCCGAAAGAAAATTCCATGAGGATTCCAAATCTGCAATCGGTTTTGCGATGCGACAGATGCTTTTTGAGAAAATGATATTTTTGTGCAGCCTTCAAAAAATTAAAATTTCTTTAAAAAAAATTTCAACGCGTATATCGTAATTTTTCTTTTATCTCGCCAAGATGCTCCAATCGACAAAAGGCAACGCCATATAAAAGAAAATTCCATGGGGATTCTAAATCTGCAATCAGTTTTGCGATGCGACGGATACTTTTTGAGAAAATGATATTTTTGTGCAGCCTTCAAAAACTTTAAATTTCTTTAAAAAAAATTTCAACGCGTGAATCGTAATTTTTCTTTTATCTCGCCAAGATGCTCCAATCGACAAAAGGCAATGCCATCCAAAAGAAAATTTCATGGGGATTCTAAATCTGCAATCAGTTTTGCGATGCGACGGATACTTTTTGAGAAAATGATATTTTTGTGCAGCCTTCAAAAACTTAAAAATTCTTAAAAAAAAATTCAATGCGTGGATCGTAATTTTTCTTTTATCTCGCCAAGATGCTCCAATCGACAAAAGGCAATGTTATCCAAAAGAAAATTCCATGGGGATTCTAAATCTGCAATCAGCTTTGCGATGCGACGGATACTTTTTGAGAAAATGATATTTTTGTGCAGCCTTCAAAAACTTAAAAATTCTTAAAAAAAAATTCAATGCGTGGATCGTAATTTTTCTTTTATCTCGCCAAGATGCTCCAATCGACAAAAGGCAATGTTATCCAAAAGAAAATTCCATGGGGATTCTAAATCTGCAATCAGCTTTGCGATGCGACGGATACTTTTTGAGAAAATGATATTTTTGTGCAGCCTTCAAAAACTTAAAAATTCTTAAAAAAAATTCAATGCGTGGATCGTAATTTTTCTTTTATCTCGCCAAGATGCGCCAATCGACAAAAGGTAATGTTATCCGAAAGAAAATTCCATGAGGATTCCAAATCTGCAATCCGTTTTGCGATGCGACGGATACTTTTTAAGAAAATGATATTTTTGTGCAGCCTTCAAAAAATTAAAATTTCTTTAAAAAAAATTTCAACGCGTGAATCGTAATTTTTCTTTTATCTCGCCAAGATGCTCCAATCGACAAAAGGCAACGCCATCCAAAAGAAAATTCCATGAGGATTCTAAATCTGCAATCAGTTTTGCGATGCGAAGGATACTTTTTGAGAAAATGATATTTTTGTGCAGCCTTCACAAACTTTAAATTTCTTTAAAAAAATTTCAACGCGTGAATCGTAATTTTTCTTTTATCTCGCCAAGATGCTTCAATCGACAAAAGGCAACGCCATCCAAAAGAAAATTCCATGAGGATTCTAAATCTGCAATCAGTTTTGCGATGCGACGGATACTTTTTGAGAAAATTATATTTTTGTGCAGCCTTCAAAAACTTTAAATTTCTTTAAAAAAAATTTCAACGCGTGAATCGTAATTTTTCTTTTATCTCGCCAAGATGCTCCAATCGACAAAAGGCAATGCCATCCAAAACGAAATTCCATTGGGATTCTAAATCTGCGATCAGTTTTGCGATACAACGGATACTTTTTGAGAAAATGATATTTTTGTGCAGCCTTCAAAAACTTAAAAATTCTTAAAAAAAAATTCAATGCGTGGATCGTAATTTTTCTTTTATCTCGCCAAGATGCTCCAATCGACAAAAGGTAATGTTATCCGAAAGAAAATTCCATGAGGATTCCAAATCTGCAATCCGTTTTGCGATGCGACGGATGCTTTTTGAGAAAATGATATTTTTGTGCAGCCTTCAAAAACTTAAAATTTAAAAAAAAAAATTCTATTCGTGGATCGTAATTTTTCTTATATGGCGCCAAGATGCTCCAATCGACAAAAGGTAATGTTATCCGAAATAAAATTCCATGAGGATTCCAAATCTGCAATCCGTTTTGCGATGCGACGGATGCTTTTTGAGAAAATGATATTTTTGTGCAGCCTTCAAAAACTTAAAATTTAAAAAAAAAAAATTCTATTCGTGGATCGTAATTTTTCTTATATGGCGCCAAGATGCTCCAATCGACAAAAGGTAATGCCATCCAAAAGAAAATTCCATGAAGATTCTAAATCTGCAATCCGTTTTGAAATGCGACGGATACTTTTTGAGAAAATGATATTTTTGTGCAGCCTTCAAAAACTTAAAAATTCTTAAAAAAAAATTCAATGCGTGGATCGTAATTTCTCTTATATCGCGCCAAGATGTTCCAATCGACAAAAGGTAATGTTATCCGAAAGAAAATTTCATGAGGATTCCAAATCAATCCATTTTGCGATGCGACGGATGCTTTTTGAGAAAATGATATTTTTGTGCAGCCTTCAAAAAAATTAAAATTTAAAAAAAAAAAATTCTATTCGTGGATCGTAATTTTTCTTATATGGCGCCAAGATGCTCCAATCGACAAAAGGTAATGCCATCCAAAAGAAAATTCCATGAGGATTCCAAATCTGCAATCCGTTTTGCGATGCGACGGATACTTTTTAAGAAAATGATATTTTTGTGCAGCCTTCAAAAAATTAAAATTTCTTTAAAAAAAATTTCAACGCGTGAATCGTAATTTTTCTTTTATCTCGCCAAGATGCTCCAATCGACAAAAGGCAACGCCATCCAAAAGAAAATTCCATGAGGATTCTAAATCTGCAATCAGTTTTGCGATGCGAAGGATACTTTTTGAGAAAATGATATTTTTGTGCAGCCTTCAAAAACTTTAAATTTCTTTAAAAAAATTTCAACGCGTGAATCGTAATTTTTCTTTTATCTCGCCAAGATGCTCCAATCGACAAAAGGCAACGCCATCCAAAAGAAAATTCCATGAGGATTCTAAATCTGCAATCAGTTTTGCGATGCGACGGATACTTTTTGAGAAAATTATATTTTTGTGCAGCCTTCAAAAACTTTAAATTTCTTTAAAAAAAATTTCAACGCGTGAATCGTAATTTTTCTTTTATCTCGCCAAGATGCTCCAATCGACAAAAGGCAATGCCATCCAAAAGGAAATTCCATGGGGATTCTAAATCTGCGATCAGTTTTGCGATACAACGGATACTTTTTGAGAAAATGATATTTTTGTGCAGCCTTCAAAAACTTAAAAATTCTTAAAAAAAAATTCAATGCGTGGATCGTAATTTCTCTTATATCGCGCCAAGATGTTCCAATCGACAAAAGGTAATGTTATCCGAAAGAAAATTTCATGAGGATTCCAAATCAATCCATTTTGCGATGCGACGGATGCTTTTTGAGAAAATGATATTTTTGTGCAGCCTTCAAAAAAATTAAAATTTAAAAAAAAAAAATTCTATTCGTGGATCGTAATTTTTCTTATATGGCGCCAAGATGCTCCAATCGACAAAAGGTAATGCCATCCAAAAGAAAATTCCATGAGGATTCCAAATCTGCAATCCGTTTTGCGATGCGACGGATACTTTTTGAGAAAATGATATTTTTGTGCAGCCTTCACAAACTTTAAATTTCTTTAAAAAAAATTTCAACGCGTGAATCGTAATTTTTCTTTTATCTCGCCAAGATGCTCCAATCGACAAAAGGCAACGCCATCCAAAAGAAAATTCCATGAGGATTCTAAATCTGCAATCCGTTTTTCGATGCGACGGATACTTTTTGAGAAAATTATATTTTTGTGCAGCCTTCAAAAACTTTAAATTTCTTTAAAAAAAATTTCAACGCGTGAATCGTAATTTTTCTTTTATCTCGCCAAGATGCTCCAATCGACAAAAGGCAATGCCATCCAAAAGGAAATTCCATGGGGATTCTAAATCTGCGATCAGTTTTGCGATACAACGGATACTTTTTGAGAAAATGATATTTTTGTGCAGCCTTCAAAAACTTAAAAATTCTTAAAAAAAAATTCAATGCGTGGATCGTAATTTTTCTTTTATCTCGCCAAGATGCTCCAATCGACAAAAGGTAATGTTATCCGAAAGAAAATTCCATGAGGATTCCAAATCTGCAATCCGTTTTGCGATGCGACGGATGCTTTTTGAGAAAATGATATTTTTGTGCAGCCTTCAAAAACTTAAAATTTAAAAAAAAAAATTCTATTCGTGGATCGTAATTTTTCTTATATGGCGCCAAGATGCTCCAATCGACAAAAGGTAATGCCATCCAAAAGAAAATTCCATGGGGATTCTAAATCTGCAATCAGCTTTGCGATGCGACGGATACTTTTTGAGAAAATGATATTTTTGTGCAGCCTTCAAAAACTTAAAAATTCTGAAAAAAAAATTCAATGCGTGGATCGTAATTTTTCTTTTATCTCGCCAAGATGCTCCAATCGACAAAAGGCAATGCCATCCAAAAGGAAATTCCATGGGGATTCTAAATCTGCGACCAGTTTTGCGATACAACGGATACTTTTTGAGAAAATGATATTTTTGTGCAGCCTTCAAAAACTTAAAAATTCTTAAAAAAAAATTCAATGCGTGGATCGTAATTTCTCTTATATCGCGCCAAGATGTTCCAATCGACAAAAGGTAATGTTATCCGAAAGAAAATTCCATGAGGATTCCAAATCTGCAATCGGTTTTGCGATGCGACAGATGCTTTTTGAGAAAATGATATTTTTGTGCAGCCTTCAAAAAATTAAAATTTCTTTAAAAAAAATTTCAACGCGTATATCGTAATTTTTCTTTTATCTCGCCAAGATGCTCCAATCGACAAAAGGCAACGCCATATAAAAGAAAATTCCATGGGGATTCTAAATCTGCAATCAGTTTTGCGATGCGACGGATACTTTTTGAGAAAATGATATTTTTGTGCAGCCTTCAAAAACTTTAAATTTCTTTAAAAAAAATTTCAACGCGTGAATCGTAATTTTTCTTTTATCTCGCCAAGATGCTCCAATCGACAAAAGGCAATGCCATCCAAAAGAAAATTCCATGGGGATTCTAAATCTGCAATCAGTTTTGCGATGCGACGGATACTTTTTGAGAAAATGATATTTTTGTGCAGCCTTCAAAAACTTAAAAATTCTTAAAAAAAAATTCAATGCGTGGATCGTAATTTTTCTTTTATCTCGCCAAGATGCTCCAATCGACAAAAGGCAATGTTATCCAAAAGAAAATTCCATGGGGATTCTAAATCTGCAATCAGCTTTGCGATGCGACGGATACTTTTTGAGAAAATGATATTTTTGTGCAGCCTTCAAAAACTTAAAAATTCTTAAAAAAAAATTCAATGCGTGGATCGTAATTTTTCTTTTATCTCGCCAAGATGCTCCAATCGACAAAAGGCAATGTTATCCAAAAGAAAATTCCATGGGGATTCTAAATCTGCAATCAGCTTTGCGATGCGACGGATACTTTTTGAGAAAATGATATTTTTGTGCAGCCTTCAAAAACTTAAAAATTCTTAAAAAAAATTCAATGCGTGGATCGTAATTTTTCTTTTATCTCGCCAAGATGCGCCAATCGACAAAAGGTAATGTTATCCGAAAGAAAATTCCATGAGGATTCCAAATCTGCAATCCGTTTTGCGATGCGACGGATACTTTTTAAGAAAATGATATTTTTGTGCAGCCTTCAAAAAATTAAAATTTCTTTAAAAAAAATTTCAACGCGTGAATCGTAATTTTTCTTTTATCTCGCCAAGATGCTCCAATCGACAAAAGGCAACGCCATCCAAAAGAAAATTCCATGAGGATTCTAAATCTGCAATCAGTTTTGCGATGCGAAGGATACTTTTTGAGAAAATGATATTTTTGTGCAGCCTTCACAAACTTTAAATTTCTTTAAAAAAATTTCAACGCGTGAATCGTAATTTTTCTTTTATCTCGCCAAGATGCTTCAATCGACAAAAGGCAACGCCATCCAAAAGAAAATTCCATGAGGATTCTAAATCTGCAATCAGTTTTGCGATGCGACGGATACTTTTTGAGAAAATTATATTTTTGTGCAGCCTTCAAAAACTTTAAATTTCTTTAAAAAAAATTTCAACGCGTGAATCGTAATTTTTCTTTTATCTCGCCAAGATGCTCCAATCGACAAAAGGCAATGCCATCCAAAACGAAATTCCATGGGGATTCTAAATCTGCGATCAGTTTTGCGATACAACGGATACTTTTTGAGAAAATGATATTTTTGTGCAGCCTTCAAAAACTTAAAAATTCTTAAAAAAAAATTCAATGCGTGGATCGTAATTTTTCTTTTATCTCGCCAAGATGCTCCAATCGACAAAAGGTAATGTTATCCGAAAGAAAATTCCATGAGGATTCCAAATCTGCAATCCGTTTTGCGATGCGGCGGATGCTTTTTGAGAAAATGATATTTTTGTGCAGCCTTCAAAAACTTAAAATTTAAAAAAAAAAATTCTATTCGTGGATCGTAATTTTTCTTATATGGCGCCAAGATGCTCCAATCGACAAAAGGTAATGTTATCCGAAATAAAATTCCATGAGGATTCCAAATCTGCAATCCGTTTTGCGATGCGACGGATGCTTTTTGAGAAAATGATATTTTTGTGCAGCCTTCAAAAACTTAAAATTTAAAAAAAAAAAATTCTATTCGTGGATCGTAATTTTTCTTATATGGCGCCAAGATGCTCCAATCGACAAAAGGTAATGCCATCCAAAAGAAAATTCCATGAAGATTCTAAATCTGCAATCCGTTTTGAAATGCGACGGATACTTTTTGAGAAAATGATATTTTTGTGCAGCCTTCAAAAACTTAAAAATTCTTAAAAAAAAATTCAATGCGTGGATCGTAATTTCTCTTATATCGCGCCAAGATGTTCCAATCGACAAAAGGTAATGTTATCCGAAAGAAAATTTCATGAGGATTCCAAATCAATCCATTTTGCGATGCGACGGATGCTTTTTGAGAAAATGATATTTTTGTGCAGCCTTCAAAAAAATTAAAATTTAAAAAAAAAAAATTCTATTCGTGGATCGTAATTTTTCTTATATGGCGCCAAGATGCTCCAATCGACAAAAGGTAATGCCATCCAAAAGAAAATTCCATGAGGATTCCAAATCTGCAATCCGTTTTGCGATGCGACGGATACTTTTTAAGAAAATGATATTTTTGTGCAGCCTTCAAAAAATTAAAATTTCTTTAAAAAAAATTTCAACGCGTGAATCGTAATTTTTCTTTTATCTCGCCAAGATGCTCCAATCGACAAAAGGCAACGCCATCCAAAAGAAAATTCCATGAGGATTCTAAATCTGCAATCAGTTTTGCGATGCGAAGGATACTTTTTGAGAAAATGATATTTTTGTGCAGCCTTCAAAAACTTTAAATTTCTTTAAAAAAATTTCAACGCGTGAATCGTAATTTTTCTTTTATCTCGCCAAGATGCTCCAATCGACAAAAGGCAACGCCATCCAAAAGAAAATTCCATGAGGATTCTAAATCTGCAATCAGTTTTGCGATGCGACGGATACTTTTTGAGAAAATTATATTTTTGTGCAGCCTTCAAAAACTTTAAATTTCTTTAAAAAAAATTTCAACGCGTGAATCGTAATTTTTCTTTTATCTCGCCAAGATGCTCCAATCGACAAAAGGCAATGCCATCCAAAAGGAAATTCCATGGGGATTCTAAATCTGCGATCAGTTTTGCGATACAACGGATACTTTTTGAGAAAATGATATTTTTGTGCAGCCTTCAAAAACTTAAAAATTCTTAAAAAAAAATTCAATGCGTGGATCGTAATTTCTCTTATATCGCGCCAAGATGTTCCAATCGACAAAAGGTAATGTTATCCGAAAGAAAATTTCATGAGGATTCCAAATCAATCCATTTTGCGATGCGACGGATGCTTTTTGAGAAAATGATATTTTTGTGCAGCCTTCAAAAAAATTAAAATTTAAAAAAAAAAAATTCTATTCGTGGATCGTAATTTTTCTTATATGGCGCCAAGATGCTCCAATCGACAAAAGGTAATGCCATCCAAAAGAAAATTCCATGAGGATTCCAAATCTGCAATCCGTTTTGCGATGCGACGGATACTTTTTAAGAAAATGATATTTTTGTGCAGCCTTCAAAAAATTAAAATTTCTTTAAAAAAAATTTCAACGCGTGAATCGTAATTTTTCTTTTATTTCGCCAAGATGCTCCAATCGACAAAAGGCAACGCCATCCAAAAGAAAATTCCATGAGGATTCTAAATCTGCAATCAGTTTTGCGATGCGACGGATACTTTTTGAGAAAATTATATTTTTGTGCAGCCTTCAAAAACTTTAAATTTCTTTAAAAAAAATTTCAACGCGTGAATCGTAATTTTTCTTTTATCTCGCCAAGATGCTCCAATCGACAAAAGGCAATGCCATCCAAAAGGAAATTCCATGGGGATTCTAAATCTGCGATCAGTTTTGCGATACAACGGATACTTTTTGAGAAAATGATATTTTTGTGCAGCCTTCAAAAACTTAAAAATTCTTAAAAAAAAATTCAATGCGTGGATCGTAATTTCTCTTATATCGCGCCAAGATGTTCCAATCGACAAAAGGTAATGTTATCCGAAAGAAAATTTCATGAGGATTCCAAATCAATCCATTTTGCGATGCGACGGATGCTTTTTGAGAAAATGATATTTTTGTGCAGCCTTCAAAAAAATTAAAATTTAAAAAAAAAAAATTCTATTCGTGGATCGTAATTTTTCTTATATGGCGCCAAGATGCTCCAATCGACAAAAGGTAACGCCATCCAAAAGAAAATTCCATGAGGATTCTAAATCTGCAATCAGTTTTGCGATGCGAAGGATACTTTTTGAGAAAATGATATTTTTGTGCAGCCTTCAAAAACTTTAAATTTCTTTAAAAAAATTTCAACGCGTGAATCGTAATTTTTCTTTTATTTCGCCAAGATGCTCCAATCGACAAAAGGCAACGCCATCCAAAAGAAAATTCCATGAGGATTCTAAATCTGCAATCAGTTTTGCGATGCGACGGATACTTTTTGAGAAAATTATATTTTTGTGCAGCCTTCAAAAACTTTAAATTTCTTTAAAAAAAATTTCAACGCGTGAATCGTAATTTTTCTTTTATCTCGCCAAGATGCTCCAATCGACAAAAGGCAATGCCATCCAAAAGGAAATTCCATGGGGATTCTAAATCTGCGATCAGTTTTGCGATACAACGGATACTTTTTGAGAAAATGATATTTTTGTGCAGCCTTCAAAAACTTAAAAATTCTTAAAAAAAAATTCAATGCGTGGATCGTAATTTTTCTTTTATCTCGCCAAGATGCTCCAATCGACAAAAGGTAATGTTATCCGAAAGAAAATTCCTTGAGGATTCCAAATCTGCAATCCGTTTTGCGATGCGACGGATGCTTTTTGAGAAAATGATATTTTTGTGCAGCCTTCAAAAACTTAAAATTTAAAAAAAAAAATTCTATTCGTGGATCGTAATTTTTCTTATATGGCGCCAAGATGCTCCAATCGACAAAAGGTAATGTTATCCGAAATAAAATTCCATGAGGATTCCAAATCTGCAATCCGTTTTTCGATGCGACGGATACTTTTTGAGAAAATGATATTTTTGTGCAGCCTTCAAAAAATTAAAATTTCTTTAAAAAAAATTTCAATGCGTGGATCGTAATTTCTCTTATATCGCGCCAAGATGTTCCAATCGACAAAAGGTAATGTTATCCGAAATAAAATTCCATGGGGATTCTAAATCTGCAATCCGTTTTTCGATGCGACGGATACTTTTTGAGAAAATGATATTTTTGTGCAGCCTTCAAAAAATTAAAATTTCTTTAAAAAAAATTTCAATGCGTGGATCGTAATTTCTCTTATATCGCGCCAAGATGTTCCAATCGACAAAAGGTAATGTTATCCGAAATAAAATTCCATGGGGATTCTAAATCTGCAATCAGTTTTGCGATGCGACGGATACTTTTTGAGAAAATGATATTTTTGTGCAGCCTTCAAAAACTTAAAAATTCTTAAAAAAAAAATTCAATGCGTGGATCGTAATTTTTCTTTTATCTCGCCAAGATGCTCCAATCGACAAAAGGTAATGTTATCCGAAAGAAAATTCCATGAGGATTCCAAATCTGCAATCCGTTTTGCGATGCGACGGATGCTTTTTGAGAAAATGATATTTTTGTGCAGCCTTCAAAAACTTAAAATTTAAAAAAAAAAAATTCTATTCGTGGATCGTAATTTTTCTTATATGGCGCCAAGATGCTCCAATCGACAAAAGGTAATGCTATCCAAAAGAAAATTCCATGGGGATTCTAAATCTGCAATCAGCTTTGCGATGCGACGGATACTTTTTGAGAAAATGATATTTTTGTGCAGCCTTCAAAAACTTAAAAATTCTTAAAAAAAAATTCAATGCGTGGATCGTAATTTCTCTTATATCGCGCCAAGATGTTCCAATCGACAAAAGGTAATGTTATCCGAAAGAAAATTTCATGAGGATTCCAAATCAATCCATTTTGCGATGCGACGGATGCTTTTTGAGAAAATGATATTTTTGTGCAGCCTTCAAAAAAATTAAAATTTAAAAAAAAAAAATTCTATTCGTGGATCGTAATTTTTCTTATATGGCGCCAAGATGCTCCAATCGACAAAAGGTAATGCCATCCAAAAGAAAATTCCATGGGGATTCTAAATCTGCAATCCGTTTTGCGATGCGACGGATACTTTTTGAGAAAATGATATTTTTGTGCAGCCTTCACAAACTTTAAATTTCTTTAAAAAATATTTCAACACGTGAATCGTAATTTTTCTTTTATCTCGCCAAGATGCTCCAATCGCTCCAATCGACAAAAGGTAATGCCATCCAAAAGAAAATTCCATTGGGATTCTAAATCTGCAATCAGTTTTGCGATGCGACGGATACTTTTTGAGAAAATGATATTTTTGTGCAGCCTTCAAAAACTTAAAATTAAAAAAAAAAAAATTCTATTCGTGGATCGTAATTTTTCTTATATGGCGCCAAGATGCTCCAATCGACAAAAGGTAATGTTATCCGAAAGAAAATTTCATGAGGATTCCAAATCAATCCATTTTGCGATGCGACGGATACTTTTTGAGAAAATGATATTTTTGTGCAGCCTTCAAAAAATTAAAATTTCTTTAAAAAAAATTTCTATTCGTGGATCGTAATTTTTCTTATATCGCGCCAAGATGTTCCAATCGACAAAAGGTAATGTTATCCGAAAGAAAATTTCATGAGGATTCCAAATCAATCCATTTTGCGATGCGACGGATGCTTTTTGAGAAAATGATATTTTTGTGCAGCCTTCAAAAAAATTAAAATTTAAAAAAAAAAAATTCTATTCGTGGATCGTAATTTTTCTTATATGGCGCCAAGATGCTCCAATCGACAAAAGGTAATGCCATCCAAAAGAAAATTCCATGGGGATTCTAAATCTGCAATCCGTTTTGCGATGCGACGGATACTTTTTGAGAAAATGATATTTTTGTGCAGCCTTCAAAAACTTAAAAATTCTTAAAAAAAAATTCAATGCGTGGATCGTAATTTCTCTTATATCGCGCCAAGATGTTCCAATCGACAAAAGGTAATGTTATCCGAAAGAAAATTTCATGAGGATTCCAAATCAATCCATTTTGCGATGCGACGGATGCTTTTTGAGAAAATGATATTTTTGTGCAGCCTTCAAAAAAATTAAAATTTAAAAAAAAAAAATTCTATTCGTGGATCGTAATTTTTCTTATATGGCGCCAAGATGCTCCAATCGACAAAAGGTAATGCCATCCAAAAGAAAATTCCATGAGGATTCCAAATCTGCAATCCGTTTTGCGATGCGACGGATACTTTTTAAGAAAATGATATTTTTGTGCAGCCTTCAAAAAATTAAAATTTCTTTAAAAAAAATTTCAACGCGTGAATCGTAATTTTTCTTTTATCTCGCCAAGATGCTCCAATCGACAAAAGGCAACGCCATCCAAAAGAAAATTCCATGAGGATTCTAAATCTGCAATCAGTTTTGCGATGCGAAGGATACTTTTTGAGAAAATGATATTTTTGTGCAGCCTTCACAAACTTTAAATTTCTTTAAAAAAATTTCAACGCGTGAATCGTAATTTTTCTTTTATCTCGCCAAGATGCTCCAATCGACAAAAGGCAACGCCATCCAAAAGAAAATTCCATGAGGATTCTAAATCTGCAATCAGTTTTGCGATGCGACGGATACTTTTTGAGAAAATTATATTTTTGTGCAGCCTTCAAAAACTTTAAATTTCTTTAAAAAAAATTTCAACGCGTGAATCGTAATTTTTCTTTTATCTCGCCAAGATGCTCCAATCGACAAAAGGCAATGCCATCCAAAAGGAAATTCCATGGGGATTCTAAATCTGCGATCAGTTTTGCGATACAACGGATACTTTTTGAGAAAATGATATTTTTGTGCAGCCTTCAAAAACTTAAAAATTCTTAAAAAAAAATTCAATGCGTGGATCGTAATTTTTCTTTTATCTCGCCAAGATGCTCCAATCGACAAAAGGTAATGTTATCCGAAAGAAAATTCCATGAGGATTCCAAATCTGCAATCCGTTTTGCGATGCGACGGATGCTTTTTGAGAAAATGATATTTTTGTGCAGCCTTCAAAAACTTAAAATTTAAAAAAAAAAATTCTATTCGTGGATCGTAATTTTTCTTATATGGCGCCAAGATGCTCCAATCGACAAAAGGTAATGTTGTCCGAAATAAAATTCCATGAGGATTCCAAATCTGCAATCCGTTTTTCGATGCGACGGATACTTTTTGAGAAAATGATATTTTTGTGCAGCCTTCAAAAACTTAAAAATTCTTAAAAAAAAATTCAATGCGTGGATCGTAATTTTTCTTTTATCTCGCCAAGATGCTCCAATCGACAAAAGGTAATGTTATCCGAAAGAAAATTCCATGAGGATTCCAAATCTGCAATCCGTTTTGCGATGCGACGGATGCTTTTTGAGAAAATGATATTTTTGTGCAGCCTTCAAAAACTTAAAATTTAAAAAAAAAAATTCTATTCGTGGATCGTAATTTTTCTTATATGGCGCCAAGATGCTCCAATCGACAAAAGGTAATGTTATCCGAAAGAAAATTCCATGAGGATTCCAAATCTGCAATCCGTTTTGCGATGCGACGGATGCTTTTTGAGAAAATGATATTTTTGTGCAGCCTTCAAAAACTTAAAATTTAAAAAAAAAAATTCTATTCGTGGATCGTAATTTTTCTTATATGGCGCCAAGATGCTCCAATCGACAAAAGGTAATGTTATCCGAAATAAAATTCCATGAGGATTCCAAATCTGCAATCCGTTTTGCGATGCGACGGATGCTTTTTGAGAAAATGATATTTTTGTGCAGCCTTCAAAAACTTAAAATTTAAAAAAAAAAAATTCTATTCGTGGATCGTAATTTTTCTTATATGGCGCCAAGATGCTCCAATCGACAAAAGGTAATGCCATCCAAAAGAAAATTCCATGAAGATTCTAAATCTGCAATCCGTTTTGAAATGCGACGGATACTTTTTGAGAAAATGATATTTTTGTGCAGCCTTCAAAAACTTAAAAATTCTTAAAAAAAAATTCAATGCGTGGATCGTAATTTCTCTTATATCGCGCCAAGATGTTCCAATCGACAAAAGGTAATGTTATCCGAAAGAAAATTTCATGAGGATTCCAAATCAATCCATTTTGCGATGCGACGGATGCTTTTTGAGAAAATGATATTTTTGTGCAGCCTTCAAAAAAATTAAAATTTAAAAAAAAAAAATTCTATTCGTGGATCGTAATTTTTCTTATATGGCGCCAAGATGCTCCAATCGACAAAAGGTAATGCCATCCAAAAGAAAATTCCATGGGGATTCTAAATCTGCAATCCGTTTTGCGATGCGACGGATACTTTTTGAGAAAATGATATTTTTGTGCAGCCTTCAAAAAATTAAAATTTCTTTAAAAAAAATTTCAACGCGTGAATCGTAATTTTTCTTTTATCTCGCCAAGATGCTCCAATCGACAAAAGGCAACGCCATCCAAAAGAAAATTCCATGAGGATTCTAAATCTGCAATCAGTTTTGCGATGCGAAGGATACTTTTTGAGAAAATGATATTTTTGTGCAGCCTTCACAAACTTTAAATTTCTTTAAAAAAATTTCAACGCGTGAATCGTAATTTTTCTTTTATCTCGCCAAGATGCTCCAATCGACAAAAGGCAACGCCATCCAAAAGAAAATTCCATGAGGATTCTAAATCTGCAATCAGTTTTGCGATGCGACGGATACTTTTTGAGAAAATTATATTTTTGTGCAGCCTTCAAAAACTTTAAATTTCTTTAAAAAAAATTTCAACGCGTGAATCGTAATTTTTCTTTTATCTCGCCAAGATGCTCCAATCGACAAAAGGCAATGCCATCCAAAAGGAAATTCCATGGGGATTCTAAATCTGCGATCAGTTTTGCGATACAACGGATACTTTTTGAGAAAATGATATTTTTGTGCAGCCTTCAAAAACTTAAAAATTCTTAAAAAAAAATTCAATGCGTGGATCGTAATTTCTCTTATATCGCGCCAAGATGTTCCAATCGACAAAAGGTAATGTTATCCGAAAGAAAATTTCATGAGGATTCCAAATCAATCCATTTTGCGATGCGACGGATGCTTTTTGAGAAAATGATATTTTTGTGCAGCCTTCAAAAAAATTAAAATTTAAAAAAAAAAAATTCTATTCGTGGATCGTAATTTTTCTTATATGGCGCCAAGATGCTCCAATCGACAAAAGGTAATGCCATCCAAAAGAAAATTCCATGAGGATTCCAAATCTGCAATCCGTTTTGCGATGCGACGGATACTTTTTAAGAAAATGATATTTTTGTGCAGCCTTCAAAAAATTAAAATTTCTTTAAAAAAAATTTCAACGCGTGAATCGTAATTTTTCTTTTATCTCGCCAAGATGCTCCAATCGACAAAAGGCAACGCCATCCAAAAGAAAATTCCATGAGGATTCTAAATCTGCAATCAGTTTTGCGATGCGAAGGATACTTTTTGAGAAAATGATATTTTTGTGCAGCCTTCAAAAACTTTAAATTTCTTTAAAAAAATTTCAACGCGTGAATCGTAATTTTTCTTTTATTTCGCCAAGATGCTCCAATCGACAAAAGGCAACGCCATCCAAAAGAAAATTCCATGAGGATTCTAAATCTGCAATCAGTTTTGCGATGCGACGGATACTTTTTGAGAAAATTATATTTTTGTGCAGCCTTCAAAAACTTTAAATTTCTTTAAAAAAAATTTCAACGCGTGAATCGTAATTTTTCTTTTATCTCGCCAAGATGCTCCAATCGACAAAAGGCAATGCCATCCAAAAGGAAATTCCATGGGGATTCTAAATCTGCGATCAGTTTTGCGATACAACGGATACTTTTTGAGAAAATGATATTTTTGTGCAGCCTTCAAAAACTTAAAAATTCTTAAAAAAAAATTCAATGCGTGGATCGTAATTTTTCTTTTATCTCGCCAAGATGCTCCAATCGACAAAAGGTAATGTTATCCGAAAGAAAATTCCATGAGGATTCCAAATCTGCAATCCGTTTTGCGATGCGACGGATGCTTTTTGAGAAAATGATATTTTTGTGCAGCCTTCAAAAACTTAAAATTTAAAAAAAAAAATTCTATTCGTGGATCGTAATTTTTCTTATATGGCGCCAAGATGCTCCAATCGACAAAAGGTAATGTTATCCGAAATAAAATTCCATGAGGATTCCAAATCTGCAATCCGTTTTTCGATGCGACGGATACTTTTTGAGAAAATGATATTTTTGTGCAGCCTTCAAAAAATTAAAATTTCTTTAAAAAAAATTTCAATGCGTGGATCGTAATTTCTCTTATATCGCGCCAAGATGTTCCAATCGACAAAAGGTAATGTTATCCGAAATAAAATTCCATGGGGATTCTAAATCTGCAATCCGTTTTTCGATGCGACGGATACTTTTTGAGAAAATGATATTTTTGTGCAGCCTTCAAAAAATTAAAATTTCTTTAAAAAAAATTTCAATGCGTGGATCGTAATTTCTCTTATATCGCGCCAAGATGTTCCAATCGACAAAAGGTAATGTTATCCGAAATAAAATTCCATGGGGATTCTAAATCTGCAATCAGTTTTGCGATGCGACGGATACTTTTTGAGAAAATGATATTTTTGTGCAGCCTTCAAAAACTTAAAAATTCTTAAAAAAAAAATTCAATGCGTGGATCGTAATTTTTCTTTTATCTCGCCAAGATGCTCCAATCGACAAAAGGTAATGTTATCCGAAAGAAAATTCCATGAGGATTCCAAATCTGCAATCCGTTTTGCGATGCGACGGATGCTTTTTGAGAAAATGATATTTTTGTGCAGCCTTCAAAAACTTAAAATTTAAAAAAAAAAAATTCTATTCGTGGATCGTAATTTTTCTTATATGGCGCCAAGATGCTCCAATCGACAAAAGGTAATGCTATCCAAAAGAAAATTCCATGGGGATTCTAAATCTGCAATCAGCTTTGCGATGCGACGGATACTTTTTGAGAAAATGATATTTTTGTGCAGCCTTCAAAAACTTAAAAATTCTTAAAAAAAAATTCAATGCGTGGATCGTAATTTCTCTTATATCGCGCCAAGATGTTCCAATCGACAAAAGGTAATGTTATCCGAAAGAAAATTTCATGAGGATTCCAAATCAATCCATTTTGCGATGCGACGGATGCTTTTTGAGAAAATGATATTTTTGTGCAGCCTTCAAAAAAATTAAAATTTAAAAAAAAAAAATTCTATTCGTGGATCGTAATTTTTCTTATATGGCGCCAAGATGCTCCAATCGACAAAAGGTAATGCCATCCAAAAGAAAATTCCATGGGGATTCTAAATCTGCAATCCGTTTTGCGATGCGACGGATACTTTTTGAGAAAATGATATTTTTGTGCAGCCTTCACAAACTTTAAATTTCTTTAAAAAATATTTCAACGCGTGAATCGTAATTTTTCTTTTATCTCGCCAAGATGCTCCAATCGCTCCAATCGACAAAAGGTAATGCCATCCAAAAGAAAATTCCATTGGGATTCTAAATCTGCAATCAGTTTTGCGATGCGACGGATACTTTTTGAGAAAATGATATTTTTGTGCAGCCTTCAAAAACTTAAAATTAAAAAAAAAAAAATTCTATTCGTGGATCGTAATTTTTCTTATATGGCGCCAAGATGCTCCAATCGACAAAAGGTAATGTTATCCGAAAGAAAATTTCATGAGGATTCCAAATCAATCCATTTTGCGATGCGACGGATACTTTTTGAGAAAATGATATTTTTGTGCAGCCTTCAAAAAATTAAAATTTCTTTAAAAAAAATTTCTATTCGTGGATCGTAATTTTTCTTATATCGCGCCAAGATGTTCCAATCGACAAAAGGTAATGTTATCCGAAAGAAAATTTCATGAGGATTCCAAATCAATCCATTTTGCGATGCGACGGATGCTTTTTCAGAAAATGATATTTTTGTGCAGCCTTCAAAAAAATTAAAATTTAAAAAAAAAAAATTCTATTCGTGGATCGTAATTTTTCTTATATGGCGCCAAGATGCTCCAATCGACAAAAGGTAATGCCATCCAAAAGAAAATTCCATGGGGATTCTAAATCTGCAATCCGTTTTGCGATGCGACGGATACTTTTTGAGAAAATGATATTTTTGTGCAGCCTTCAAAAACTTAAAAATTCTTAAAAAAAAATTCAATGCGTGGATCGTAATTTCTCTTATATCGCGCCAAGATGTTCCAATCGACAAAAGGTAATGTTATCCGAAAGAAAATTTCATGAGGATTCCAAATCAATCCATTTTGCGATGCGACGGATGCTTTTTGAGAAAATGATATTTTTGTGCAGCCTTCAAAAAATTAAAATTTCTTTAAAAAAAATTTCAACGCGTGAATCGTAATTTTTCTTTTATCTCGCCAAGATGCTCCAATCGACAAAAGGCAACGCCATCCAAAAGAAAATTCCATGGGGATTCTAAATCTGCAATCCGTTTTGCGATGCGACGGATGCTTTTTGAGAAAATGATATTTTTGTGCAGCCTTCAAAAAAATTAAAATTTAAAAAAAAAAAATTCTATTCGTGGATCGTAATTTTTCTTATATGGCGCCAAGATGCTCCAATCGACAAAAGGTAATGCCATCCAAAAGAAAATTCCATGGGGATTCTAAATCTGCAATCCGTTTTGCGATGCGACGGATACTTTTTGAGAAAATGATATTTTTGTGCAGCCTTCAAAAAATTAAAATTTCTTTAAAAAAAATTTCAACGCGTGAATCGTAATTTTTCTTTTATCTCGCCAAGATGCTCCAATCGACAAAAGGCAACGCCATCCAAAAGAAAATTCCATGAGGATTCTAAATCTGCAATCAGTTTTGCGATGCGAAGGATACTTTTTGAGAAAATGATATTTTTGTGCAGCCTTCACAAACTTTAAATTTCTTTAAAAAAATTTCAACGCGTGAATCGTAATTTTTCTTTTATCTCGCCAAGATGCTCCAATCGACAAAAGGCAACGCCATCCAAAAGAAAATTCCATGAGGATTCTAAATCTGCAATCAGTTTTGCGATGCGACGGATACTTTTTGAGAAAATTATATTTTTGTGCAGCCTTCAAAAACTTTAAATTTCTTTAAAAAAAATTTCAACGCGTGAATCGTAATTTTTCTTTTATCTCGCCAAGATGCTCCAATCGACAAAAGGCAATGCCATCCAAAAGGAAATTCCATGGGGATTCTAAATCTGCGATCAGTTTTGCGATACAACGGATACTTTTTGAGAAAATGATATTTTTGTGCAGCCTTCAAAAACTTAAAAATTCTTAAAAAAAAATTCAATGCGTGGATCGTAATTTTTCTTTTATCTCGCCAAGATGCTCCAATCGACAAAAGGTAATGTTATCCGAAAGAAAATTCCATGAGGATTCCAAATCTGCAATCCGTTTTGCGATGCGACGGATGCTTTTTGAGAAAATGATATTTTTGTGCAGCCTTCAAAAACTTAAAATTTAAAAAAAAAAATTCTATTCGTGGATCGTAATTTTTCTTATATGGCGCCAAGATGCTCCAATCGACAAAAGGTAATGTTGTCCGAAATAAAATTCCATGAGGATTCCAAATCTGCAATCCGTTTTTCGATGCGACGGATACTTTTTGAGAAAATGATATTTTTGTGCAGCCTTCAAAAAATTAAAATTTCTTTAAAAAAAATTTCAATGCGTGGATCGTAATTTCTCTTATATCGCGCCAAGATGTTCCAATCGACAAAAGGTAATGTTATCCGAAATAAAATTCCATGGGGATTCTAGATCTGCAATCAGTTTTGCGATGCGACGGATACTTTTTGAGAAAATGATATTTTTGTGCAGCCTTCAAAAACTTAAAAATTCTTAAAAAAAAAAATTCAATGCGTGGATCGTAATTTTTCTTTTATCTCGCCAAGATGCTCCAATCGACAAAAGGTAATGTTATCCGAAAGAAAATTCCATGAGGATTCCAAATCTGCAATCCGTTTTGCGATGCGACGGATGCTTTTTGAGAAAATGATATTTTTGTGCAGCCTTCAAAAACTTAAAATTTAAAAAAAAAAAATTCTATTCGTGGATCGTAATTTTTCTTATATGGCGCCAAGATGCTCCAATCGACAAAAGGTAATGCCATCCAAAAGAAAATTCCATGGGGATTCTAAATCTGCAATCCGTTTTGCGATGCGACGGATACTTTTTGAGAAAATGATATTTTTGTGCAGCCTTCAAAAACTTAAAAATTCTTAAAAAAAAATTCAATGCGTGGATCGTAATTTCTCTTATATCGCGCCAAGATGTTCCAATCGACAAAAGGTAATGTTATCCGAAAGAAAATTTCATGAGGATTCCAAATCAATCCATTTTGCGATGCGACGGATGCTTTTTGAGAAAATGATATTTTTGTGCAGCCTTCAAAAAAATTAAAATTTAAAAAAAAAAAATTCTATTCGTGGATCGTAATTTTTCTTATATGGCGCCAAGATGCTCCAATCGACAAAAGGTAATGCCATCCAAAAGAAAATTCCATGGGGATTCTAAATCTGCAATCCGTTTTGCGATGCGACGGATACTTTTTGAGAAAATGATATTTTTGTGCAGCCTTCACAAACTTTAAATTTCTTTAAAAAATATTTCAACGCGTGAATCGTAATTTTTCTTTTATCTCGCCAAGATGCTCCAATCGCTCCAATCGACAAAAGGTAATGCCATCCAAAAGAAAATTCCATTGGGATTCTAAATCTGCAATCAGTTTTGCGATGCGACGGATACTTTTTGAGAAAATGATATTTTTGTGCAGCCTTCAAAAACTTAAAATTAAAAAAAAAAAAATTCTATTCGTGGATCGTAATTTTTCTTATATGGCGCCAAGATGCTCCAATCGACAAAAGGTAATGTTATCCGAAAGAAAATTTCATGAGGATTCCAAATCAATCCATTTTGCGATGCGACGGATACTTTTTGAGAAAATGATATTTTTGTGCAGCCTTCAAAAAATTAAAATTTCTTTAAAAAAAATTTCTATTCGTGGATCGTAATTTTTCTTTTATCTCGCCAAGATGCTTCAATCGCTCCAATCGACAAAAGGATTCTAAATCTGCAATCCGTTTTGCGATGCGACGGATACTTTTTGAGAAAATGATATTTTTGTGCAGCCTTCACAAATTTTAAATTTCTTTAAAAAAAATTTCAACGCGTGAATCGTAATTTTTCTTTTATCTCGCCAAGATGCTCCAATCGCTCCAATCGACAAAAGGTAATGTCATCCAAAAGAAAATTCCATGGGGATTCTAAATCTGCCATCTGTTTTGCGATGCGACGGATACTTTTTGAGAAAATGATATTTTTGTGCAGCCTTCAAAAACTTAAAAATTCTTAAAAAAAAATTCAATGCGTGGATCGTAATTTCTCTTATATCGCGCCAAGATGTTCCAATCGACAAAAGGTAATGTTATCCGAAAGAAAATTTCATGAGGATTCGAAATCAATCCATTTTGCGATGCGACGGATACTTTTTGAGAAAATGTATATTTTTGTGCAGCCTTCAAAAAATTAAAATTTCGTAAAAAAAATTTCTATTCGTGGATCGTAATTTTTCTTTTATCTCGCCAAGATGCTTCAATCGCTCCAATCGACAAAAGGATTCTAAATCTGCAATCCGTTTTGCGATGCGACGGATACTTTTTGAGAAAATGATATTTTTGTGCAGCCTTCACAAACTTTAAATTTCTTTAAAAAAAATTTCAACGCGTGAATCGTAATTTTTCTTTTATCTCGCCAAGATGCTCCAATCGCTCCAATCGACAAAAGGTAATGCCATCCAAAAGAAAATTCCATGGGGATTCTAAATCTGCAATCAGTTTTGCGATGCGACGGATACTTTTTGAGAAAATGATATTTTTGTGCAGCCTTCAAAAACTTAAAATTAAAAAAAAAAAAATTCTATTCGTGGATCGTAATTTTTCTTATATGGCGCCAAGATGCTCCAATCGACAAAAGGTAATGCCATCCAAAAAAAAATTCCATGGGGATTCTAAATCTGCAATCTGTTTTGCGATGCGACGGATACTTTTTGAGAAAATGATATTTTTGTTCAGCCTTCACAAACTTTAAATTTCTTTAAAAAAAATTTCAACGCGTGAATCGAAATTTTTCTTTTATCTCGCCAAGATGCTCCAATCGACAAAAGCTTATGGTATCCGAAAGAAAATTCCATGAGGATTCCAAATCTGCAATCCGTTTTGCGATGCGACGGATGCTTTTTGAGAAAATGATATTTTTGTGCAGCCTTCAAAAACTTAAAATTTAAAAAAAAAAATTCTATTCGTGGATCGTAATTTTTCTTATATGGCGCTAATCGACAAAAGGTAATGCCATCCAAAAGAAAATTCCATGGGGATTCTAAATCTGCAATCAGCTTTGCGATGCGACGGATACTTTTTGAGAAAATGATATTTTTGTGCAGCCTTCAAAAACTTAAAAATTCTTAAAAAAATAATTCAATGCGTGGATCGTAATTTCTCTTATATCGCGCCAAGATGTTCCAATCGACAAAAGGTAATGTTATCCGAAAGAGAATTTCATGAGGATTCCTTATGCTTAAGCTTATGGTATCCGAAAGAAAATTCCATGAGGATTCCAAATCTGCAATCAGTTTTGCGATGCGACGGATACTTTTTGAGAAAATGATATTTTTGTGCAGCCTTCAAAAACTTAAAATTAAAAAAAAAAAAATTCTATTCGTGGATCGTAATTTTTCTTATATGGCGCCAAGATGCTCCAATCGACAAAAGGTAATGTTATCCGAAAGAAAATTTCATGAGGATTCCAAATCAATCCATTTTGCGATGCGACGGATACTTTTTGAGAAAATGATATTTTTGTGCAGCCTTCAAAAAATTAAAATTTCTTTAAAAAAAATTTCTATTCGTGGATCGTAATTTTTCTTTTATCTCGCCAAGATGCTTCAATCGCTCCAATCGACAAAAGGATTCTAAATCTGCAATCCGTTTTGCGATGCGACGGATACTTTTTGAGAAAATGATATTTTTGTGCAGCCTTGACAAACTTTAAATTTCTTTAAAAAAAATTTCAACGCGTGAATCGTAATTTTTCTTTTGTCTCGCCAAGATGCTCCAATCGCTCCAATCGACAAAAGGTAATGCCATCCAAAAGAAAATTCCATGGGGATTCTAAATCTGCCATCTGTTTTGCGATGCGACGGATACTTTTTGAGAAAATGATATTTTTGTGCAGCCTTCAAAAACTTAAAAATTCTTTAAAAAAAATTCAATGCGTGGATCGTAATTTCTCTTATATCGCGCCAAGATGTTCCAATCGACAAAAGGTAATGTTATCCGAAAGAAAATTTCATGAGGATTCCAAATCAATCCATTTTGCGATGCGACGGATACTTTTTGAGAAAATGATATTTTTGTGCAGCCTTCAAAAAATTAAAATTTCTTAAAAAAAAATTTCTATTCGTGGATCGTAATTTTTCTTTTATCTCGCCAAGATGCTTCAATCGCTCCAATCGACAAAAGGATTCTAAATCTGCAATCCGTTTTGCGATGCGACGGATACTTTTTGAGAAAATGATATTTTTGTGCAGCCTTCACAAACTTTAAATTTCTTTAAAAAAAATTTCAACGCGTGAATCGTAATTTTTCTTTTATCTCGCCAAGATGCTCCAATCGCTCCAATCGACAAAAGGTAATGCCATCCAAAAGAAAATTCCATGGGGATTCTAAATCTGCAATCAGTTTTGCGATGCGACGGATACTTTTTGAGAAAATGATATTTTTGTGCAGCCTTCAAAAACTTAAAATTAAAAAAAAAAAAATTCTATTCGTGGATCGTAATTTTTCTTATATGGCGCCAAGATGCTCCAATCGACAAAAGGTAATGCCATCCAAAAGAAAATTCCATGGGGATTCTAAATCTGCAATCTGTTTTGCGATGCGACGGATATTTTTTGAGAAAATGATATTTTTGTGCAGCCTTCACAAACTTTAAATTTCTTTAAAAAAAATTTCAACGCGTGAATCGAAATTTTTCTTTTATCTCGCCAAGATGCTCCAATCGACAAAAGCTTATGGTATCCGAAAGAAAATTCCATGAGGATTCCAAATCTGCAATCCGTTTTGCGATGCGACGGATGCTTTTTGAGAAAATGATATTTTTGTGCAGCCTTCAAAAACTTAAAATTTAAAAAAAAAAATTCTATTCGTGGATCGTAATTTTTCTTATATGGCGCTAATCGACAAAAGCCTATGTTATCCGAAAGAAAATTCCATGAGGATTCCAAATCTGCAATCCGTTTTGCGATGCGACGGATACTTTTTGAGAAAATGATATTTTTGTGCAGCCTTCAAAAACTTAAAAATTCTTAAAAAAAAATTCAATGCGTGGATCGTAATTTTTCTTTTATCTCGCCAAGATGCTCCAATCGACAAAAGGTAATGCCATCCAAAAGAAAATTCCATGGGGATTCTAAATCTGCAATCTGTTTTGCGATGCGACGGATACTTTTTGAGAAAATGATATTTTTGTGCAGCCTTCACAAACTTTAAATTTCTTTAAAAAAAATTTCAACGCGTGAATCGTAATTTTTCTTTTATCTCGCCAAGATGCTCCAATCGACAAAAGCTTATGGTATCCGAAAGAAAATTCCATGAGGATTCCAAATCTGCAATCCGTTTTGCGATGCGACGGATGCTTTTTGAGAAAATGATATTTTTGTGCAGCCTTCAAAAACTTAAAATTTAAAAAAAAAAATTCTATTCGTGGATCGTAATTTTTCTTATATGGCGCCAAGATGCTCCAATCGACAAAAGGTAATGCCATCCAAAAGAAAATTCCATGGGGATTCTAAATCTGCAATCTGTTTTGCGATGCGACGGATACTTTTTGAGAAAATGATATTTTTGTGCAGCCTTCACAAACTTTAAATTTCTTTAAAAAAAATTTCAACGCGTGAATCGTAATTTTTCTTTTATCTCGCCAAGATGCTCCAATCGCTCCAATCGACAAAAGGTAATGCCATCCAAAAGAAAATTCCATGGGGATTCTAAATCTGCAATCTGTTTTGCGATGCGACGGATACTTTTTGAGAAAATGATATTTTTGTGCAGCCTTCACAAACTTTAAATTTCTTTAAAAAAAATTTCAACGCGTGAATCGTAATTTTTCTTTTATCTCGCCAAGATGCTTCAATCGCTCCAATCGACAAAAGGATTCTAAATCTGCAATCCGTTTTGCGATGCGACGGATACTTTTTGAGAAAATTATATTTTTGTGCAGCCTTCACAAACTTTAAATTTCTTTGAATCGTAATTTTTCTTTTATCTCGCCAAGATGCTCCAATCGACAAAAGCTTATGTTATCCGAAAGAAAATTCCATGAGGATTCCAAATCTGCAATCCGTTTTGCGATGCGACGGATGCTTTTTGAGAAAATGATATTTCTGTGCAGCCTTCAAAAACTTAAAATTTAAAAAAAAAATTCTATTCGTGGATCGTAATTTTTCTTATATGGCGCTAATCGACAAAAGGTAATGCCATCCAAAAGAAAATTCCATGGGGATTCTAAATCTGCAATCAGCTTTGCGATGCGACGGATACTTTTTGAGAAAATGATATTTTTGTGCAGCCTTCAAAAACTTAAAAATTCTTAAAAAAATAATTCAATGCGTGGATCGTAATTTTTCTTATATGGCGCCAAGATGCTCCAATCGACAAAAGGTAATGCCATCCAAAAGAAAATTCCATGGGGATTCTAAATCTGCAATCTGTTTTGCGATGCGACGGATATTTTTTGAGAAAATGATATTTTTGTGCAGCCTTCACAAACTTTAAATTTCTTTAAAAAAAATTTCAACGCGTGAATCGAAATTTTTCTTTTATCTCGCCAAGATGCTCCAATCGACAAAAGCTTATGGTATCCGAAAGAAAATTCCATGAGGATTCCAAATCTGCAATCCGTTTTGCGATGCGACGGATGCTTTTTGAGAAAATGATATTTTTGTGCAGCCTTCAAAAACTTAAAATTTAAAAAAAAAAATTCTATTCGTGGATCGTAATTTTTCTTATATGGCGCTAATCGACAAAAGCCTATGTTATCCGAAAGAAAATTCCATGAGGATTCCAAATCTGCAATCCGTTTTGCGATGCGACGGATACTTTTTGAGAAAATGATATTTTTGTGCAGCCTTCAAAAACTTAAAAATTCTTAAAAAAAAATTCAATGCGTGGATCGTAATTTTTCTTTTATCTCGCCAAGATGCTCCAATCGACAAAAGGTAATGCCATCCAAAAGAAAATTCCATGGGGATTCTAAATCTGCAATCTGTTTTGCGATGCGACGGATACTTTTTGAGAAAATGATATTTTTGTGCAGCCTTCACAAACTTTAAATTTCTTTAAAAAAAATTTCAACGCGTGAATCGTAATTTTTCTTTTATCTCGCCAAGATGCTCCAATCGACAAAAGCTTATGGTATCCGAAAGAAAATTCCATGAGGATTCCAAATCTGCAATCCGTTTTGCGATGCGACGGATGCTTTTTGAGAAAATGATATTTTTGTGCAGCCTTCAAAAACTTAAAATTTAAAAAAAAAAATTCTATTCGTGGATCGTAATTTTTCTTATATGGCGCCAAGATGCTCCAATCGACAAAAGGTAATGCCATCCAAAAGAAAATTCCATGGGGATTCTAAATCTGCAATCTGTTTTGCGATGCGACGGATACTTTTTGAGAAAATGATATTTTTGTGCAGCCTTCACAAACTTTAAATTTCTTTAAAAAAAATTTCAACGCGTGAATCGTAATTTTTCTTTTATCTCGCCAAGATGCTCCAATCGCTCCAATCGACAAAAGGTAATGCCATCCAAAAGAAAATTCCATGGGGATTCTAAATCTGCAATCTGTTTTGCGATGCGACGGATACTTTTTGAGAAAATGATATTTTTGTGCAGCCTTCACAAACTTTAAATTTCTTTAAAAAAAATTTCAACGCGTGAATCGTAATTTTTCTTTTATCTCGCCAAGATGCTTCAATCGCTCCAATCGACAAAAGGATTCTAAATCTGCAATCCGTTTTGCGATGCGACGGATACTTTTTGAGAAAATTATATTTTTGTGCAGCCTTCACAAACTTTAAATTTCTTTGAATCGTAATTTTTCTTTTATCTCGCCAAGATGCTCCAATCGACAAAAGCTTATGTTATCCGAAAGAAAATTCCATGAGGATTCCAAATCTGCAATCCGTTTTGCGATGCGACGGATGCTTTTTGAGAAAATGATATTTCTGTGCAGCCTTCAAAAACTTAAAATTTAAAAAAAAAATTCTATTCGTGGATCGTAATTTTTCTTATATGGCGCTAATCGACAAAAGGTAATGCCATCCAAAAGAAAATTCCATGGGGATTCTAAATCTGCAATCAGCTTTGCGATGCGACGGATACTTTTTGAGAAAATGATATTTTTGTGCAGCCTTCAAAAACTTAAAAATTCTTAAAAAAATAATTCAATGCGTGGATCGTAATTTTTCTTATATGGCGCCAAGATGCTCCAATCGACAAAAGGTAATGCCATCCAAAAGAAAATTCCATGGGGATTCTAAATCTGCAATCTGTTTTGCGATGCGACGGATATTTTTTGAGAAAATGATATTTTTGTGCAGCCTTCACAAACTTTAAATTTCTTAAAAAAAAATTTCAACGCGTAAATCGAAATTTTTCTTTTATCTCGCCAAGATGCTCCAATCGACAAAAGCTTATGGTATCCGAAAGAAAATTCCATGAGGATTCCAAATCTGCAATCCGTTTTGCGATGTGACGGATGCTTTTTGAGAAAATGATATTTTTGTGCAGCCTTCAAAAACTTAAAATTTAAAAAAAAAAATTCTATTCGTGGATCGTAATTTTTCTTATATGGCGCTAATCGACAAAAGCCTATGTTATCCGAAAGAAAATTCCATGAGGATTCCAAATCTGCAATCCGTTTTGCGATGCGACGGATACTTTTTGAGAAAATGATATTTTTGTGCAGCCTTCAAAAACTTAAAAATTCTTAAAAAAAAATTCAATGCGTGGATCGTAATTTTTCTTTTATCTCGCCAAGATGCTCCAATCGACAAAAGGTAATGCCATCCAAAAGAAAATTCCATGGGGATTCTAAATCTGCAATCTGTTTTGCGATGCGACGGATACTTTTTGAGAAAATGATATTTTTGTGCAGCCTTCACAAACTTTAAATTTCTTTAAAAAAAATTTCAACGCGTGAATCGTAATTTTTCTTTTATCTCGCCAAGATGCTCCAATCGCCAAAAGCTTATGGTATCCGAAAGAAAATTCCATGAGGATTCCAAATCTGCAATCCGTTTTGCGATGCGACGGATGCTTTTTGAGAAAATGATATTTTTGTGCAGCCTTCAAAAACTTAAAATTTAAAAAAAAAAATTCTATTCGTGGATCGTAATTTTTCTTATATGGCGCCAAGATGCTCCAATCGACAAAAGGTAATGCCATCCAAAAGAAAATTCCATGGGGATTCTAAATCTGCAATCTGTTTTGCGATGCGACGGATACTTTTTGAGAAAATGATATTTTTGTGCAGCCTTCACAAACTTTAAATTTCTTTAAAAAAAATTTCAACGCGTGAATCGTAATTTTTCTTTTATCTCGCCAAGATGCTCCAATCGCTCCAATCGACAAAAGGTAATGCCATCCAAAAGAAAATTCCATGGGGATTCTAAATCTGCAATCAGTTTTGCGATGCGACGGATACTTTTTGAGAAAATGATATTTTTGTGCAGCCTTCACAAACTTTAAATTTCTTTAAAAAAAATTTCAACGCGTGAATCGTAATTTTTCTTTTATCTCGCCAAGATGCTTCAATCGCTCCAATCGACAAAAGGATTCTAAATCTGCAATCCGTTTTGCGATGCGACGGATACTTTTTGAGAAAATTATATTTTTGTGCAGCCTTCACAAACTTTAAATTTCTTTGAATCGTAATTTTTCTTTTATCTCGCCAAGATGCTCCAATCGACAAAAGCTTATGTTATCCGAAAGAAAATTCCATGAGGATTCCAAATCTGCAATCCGTTTTGCGATGCGACGGATGCTTTTTGAGAAAATGATATTTCTGTGCAGCCTTCAAAAACTTAAAATTTAAAAAAAAAATTCTATTCGTGGATCGTAATTTTTCTTATATGGCGCTAATCGACAAAAGGTAATGCCATCCAAAAGAAAATTCCATGGGGATTCTAAATCTGCAATCAGCTTTGCGATGCGACGGATACTTTTTGAGAAAATGATATTTTTGTGCAGCCTTCAAAAACTTAAAAATTCTTAAAAAAATAATTCAATGCGTGGATCGTAATTTCTCTTATATGGCGCCAAGATGTTCCAATCGACAAAAGGTAATGCCATCCAAAAGAAAATTCCATGGGGATTCTAAATCTGCAATCAGCTTTGCGATGCGACGGATACTTTTTGAGAAAATGATATTTTTGTGCAGCCTTCAAAAACTTAAAAATTCTTAAAAAAAAATTCAATGCGTGGATCGTAATTTCTCTTATATCGCGCCAAGATGTTCCAATCGACAAAAGGTTATGTTATCCGAAAGAAAATTTCATGAGGATTCCAAATCAATCCATTTTGCGATGCGACGGATGCTTTTTGAGAAAATGATATTTTTGTGCAGCCTTCAAAAAAATTAAAATTTAAAAAAAAAAAATTCTATTCGTGGATCGTAATTTTTCTTATATGGCGCCAAGATGCTCCAATCGACAAAAGGTAATGCCATCCAAAAGAAAATTCCATGGGGATTCTAAATCTGCAATCCGTTTTGCGATGCGACGGATACTTTTTGAGAAAATGATATTTTTGTGCAGCCTTCACAAACTTTAAATTTCTTTAAAAAATATTTCAACGCGTGAATCGTAATTTTTCTTTTATCTCGCCAAGATGCTCCAATCGCTCCAATCGACAAAAGGTAATGCCATCCAAAAGAAAATTCCATTGGGATTTTAAATCTGCAATCAGTTTTGCGATGCGACGGATACTTTTTGAGAAAATGATATTTTTGTGCAGCCTTCAAAAACTTAAAATTAAAAAAAAAAAAATTCTATTCGTGGATCGTAATTTTTCTTATATGGCGCCAAGATGCTCCAATCGACAAAAGGTAATGTTATCCGAAAGAAAATTTCATGAGGATTCCAAATCAATCCATTTTGCGATGCGACGGATACTTTTTGAGAAAATGATATTTTTGTGCAGCCTTCAAAAAATTAAAATTTCTTTAAAAAAAATTTCTATTCGTGGATCGTAATTTTTCTTTTATCTCGCCAAGATGCTTCAATCGCTCCAATCGACAAAAGGATTCTAAATCTGCAATCCGTTTTGCGATGCGACGGATACTTTTTGAGAAAATGATATTTTTGTGCAGCCTTCACAAACTTTAAATTTCTTTAAAAAAAATTTCAACGCGTGAATCGTAATTTTTCTTTTATCTCGCCAAGATGCTCCAATCGCTCCAATCGACAAAAGGTAATGCCATCCAAAAGAAAATTCCATGGGGATTCTAAATCTGCCATCCGTTTTGCGATGCGACGGATACTTTTTGAGAAAATGATATTTTTGTGCAGCCTTCAAAAACTTAAAAATTCTTAAAAAAAAATTCAATGCGTGGATCGTAATTTCTCTTATATCGCGCCAAGATGTTCCAATCGACAAAAGGTAATGTTATCCGAAAGAAAATTTCATGAGGATTCCAAATCAATCCATTTTGCGATGCGACGGATACTTTTTGAGAAAATGTATATTTTTGTGCAGCCTTCAAAAAATTAAAATTTCTTAAAAAAAAATTTCTATTCGTGGATCGTAATTTTTCTTTTATCTCGCCAAGATGCTTCAATCGCTCCAATCGACAAAAGGATTCTAAATCTGCAATCCGTTTTGCGATGCGACGGATACTTTTTGAGAAAATGATATTTTTGTGCAGCCTTCACAAACTTTAAATTTCTTTAAAAAAAATTTCAACGCGTGAATCGTAATTTTTCTTTTATCTCGCCAAGATGCTCCAATCGCTCCAATCGACAAAAGGTAATGCCATCCAAAAGAAAATTCCATGGGGATTCTAAATCTGCAATCAGTTTTGCGATGCGACGGATACTTTTTGAGAAAATGATATTTTTGTGCAGCCTTCAAAAACTTAAAATTAAAAAAAAAAAAATTCTATTCGTGGATCGTAATTTTTCTTATATGGCGCCAAGATGCTCCAATCGACAAAAGGTAATGCCATCCAAAAAAAAATTCCATGGGGATTCTAAATCTGCAATCTGTTTTGCGATGCGATGGATACTTTTTGAGAAAATGATATTTTTGTGCAGCCTTCACAAACTTTAAATTTCTTTAAAAAAAATTTCAACGCGTGAATCGAAATTTTTCTTTTATCTCGCCAAGATGCTCCAATCGACAAAAGCTTATGGTATCCGAAAGAAAATTCCATGAGGATTCCAAATCTGCAATCCGTTTTGCGATGCGACGGATGCTTTTTGAGAAAATGATATTTTTGTGCAGCCTTCAAAAACTTAAAATTTAAAAAAAAAAATTCTATTCGTGGATCGTAATTTTTCTTATATGGCGCTAATCGACAAAAGGTAATGCCATCCAAAAGAAAATTCCATGGGGATTCTAAATCTGCAATCAGCTTTGCGATGCGACGGATACTTTTTGAGAAAATGATATTTTTGTGCAGCCTTCAAAAACTTAAAAATTCTTAAAAAAATAATTCAATGCGTGGATCGTAATTTCTCTTATATCGCGCCAAGATGTTCCAATCGACAAAAGGTAATGTTATCCGAAAGAAAATTTCATGAGGATTCCTTATGCTTAAGCTTATGGTATCCGAAAGAAAATTCCATGAGGATTCCAAATCTGCAATCAGTTTTGCGATGCGACGGATACTTTTTGAGAAAATGATATTTTTGTGCAGCCTTCACAAACTTTAAATTTCTTTAAAAAAAATTTCAACGCGTGAATCGTAATTTTTCTTTTATCTCGCCAAGATGCTCCAATCGCCAAAAGCTTATGGTATCCGAAAGAAAATTCCATGAGGATTCCAAATCTGCAATCCGTTTTGCGATGCGACGGATGCTTTTTGAGAAAATGATATTTTTGTGCAGCCTTCAAAAACTTAAAATTTAAAAAAAAAAATTCTATTCGTGGATCGTAATTTTTCTTATATGGCGCCAAGATGCTCCAATCGACAAAAGGTAATGCCATCCAAAAGAAAATTCCATGGGGATTCTAAATCTGCAATCTGTTTTGCGATGCGACGGATACTTTTTGAGAAAATGATATTTTTGTGCAGCCTTCACAAACTTTAAATTTCTTTAAAAAAAATTTCAACGCGTGAATCGTAATTTTTCTTTTATCTCGCCAAGATGCTCCAATCGCTCCAATCGACAAAAGGTAATGCCATCCAAAAGAAAATTCCATGGGGATTCTAAATCTGCAATCTGTTTTGCGATGCGACGGATACTTTTTGAGAAAATGATATTTTTGTGCAGCCTTCACAAACTTTAAATTTCTTTAAAAAAAATTTCAACGCGTGAATCGTAATTTTTCTTTTATCTCGCCAAGATGCTTCAATCGCTCCAATCGACAAAAGGATTCTAAATCTGCAATCCGTTTTGCGATGCGACGGATACTTTTTGAGAAAATTATATTTTTGTGCAGCCTTCACAAACTTTAAATTTCTTTGAATCGTAATTTTTCTTTTATCTCGCCAAGATGCTCCAATCGACAAAAGCTTATGTTATCCGAAAGAAAATTCCATGAGGATTCCAAATCTGCAATCCGTTTTGCGATGCGACGGATGCTTTTTGAGAAAATGATATTTCTGTGCAGCCTTCAAAAACTTAAAATTTAAAAAAAAAATTCTATTCGTGGATCGTAATTTTTCTTATATGGCGCTAATCGACAAAAGGTAATGCCATCCAAAAGAAAATTCCATGGGGATTCTAAATCTGCAATCAGCTTTGCGATGCGACGGATACTTTTTGAGAAAATGATATTTTTGTGCAGCCTTCAAAAACTTAAAAATTCTTAAAAAAATAATTCAATGCGTGGATCGTAATTTTTCTTATATGGCGCCAAGATGCTCCAATCGACAAAAGGTAATGCCATCCAAAAGAAAATTCCATGGGGATTCTAAATCTGCAATCTGTTTTGCGATGCGACGGATATTTTTTGAGAAAATGATATTTTTGTGCAGCCTTCACAAACTTTAAATTTCTTTAAAAAAAATTTCAACGCGTGAATCGAAATTTTTCTTTTATCTCGCCAAGATGCTCCAATCGACAAAAGCTTATGGTATCCGAAAGAAAATTCCATGAGGATTCCAAATCTGCAATCCGTTTTGCGATGTGACGGATGCTTTTTGAGAAAATGATATTTTTGTGCAGCCTTTAAAAACTTAAAATTTAAAAAAAAAAATTCTATTCGTGGATCGTAATTTTTCTTATATGGCGCTAATCGACAAAAGCCTATGTTATCCGAAAGAAAATTTCATGAGGATTCCTTATGCTTAAGCTTATGGTATCCGAAAGAAAATTCCATGAGGATTCCAAATCTGCAATCAGTTTTGCGATGCGACGGATACTTTTTGAGAAAATGATATTTTTGTGCAGCCTTCACAAACTTTAAATTTCTTTAAAAAAAATTTCAACGCGTGAATCGTAATTTTTCTTTTATCTCGCCAAGATGCTCCAATCGCCAAAAGCTTATGGTATCCGAAAGAAAATTCCATGAGGATTCCAAATCTGCAATCCGTTTTGCGATGCGACGGATGCTTTTTGAGAAAATGATATTTTTGTGCAGCCTTCAAAAACTTAAAATTTAAAAAAAAAAATTCTATTCGTGGATCGTAATTTTTCTTATATGGCGCCAAGATGCTCCAATCGACAAAAGGTAATGCCATCCAAAAGAAAATTCCATGGGGATTCTAAATCTGCAATCTGTTTTGCGATGCGACGGATACTTTTTGAGAAAATGATATTTTTGTGCAGCCTTCACAAACTTTAAATTTCTTTAAAAAAAATTTCAACGCGTGAATCGTAATTTTTCTTTTATCTCGCCAAGATGCTCCAATCGCTCCAATCGACAAAAGGTAATGCCATCCAAAAGAAAATTCCATGGGGATTCTAAATCTGCAATCTGTTTTGCGATGCGACGGATACTTTTTGAGAAAATGATATTTTTGTGCAGCCTTCACAAACTTTAAATTTCTTTAAAAAAAATTTCAACGCGTGAATCGTAATTTTTCTTTTATCTCGCCAAGATGCTTCAATCGCTCCAATCGACAAAAGGATTCTAAATCTGCAATCCGTTTTGCGATGCGACGGATACTTTTTGAGAAAATTATATTTTTGTGCAGCCTTCACAAACTTTAAATTTCTTTGAATCGTAATTTTTCTTTTATCTCGCCAAGATGCTCCAATCGACAAAAGCTTATGTTATCCGAAAGAAAATTCCATGAGGATTCCAAATCTGCAATCCGTTTTGCGATGCGACGGATGCTTTTTGAGAAAATGATATTTCTGTGCAGCCTTCAAAAACTTAAAATTTAAAAAAAAAATTCTATTCGTGGATCGTAATTTTTCTTATATGGCGCTAATCGACAAAAGGTAATGCCATCCAAAAGAAAATTCCATGGGGATTCTAAATCTGCAATCAGCTTTGCGATGCGACGGATACTTTTTGAGAAAATGATATTTTTGTGCAGCCTTCAAAAACTTAAAAATTCTTAAAAAAAAATTCAATGCGTGGATCGTAATTTTTCTTATATGGCGCCAAGATGCTCCAATCGACAAAAGGTAATGCCATCTAAAAGAAAATTCCATGGGGATTCTAAATCTGCAATCTGTTTTGCGATGCGACGGATATTTTTTGAGAAAATGATATTTTTGTGCAGCCTTCACAAACTTTAAATTTCTTTAAAAAAAATTTCAACGCGTGAATCGAAATTTTTCTTTTATCTCGCCAAGATGCTCCAATCGACAAAAGCTTATGGTATCCGAAAGAAAATTCCATGAGGATTCCAAATCTGCAATCCGTTTTGCGATGTGACGGATGCTTTTTGAGAAAATGATATTTTTGTGCAGCCTTCAAAAACTTAAAATTTAAAAAAAAAAATTCTATTCGTGGATCGTAATTTTTCTTATATGGCGCTAATCGACAAAAGCCTATGTTATCCGAAAGAAAATTCCATGAGGATTCCAAATCTGCAATCCGTTTTGCGATGCGACGGATACTTTTTGAGAAAATGATATTTTTGTGCAGCCTTCAAAAACTTAAAAATTCTTAAAAAAAAATTCAATGCGTGGATCGTAATTTTTCTTTTATCTCGCCAAGATGCTCCAATCGACAAAAGGTAATGCCATCCAAAAGAAAATTCCATGGGGATTCTAAATCTGCAATCTGTTTTGCGATGCGACGGATACTTTTTGAGAAAATGATATTTTTGTGCAGCCTTCACAAACTTTAAATTTCTTTAAAAAAAATTTCAACGCGTGAATCGTAATTTTTCTTTTATCTCGCCAAGATGCTCCAATCGCCAAAAGCTTATGGTATCCGAAAGAAAATTCCATGAGGATTCCAAATCTGCAATCCGTTTTGCGATGCGACGGATGCTTTTTGAGAAAATGATATTTTTGTGCAGCCTTCAAAAACTTAAAATTTAAAAAAAAAAATTCTATTCGTGGATCGTAATTTTTCTTATATGGCGCCAAGATGCTCCAATCGACAAAAGGTAATGCCATCCAAAAGAAAATTCCATGGGGATTCTAAATCTGCAATCTGTTTTGCGATGCGACGGATACTTTTTGAGAAAATGATATTTTTGTGCAGCCTTCACAAACTTTAAATTTCTTTAAAAAAAATTTCAACGCGTGAATCGTAATTTTTCTTTTATCTCGCCAAGATGCTCCAATCGCTCCAATCGACAAAAGGTAATGCCATCCAAAAGAAAATTCCATGGGGATTCTAAATCTGCAATCTGTTTTGCGATGCGACGGATACTTTTTGAGAAAATGATATTTTTGTGCAGCCTTCACAAACTTTAAATTTCTTTAAAAAAAATTTCAACGCGTGAATCGTAATTTTTCTTTTATCTCGCCAAGATGCTTCAATCGCTCCAATCGACAAAAGGATTCTAAATCTGCAATCCGTTTTGCGATGCGACGGATACTTTTTGAGAAAATTATATTTTTGTGCAGCCTTCACAAACTTTAAATTTCTTTGAATCGTAATTTTTCTTTTATCTCGCCAAGATGCTCCAATCGACAAAAGCTTATGTTATCCGAAAGAAAATTCCATGAGGATTCCAAATCTGCAATCCGTTTTGCGATGCGACGGATGCTTTTTGAGAAAATGATATTTCTGTGCAGCCTTCAAAAACTTAAAAATTCTTAAAAAAATAATTCAATGCGTGGATCGTAATTTCTCTTATATGGCGCCAAGATGTTCCAATCGACAAAAGGTAATGCCATCCAAAAGAAAATTCCATGGGGATTCTAAATCTGCAATCAGCTTTGCAATGCGACGGATACTTTTTGAGAAAATGATATTTTTGTGCAGCCTTCAAAAACTTAAAAATTCTTAAAAAAAAATTCAATGCGTGGATCGTAATTTCTCTTATATCGCGCCAAGATGTTCCAATCGACAAAAGGTAATGTTATCCGAAAGAAAATTTCATGAGGATTCCAAATCAATCCATTTTGCGATGCGACGGATGCTTTTTGAGAAAATGATATTTTTGTGCAGCCTTCAAAAAAATTAAAATTAAAAAAAAAAAAAATTCTATTCGTGGATCGTAATTTTTCTTATATGGCGCCAAGATGCTCCAATCGACAAAAGGTAATGCCATCCAAAAGAAAATTCCATGGGGATTCTAAATCTGCAATCCGTTTTGCGATGCGACGGAAACTTTTTGAGAAAATGATATTTTTGTGCAGCCTTCACAAACTTTAAATTTCTTTAAAAAATATTTCAACGCGTGAATCGTAATTTTTCTTTTATCTCGCCAAGATGCTCCAATCGCTCCAATCGACAAAAGGTAATGCCATCCAAAAGAAAATTCCATTGGGATTCTAAATCTGCAATCAGTTTTGCGATGCGACGGATACTTTTTGAGAAAATGATATTTTTGTGCAGCCTTCAAAAACTTAAAATTAAAAAAAAAAAAATTCTATTCGTGGATCGTAATTTTTCTTATATGGCGCCAAGATGCTCCAATCGACAAAAGGTAATGTTATCCGAAAGAAAATTTCATGAGGATTCCAAATCAATCCATTTTGCGATGCGACGGATACTTTTTGAGAAAATGATATTTTTGTGCAGCCTTCAAAAAATTAAAATTTCTTTAAAAAAAATTTCTATTCGTGGATCGTAATTTTTCTTTTATCTCGCCAAGATGCTTCAATCGCTCCAATCGACAAAAGGATTCTAAATCTGCAATCCGTTTTGCGATGCGACGGATACTTTTTGAGAAAATGATATTTTTGTGCAGCCTTCACAAACTTTAAATTTCTTTAAAAAAAATTTCAACGCGTGAATCGTAATTTTTCTTTTATCTCGCCAAGATGCTCCAATCGCTCCAATCGACAAAAGGTAATGCCATCCAAAAGAAAATTCCATGGGGATTCTAAATCTGCCATCTGTTTTGCGATGCGACGGATACTTTTTGAGAAAATGATATTTTTGTGCAGCCTTCAAAAACTTAAAAATTCTTAAAAAAAAATTCAATGCGTGGATCGTAATTTCTCTTATATCGCGCCAAGATGTTCCAATCGACAAAAGGTAATGTTATCCGAAAGAAAATTTCATGAGGATTCCAAATCAATCCATTTTGCGATGCGACGGATACTTTTTGAGAAAATGTATATTTTTGTGCAGCCTTCAAAAAATTAAAATTTCTTAAAAAAAAATTTCTATTCGTGGATCGTAATTTTTCTTTTATCTCGCCAAGATGCTTCAATCGCTCCAATCGACAAAAGGATTCTAAATCTGCAATCCGTTTTGCGATGCGACGGATACTTTTTGAGAAAATGATATTTTTGTGCAGCCTTCACAAACTTTAAATTTCTTTAAAAAAAATTTCAACGCGTGAATCGTAATTTTTCTTTTATCTCGCCAAGATGCTCCAATCGCTCCAATCGACAAAAGGTAATGTTATCCGAAAGAAAATTTCATGAGGATTCCAAATCAATCCATTTTGCGATGCGACGGATACTTTTTGAGAAAATGATATTTTTGTGCAGCCTTCAAAAACTTAAAATTAAAAAAAAAAAAATTCTATTCGTGGATCGTAATTTTTCTTATATGGCGCCAAGATGCTCCAATCGACAAAAGGTAATGCCATCCAAAAAAAAATTCCATGGGGATTCTAAATCTGCAATCTGTTTTGCGATGCGACGGATACTTTTTGAGAAAATGATATTTTTGTGCAGCCTTCACAAACTTTAAATTTCTTTAAAAAAAATTTCAACGCGTGAATCGAAATTTTTCTTTTATCTCGCCAAGATGCTCCAATCGACAAAAGCTTATGGTATCCGAAAGAAAATTCCATGAGGATTCCAAATCTGCAATCCGTTTTGCGATGCGACGGATGCTTTTTGAGAAAATGATATTTTTGTGCAGCCTTCAAAAACTTAAAATTTAAAAAAAAAAATTCTATTCGTGGATCGTAATTTTTCTTATATGGCGCCAAGATGCTCCAATCGACAAAAGGTAATGTTATCCGAAAGAAAATTTCATGAGGATTCCAAATCAATCCATTTTGCGATGCGACGGATACTTTTTGAGAAAATGATATTTTTGTGCAGCCTTCAAAAAATTAAAATTTCTTTAAAAAAAATTTCTATTCGTGGATCGTAATTTTTCTTTTATCTCGCCAAGATGCTTCAATCGCTCCAATCGACAAAAGGATTCTAAATCTGCAATCCGTTTTGCGATGCGACGGATACTTTTTGAGAAAATGATATTTTTGTGCAGCCTTCACAAACTTTAAATTTCTTTAAAAAAAATTTCAACGCGTGAATCGTAATTTTTCTTTTATCTCGCCAAGATGCTCCAATCGCTCCAATCGACAAAAGGTAATGCCATCCAAAAGAAAATTCCATGGGGATTCTAAATCTGCCATCTGTTTTGCGATGCGACGGATACTTTTTGAGAAAATGATATTTTTGTGCAGCCTTCAAAAACTTAAAAATTCTTAAAAAAAAATTCAATGCGTGGATCGTAATTTCTCTTATATCGCGCCAAGATGTTCCAATCGACAAAAGGTAATGTTATCCGAAAGAAAATTTCATGAGGATTCCAAATCAATCCATTTTGCGATGCGACGGATACTTTTTGAGAAAATGTATATTTTTGTGCAGCCTTCAAAAAATTAAAATTTCTTAAAAAAAAATTTCTATTCGTGGATCGTAATTTTTCTTTTATCTCGCCAAGATGCTTCAATCGCTCCAATCGACAAAAGGATTCTAAATCTGCAATCCGTTTTGCGATGCGACGGATACTTTTTGAGAAAATGATATTTTTGTGCAGCCTTCACAAACTTTAAATTTCTTTAAAAAAAATTTCAACGCGTGAATCGTAATTTTTCTTTTATCTCGCCAAGATGCTCCAATCGCTCCAATCGACAAAAGGTAATGCCATCCAAAAGAAAATTCCATGGGGATTCTAAATCTGCAATCAGTTTTGCGATGCGACGGATACTTTTTGAGAAAATGATATTTTTGTGCAGCCTTCAAAAACTTAAAATTAAAAAAAAAAAAATTCTATTCGTGGATCGTAATTTTTCTTATATGGCGCCAAGATGCTCCAATCGACAAAAGGTAATGCCATCCAAAAAAAAATTCCATGGGGATTCTAAATCTGCAATCTGTTTTGCGATGCGACGGATACTTTTTGAGAAAATGATATTTTTGTGCAGCCTTCACAAACTTTAAATTTCTTTAAAAAAAATTTCAACGCGTGAATCGAAATTTTTCTTTTATCTCGCCAAGATGCTCCAATCGACAAAAGCTTATGGTATCCGAAAGAAAATTCCATGAGGATTCCAAATCTGCAATCCGTTTTGCGATGCGACGGATGCTTTTTGAGAAAATGATATTTTTGTGCAGCCTTCAAAAACTTAAAATTTAAAAAAAAAAATTCTATTCGTGGATCGTAATTTTTCTTATATGGCGCTAATCGACAAAAGGTAATGCCATCCAAAAGAAAATTCCATGGGGATTCTAAATCTGCAATCAGCTTTGCGATGCGACGGATACTTTTTGAGAAAATGATATTTTTGTGCAGCCTTCAAAAACTTAAAAATTCTTAAAAAAATAATTCAATGCGTGGATCGTAATTTCTCTTATATCGCGCCAAGATGTTCCAATCGACAAAAGGTAATGTTATCCGAAAGAAAATTTCATGAGGATTCCTTATGCTTAAGCTTATGGTATCCGAAAGAAAATTCCATGAGGATTCCAAATCTGCAATCAGTTTTGCGATGCGACGGATACTTTTTGAGAAAATGATATTTTTGTGCAGCCTTCAAAAACTTAAAATTAAAAAAAAAAAAATTCTATTCGTGGATCGTAATTTTTCTTATATGGCGCCAAGATGCTCCAATCGACAAAAGGTAATGTTATCCGAAAGAAAATTTCATGAGGAATCCAAATCAATCCATTTTGCGATGCGACGGATACTTTTTGAGAAAATGATATTTTTGTGCAGCCTTCAAAAAATTAAAATTTCTTTAAAAAAAATTTCTATTCGTGGATCGTAATTTTTCTTTTATCTCGCCAAGATGCTTCAATCGCTCCAATCGACAAAAGGATTCTAAATCTGCAATCCGTTTTGCGATGCGACGGATACTTTTTGAGAAAATGATATTTTTGTGCAGCCTTCACAAACTTTAAATTTCTTTAAAAAAAATTTCAACGCGTGAATCGTAATTTTTCTTTTGTCTCGCCAAGATGCTCCAATCGCTCCAATCGACAAAAGGTAATGCCATCCAAAAGAAAATTCCATGGGGATTCTAAATCTGCCATCTGTTTTGCGATGCGACGGATACTTTTTGAGAAAATGATATTTTTGTGCAGCCTTCAAAAACTTAAAAATTCTTTAAAAAAAATTCAATGCGTGGATCGTAATTTCTCTTATATCGCGCCAAGATGTTCCAATCGACAAAAGGTAATGTTATCCGAAAGAAAATTTCATGAGGATTCCAAATCAATCCATTTTGCGATGCGACGGATACTTTTTGAGAAAATGATATTTTTGTGCAGCCTTCAAAAACTTAAAATTAAAAAAAAAAAAATTCTATTCGTGGATCGTAATTTTTCTTATATGGCGCCAAGATGCTCCAATCGACAAAAGGTAATGCCATCCAAAAGAAAATTCCATGGGGATTCTAAATCTGCAATCTGTTTTGCGATGCGACGGATACTTTTTGAGAAAATGATATTTTTGTGCAGCCTTCACAAACTTTAAATTTCTTTAAAAAAAATTTCAACGCGTGAATCGTAATTTTTCTTTTATCTCGCCAAGATGCTCCAATCGACAAAAGCTTATGGTATCCGAAAGAAAATTCCATGAGGATTCCAAATCTGCAATCCGTTTTGCGATGCGACGGATGCTTTTTGAGAAAATGATATTTTTGTGCAGCCTTCAAAAACTTAAAATTTAAAAAAAAAAATTCTATTCGTGGATCGTAATTTTTCTTATATGGCGCCAAGATGCTCCAATCGACAAAAGGTAATGCCATCCAAAAGAAAATTCCATGGGGATTCTAAATCTGCAATCTGTTTTGCGATGCGACGGATACTTTTTGAGAAAATGATATTTTTGTGCAGCCTTCACAAACTTTAAATTTCTTTAAAAAAAATTTCAACGCGTGAATCGTAATTTTTCTTTTATCTCGCCAAGATGCTCCAATCGCTCCAATCGACAAAAGGTAATGCCATCCAAAAGAAAATTCCATGGGGATTCTAAATCTGCAATCTGTTTTGCGATGCGACGGATACTTTTTGAGAAAATGATAATTTTGTGCAGCCTTCACAAACTTTAAATTTCTTTAAAAAAAATTTCAACGCGTGAATCGTAATTTTTCTTTTATCTCGCCAAGATGCTCCAATCGACAAAAGCTTATGGTATCCGAAAGAAAATTCCATGAGGATTCCAAATCTGCAATCCGTTTTGCGATGCGACGGATGCTTTTTGAGAAAATGATATTTTTGTGCAGCCTTCAAAAACTTAAAATTTAAAAAAAAAATTCTATTCGTGGATCGTAATTTTTCTTATATGGCGCCAAGATGCTCCAATCGACAAAAGGTAATGCCATCCAAAAGAAAATTCCATGGGGATTCTAAATCTGCAATCTGTTTTGCGATGCGACGGATACTTTTTGAGAAAATGATATTTTTGTGCAGCCTTCACAAACTTTAAATTTCTTTAAAAAAAATTTCAACGCGTGAATCGTAATTTTTCTTTTATCTCGCCAAGATGCTCCAATCGCTCCAATCGACAAAAGGTAATGCCATCCAAAAGAAAATTCCATGGGGATTCTAAATCTGCAATCTGTTTTGCGATGCGACGGATACTTTTTGAGAAAATTATATTTTTGTGCAGCCTTCACAAACTTTAAATTTCTTTAAAAAAAATTTCAACGCGTGAATCGTAATTTTTCTTTTATCTCGCCAAGATGCTCCAATCGCTCCAATCGACAAAAGGTAATGCCATCCAAAAGAAAATTCCATGGGGATTCTAAATCTGCCATCTGTTTTGCGATGCGACGGATACTTTTTGAGAAAATGATATTTTTGTGCAGCCTTCAAAAACTTAAAAATTCTTAAAAAAAAATTCAATGCGTGGATCGTAATTTCTCTTATATCGCGCCAAGATGTTCCAATCGACAAAAGGTAATGTTATCCGAAAGAAAATTTCATGAGGATTCCAAATCAATCCATTTTGCGATGCGACGGATACTTTTTGAGAAAATGATATTTTTGTGCAGCCTTCACAAAATTAAAATTTCTTTAAAAAAAATTTCTATTCGTGGATCGTAATTTTTCTTTTATCTCGCCAAGATGCTTCAATCGCTCCAATCGACAAAAGGATTCTAAATCTGCAATCCGTTTTGCGATGCGACGGATACTTTTTGAGAAAATGATATTTTTGTGCAGCCTTCACAAACTTTAAATTTCTTTAAAAAAAATTTCAACGCGTGAATCGTAATTTTTCTTTTATCTCGCCAAGATGCTCCAATCGCTCCAATCGACAAAAGGTAATGCCATCCAAAAGAAAATTCCATGGGGATTCTAAATCTGCAATCAGTTTTGCGATGCGACGGATACTTTTTGAGAAAATGATATTTTTGTGCAGCCTTCAAAAACTTAAAATTAAAAAAAAAAAATTCTATTCGTGGATCGTAATTTTTCTTATATGGCGCCAAGATGCTCCAATCGACAAAAGGTAATACCATCCAAAAGAAAATTCCATGGGGATTCTAAATCTGCAATCTGTTTTGCGATGCGACGGATACTTTTTGAGAAAATGATATTTTTGTGCAGCCTTCACAAACTTTAAATTTCTTTAAAAAAAATTTCAACGCGTGAATCGTAATTTTTCTTTTATCTCGCCAAGATGCTCCAATCGACAAAAGCTTATGGTATCCGAAAGAAAATTCCATGAGGATTCCAAATCTGTAATCCGTTTTGCGATGCGACGGATGCTTTTTGAGAAAATGATATTTTTGTGCAGCCTTCAAAAACTTAAAATTTAAAAAAAAAAATTCTATTCGTGGATCGTAATTTTTCTTATATGGCGCTAATCGACAAAAGGTAATGCCATCCAAAAGAAAATTCTATGGGGATTCTAAATCTGCAATCGGTTTTGCGATGCGACGGATACTTTTTGAGAAAATGATATTTTTGTGCAGCCTTCAAAAACTTTAAATTTCTTTAAAAAAAATTTCAACGCGTATATCGTAATTTTTCTTTTATCTCGCCAAGATGCTCCAATCGACAAAAGGCAACGCCATATAAAAGAAAATTCCATGGGAATTCTAAATCTGCAATCAGTTTTGCGATGCGACGGATACTTTTTGAGAAAATGATATTTTTGTGCAGCCTTCAAAAACTTTAAATTTCTTTAAAAAAAATTTCAACGCGTGAATCGTAATTTTTCTTTTATCTCGCCAAGATGCTCCAATCGACAAAAGGCAATGCCATCCAAAAGAAAATTCCATGGGGACTCTAAATCTGCGATCAGTTTTGCGATACAACGGATACTTTTTGAGAAAATGATATTTTTGTGCAGCCTTCAAAAACTTAAAAATTCTTAAAAAAAAATTCAATGCGTGGATCGTAATTTTTCTTATATCGCGCCAAGATGCTCCAATCGACAAAAGGTAATGCCATCCAAAAGAAAATTCCATGGGGATTCTAAATCTGCAATCTGTTTTGCGATGCGACGGATACTTTTTGAGAAAATGATATTTTTGTGCAGCCTTCACAAACTTTAAATTTCTTTAAAAAAAATTTCAACGCGTGAATCGTAATTTTTCTTTTATCTCGCCTAGATGCTCCAATCGACAAAAGCTTATGTTATCCGAAAGAAAATTCCATGAGGATTCCAAATCTGCAATCCGTTTTGCGATGCGACGGATGCTTTTTGAGAAAATGATATTTTTGTGCAGCCTTCAAAAACTTAAAATTTAAAAAAAAAAATTCTATTCGTGGATCGTAATTTTTCTTATATGGCGCTAATCGACAAAAGGTAATGCCATCCAAAAGAAAATTCCATGGGGATTCTAAATCTGCAATCAGCTTTGCGATGCGACGGATACTTTTTGAGAAAATGATATTTTTGTGCAGCCTTCAAAAACTTAAAAATTCTTAAAAAAATAATTTAATGCGTGGATCGTAATTTCTCTTATATGGCGCCAAGATGTTCCAATCGACAAAAGGTAATGCCATCCAAAAGAAAATTCCATGGGGATTCTAAATCTGCAATCAGCTTTGCGATGCGACGGATACTTTTTGAGAAAATGATATTTTTGTGCAGCCTTCAAAAACTTTAAATTTCTTTAAAAAAAATTTCAACGCGTATATCGTAATTTTTCTTTTATCTCGCCAAGATGCTCCAATCGACAAAAGGCAACGCCATATAAAAGAAAATTTTATGGGGATTCTAAATCTGCAATCTGTTTTGCGATGCGACGGATACTTTTTGAGAAAATGATATTTTTGTGCAGCCTTCAAAAACTTAAAAATTCTTAAAAAAAAATTCAATGCGTGGATCGTAATTTCTCTTATATCGCGCCAAAATGTTCCAATCGACAAAAGGTAATGTTATCCGAAAGAAAATTTCATGAGGATTCCAAATCAATCCATTTTGCGATGCGACGGATACTTTTTGAGAAAATGATATTTTTGTGCAGCCTTCAAAAACTTTAAATTTCTTTAAAAAAAATTTCAACGCGTATATCGTAATTTTTCTTTTATCTCGCCAAGATGCTCCAATCGACAAAAGGCAACGCCATATAAAAGAAAATTTTATGGGGATTCTAAATCTGCAATCTGTTTTGCGATGCGACGGATACTTTTTGAGAAAATGATATTTTTGTGCAGCCTTCAAAAACTTAAAAATTCTTAAAAAAAAATTCAATGCGTGGATCGTAATTTCTCTTATATCGCGCCAAAATGTTCCAATCGACAAAAGGTAATGTTATCCGAAAGAAAATTTCATGAGGATTCCAAATCAATCCATTTTGCGATGCGACGGATACTTTTTGAGAAAATGATATTTTTGTGCAGCCTTCACAAAATTAAAATTTCTTTAAAAAAAATTTCTATTCGTGGATCGTAATTTTTCTTTTATCTCGCCAAGATGCTTCAATCGCTCCAATCGACAAAAGGATTCTAAATCTGCAATCCGTTTTGCGATGCGACGGATACTTTTTGAGAAAATGATATTTTTGTGCAGCCTTCACAAACTTTAAATTTCTTTAAAAAAAATTTCAACGCGTGAATCGTAATTTTTCTTTTATCTCGCCAAGATGCTCCAATCGCTCCAATCGACAAAAGGTAATGCCATCCAAAAGAAAATTCCATGGGGATTCTAAATCTGCAATCAGCTTTGCGATGCGACGGATACTTTTTGAGAAAATGATATTTTTGTGCAGCCTTCAAAAACTTAAAAATTCTTAAAAAAATAATTCAATGCGTGGATCGTAATTTCTCTTATATCGCGCCAAGATGTTCCAATCGACAAAAGGTAATGTTATCCGAAAGAAAATTCCATGAGGATTCCAAATCTGCAATCGGTTTTGCGATGCGACAGATACTTTTTGAGAAAATGATATTTATGTGCAGCCTTCAAAAAATTAAAATTTCTTTAAAAAAAATTTCAACGCGTGAATCGTAATTTTTCTTTTATCTCGCCAAGATGCTCCAATCGCTCCAATCGACAAAAGGTAATGCCATCCAAAAGAAAATTCCATGGGGATTCTAAATCTGCAATCAGCTTTGCGATGCGACGGATACTTTTTGAGAAAATGATATTTTTGTGCAGCCTTCAAAAACTTAAAAATTCTTAAAAAAATAATTCAATGCGTGGATCGTAATTTCTCTTATATCGCGCCAAGATGTTCCAATCGACAAAAGGTAATGTTATCCGAAAGAAAATTCCATGAGGATTCCAAATCTGCAATCGGTTTTGCGATGCGACAGATACTTTTTGAGAAAATGATATTTATGTGCAGCCTTCAAAGAATTAAAATTTCTTTAAAAAAAATTTCAATGCGTGGATCGTACTTTTTCTTCTATCTCGCCAAGATGCTCCAATCGACAAAAAGTAATGCCGTCCAAAAAAAAAAATCACGAGGATTCCAAATCTGCAATCCGTTTTTCGATGCGATGGATACTTTTTGAGAAAATGATATTTTTGTGCAGCCTTCAAAAACTTAAAATTTCTTTAAAAAAAATTTCAACGCGTGGATCGTACTTTTTCTTCTATCTCGCCAAGATGCTCCAATCGACAAAAGGTAATGTTATCTAAAAGAAAATTCTATGGGGATTCTAAATCTGCAATCGGTTTTGCGATGCGACGGATACTTTTTGAGAAAATGATATTTTTGTGCAGCCTTCAAAAACTTTAAATTTCTTTAAAAAAAATTTCAACGCGTATATCGTAATTTTTCTTTTATCTCGCCAAGATGCTCCAATCGACAAAAGGCAACGCCATATAAAAGAAAATTTCATGGGGATTCTAAATCTGCAATCAGTTTTGCGATGCGACGGATACTTTTTGAGAAAATGATATTTTTGTGCAGCCTTCAAAAACTTTAAATTTCTTTAAAAAAAATTTCAACGCGTGAATCCTAATTTTTCTTTTATCTCGCCAAGATGCTCCAATCGACAAAAGGCAATGCCATCCAAAAGAAAATTCCATGGGGATTCTAAATCTGCGATCAGTTTTGCGATACAACGGATACTTTTTGAGAAAATGATATTTTTGTGCAGCCTTCAAAAACTTAAAAATTCTTAAAAAATAAATTCAATGCGTGGATCGTAATTTCCCTTATATCGCGCCAAGATGTTCCAATCGACAAAAGGTTATGTTATCCGAAAGAAAATTCCATGAGGATTCCAAATCTGCAATCCGTTTTGCGATGCGACAGATACTTTTTGAGAAAATGATATTTATGTGCAGCCTTCAAAAAATTAAAATTTCTTTAAAAAAAATTTCAATGCGTGGATCGTACTTTTTCTTCTATCTCGCCAAGATGCTCCAATCGACAAAAAGTAATGCCGTCCAAAAAAAAAAATCACGAGGATTCCAAATCTGCAATCCGTTTTTCGATGCGATGGATACTTTTTGAGAAAATGATATTTTTGTGCAGCCTTCAAAAACTTAAAATTTCTTTAAAAAAAATTTCAACGCGTGGATCGTACTTTTTCTTCTATCTCGCCAAGATGCTCCAATCGACAAAAGGTAATGTTATCTAAAAGAAAATTCCATGGGGATTCTAAATCTGCAATCGGTTTTGCGATGCGACGGATACTTTTTGAGAAAATGATATTTTTGTGCAGCCTTCAAAAACTTTAAATTTCTTTAAAAAAAATTTCAACGCGTATATCGTAATTTTTCTTTTATCTCGCCAAGATGCTCCAATCGACAAAAGGCAACGCCATATAAAAGAAAATTTCATGGGGATTCTAAATCTGCAATCAGTTTTGCGATGCGACGGATACTTTTTGAGAAAATGATATTTTTGTGCAGCCTTCAAAAACTTTAAATTTCTTTAAAAAAAATTTCAACGCGTGAATCCTAATTTTTCTTTTATCTCGCCAAGATGCTCCAATCGACAAAAGGCAATGCCATCCAAAAGAAAATTCCATGGGGATTCTAAATCTGCGATCAGTTTTGCGATACAACGGATACTTTTTGAGAAAATGATATTTTTGTGCAGCCTTCAAAAACTTAAAAATTCTTAAAAAATAAATTCAATGCGTGGATCGTAATTTCCCTTATATCGCGCCAAGATGTTCCAATCGACAAAAGGTTATGTTATCCGAAAGAAAATTCCATGAGGATTCCAAATCTGCAATCCGTTTTGCAGCCTTCAAAAACTTTAAATTTCTTTAAAAAAAATTTCAACGCGTATATCGTAATTTTTCTTTTATCTCGCCAAAATGCTCCAATCGACAAAAGGCAACGCCATCCAAAAGAAAATTCCATGGGGATTCTAAATCTGCAATCAGTTTTGCGATGCGACGGATACTTTTTGAGAAAATGATATTTTTGTGCAGCCTTCAAAAACTTTAAATTTCTTTAAAAAAAAATTCAACGCGTGAATCGTAATTTTTCTTTTATCTCGCCAAGATGCTCCAATCGACAAAAGGCAATGCCATCCAAAAGAAAATTCCATGGGGACTCCAAATCTGCAATCCGTTTTGCGATGCGACGGACGCTTTTTGAGAAAATGATATTTTTGTGCAGCCTTCAAAAACTTAAAATTTAAAAAAAAAAAATTCTATTCGTGGATCGTAATTTTTCTTATATGGCGCCAAGATGCTCCAATCGACAAAAGGTAATGCCATCCAAAAGAAAATTCGATGGGGATTCTAAATCTGCAATCCGTTTTGCGATGCGACGGATACTTTTTGAGAAAATGATATTTTTGTGCAGCCTTCAAAAACTTAAAAATTCTTAAAAAAAAATTCAATGCGTGGATCGTAATTTCTCTTATATCGCGCCAAGATGTTCCAATCGACAAAAGGTAATGTTATCCGAAAGAAAATTTCATGAGGATTCCAAATCAATCCATTTTGCGATGCGACGGATACTTTTTGAGAAAATGATATTTTTGTGCAGCCTTCAAAAACTTAAAAATTCTTAAAAAAAAATTCAATGCGTGGATCGTAAGTTTTCTTTTATCTCGCCAAGATGCTCCAATCGACAAAAGCTTATGTTATCCGAAAGAAAATTCCATGGGGATTCTAAATCTGCAATCCGTTTTGCGATGCGACGGATACTTTTTGAGAAAATGATATTTTTGTGCAGCCTTCAAAAACTTTAAATTTCTTTAAAAAAAATTTCAACGCGTGAATCGTAATTTTTCTTTTATCTCGCCAAGATGCTCCAATCGACAAAAGGCAATGCCATCCAAAAGAAAATTCCATGGGGATTCTAAATCTGCGATCAGTTTTGCGATACAACGGATACTTTTTGAGAAAATGATATTTTTGTGCAGCCTTCAAAAACTTAAAAATTCTTAAAAAAAAATTCAATGCGTGGATCGTAATTTTTCTTTTATCTCGCCAAGATGCTCCAATCGACAAAAGCTTATGTTATCCGAAAGAAAATTCCATGGGGATTCTAAATCTGCAATCCGTTTTGCGATGCGACGGATGCTTTTTGAGAAAATGATATTTTTGTGCAGCCTTCAAAAACTTAAAAATTCTTAAAAAATAAATTCAATGCGTGGATCGTAATTTCCCTTATATCGCGCCAAGATGTTCCAATCGACAAAAGGTAATGTTATCCGAAAGAAAATTCCATGAGGATTCCAAATCTGCAATCCGTTTTGCAGCCTTCAAAAACTTTAAATTTCTTTAAAAAAAATTTCAACGCGTATATCGTAATTTTTCTTTTATCTCGCCAAGATGCTCCAATCGACAAAAGGCAACGCCATCCAAAAGAAAATTCCATGGGGATTCTAAATCTGCAATCAGCTTTGCGATGCGACGGATACTTTTTGAGAAAATGATATTTTTGTGCAGCCTTCAAAAACTTAAAAATTCTTAAAAAATAAATTCAATGCGTGGATCGTAATTTCCCTTATATCGCGCCAAGATGTTCCAATCGACAAAAGGTTATGTTATCCGAAAGAAAATTCCATGAGGATTCCAAATCTGCAATCCGTTTTGCAGCCTTCAAAAACTTTAAATTTCTTTAAAAAAAATTTCAACGCGTATATCGTAATTTTTCTTTTATCTCGCCAAAATGCTCCAATCGACAAAAGGCAACGGCATCCAAAAGAAAATTCCATGGGGATTCTAAATCTGCAATCAGTTTTGCGATGCGACGGATACTTTTTGAGAAAATGATATTTTTGTGCAGCCTTCAAAAACTTTAAATTTCTTTAAAAAAAAATTCAACGCGTGAATCGTAATTTTTCTTTTATCTCGCCAAGATGCTCCAATCGACAAAAGGCAATGCCATCCAAAAGAAAATTCCATGGGGACTCCAAATCTGCAATCCGTTTTGCGATGCGACGGACGCTTTTTGAGAAAATGATATTTTTGTGCAGCCTTCAAAAACTTAAAATTTAAAAAAAAAAAATTCTATTCGTGGATCGTAATTTTTCTTATATGGCGCCAAGATGCTCCAATCGACAAAAGGTAATGCCATCCAAAAGAAAATTCCATGGGGATTCTAAATCTGCAATCCGTTTTGCGATGCGACGGATACTTTTTGAGAAAATGATATTTTTGTGCAGCCTTCAAAAACTTAAAAATTCTTAAAAAAAAATTCAATGCGTGGATCGTAATTTCTCTTATATCGCGCCAAGATGTTCCAATCGACAAAAGGTAATGTTATCCGAAAGAAAATTTCATGAGGATTCCAAATCAATCCATTTTGCGACGCGACGGATACTTTTTGAGAAAATGATATTTTTGTGCAGCCTTCAAAAACTTAAAAATTCTTAAAAAAAAATTCAATGCGTGGATCGTAATTTTTCTTTTATCTCGCCAAGATGCTCCAATCGACAAAAGCTTATGTTATCCGAAAGAAAATTCCATGGGGACTCCAAATCTGCAATCCGTTTTGCGATGCGACGGACGCTTTTTGAGAAAATGATATTTTTGTGCAGCCTTCAAAAACTTAAAATTTAAAAAAAAAAAATTCTATTCGTGGATCGTAATTTTTCTTATATGGCGCCAAGATGCTCCAATCGACAAAAGGTAATGCCATCCAAAAGAAAATTCCATGGGGATTCTAAATCTGCAATCCGTTTTGCGATGCGACGGATACTTTTTGAGAAAATGATATTTTTGTGCAGCCTTCAAAAACTTAAAAATTCTTAAAAAAAAATTCAATGCGTGGATCGTAATTTCTCTTATATCGCGCCAAGATGTTCCAATCGACAAAAGGTAATGTTATCCGAAAGAAAATTTCATGAGGATTCCAAATCAATCCATTTTGCGATGCGACGGATACTTTTTGAGAAAATGATATTTTTGTGCAGCCTTCAAAAACTTAAAAATTCTTAAAAAATAAATTCAATGCGTGGATCGTAATTTCCCTTATATCGCGCCAAGATGTTCCAATCGACAAAAGGTTATGTTATCCGAAAGAAAATTCCATGAGGATTCCAAATCTGCAATCCGTTTTGCAGCCTTCAAAAACTTTAAATTTCTTTAAAAAAAATTTCAACGCGTATATCGTAATTTTTCTTTTATCTCGCCAAAATGCTCCAATCGACAAAAGGCAACGCCATCCAAAAGAAAATTCCATCGGGATTCTAAATCTGCAATCAGTTTTGCGATGCGACGGATACTTTTTGAGAAAATGATATTTTTGTGCAGCCTTCAAAAACTTTAAATTTCTTTAAAAAAAAATTCAACGCGTGAATCGTAATTTTTCTTTTATCTCGCCAAGATGCTCCAATCGACAAAAGGCAATGCCATCCAAAAGAAAATTCCATGGGGACTCCAAATCTGCAATCCGTTTTGCGATGCGACTGACGCTTTTTGAGAAAATGATATTTTTGTGCAGCCTTCAAAAACTTAAAATTTAAAAAAAAAAATTCTATTCGTGGATCGTAATTTTTCTTATATGGCGCCAAGATGCTCCAATCGACAAAAGGTAATGCCATCCAAAAGAAAATTCCATGGGGATTCTAAATCTGCAATCCGTTTTGCGATGCGACGGATACTTTTTGAGAAAATGATATTTTTGTGCAGCCTTCAAAAACTTAAAAATTCTTAAAAAAAAATTCAATGCGTGGATCGTAATTTCTCTTATATCGCGCCAAGATGTTCCAATCGACAAAAGGTAATGTTATCCGAAAGAAAATTTCATGAGGATTCCAAATCAATCCATTTTGCGATGCGACGGATACTTTTTGAGAAAATGATATTTTTGTGCAGCCTTCAAAAACTTAAAAATTCTTAAAAAAAAATTCAATGCGTGGATCGTAATTTTTCTTTTATCTCGCCAAGATGCTCCAATCGACAAAAGCTTATGTTATCCGAAAGAAAATTCCATGGGGATTCTAAATCTGCAATCCGTTTTGCGATGCGACGGATACTTTTTGAGAAAATGATATTTTTGTTCAGCCTTCAAAAACTTTAAATTTCTTTAAAAAAAATTTCAACGCGTGAATCGTAATTTTTCTTTTATCTCGCCAAGATGCTCCAATCGACAAAAGGCAATGCCATCCAAAAGAAAATTCCATGGGGATTCTAAATCTGCGATCAGTTTTGCGATACAACGGATACTTTTTGAGAAAATGATATTTTTGTGCAGCCTTCAAAAACTTTAAATTTCTTTAAAAAAAAATTCAACGCGTGAATCGTAATTTTTCTTTTATCTCGCCAAGATGCTCCAATCGACAAAAGGCAATGCCATCCAAAAGAAAATTCCATGGGGATTCCAAATCTGCAATCCGTTTTGCGATGCGACGGACGCTTATTGAGAAAATGATATTTTTGTGCAGCCTTCAAAAACTTAAAATTTAAAAAAAAAAATTCTATTCGTGGATCGTAATTTTTCTTATATGGCGCCAAGATGCTCCAATCGACAAAAAGTAATGCCATCCAAAAGAAAATTCCATGGGGATTCTAAATCTGCAATCCGTTTTGCGATGCGACGGATGCTTTTTGAGAAAATGATATTTTTGTGCAGCCTTCAAAAACTTAAAATTTAAAAAAAAAAAAATTCTATTCGTGGATCGTAATTTTTCTTATATGGCGCCAAGATGCTCCAATCGACAAAAGGTAATGCCATCCAAAAGAAAATTCCATGGGGATTCTAAATCTGCAATCCGTTTTGCGATGCAACGGATACTTTTTGAGAAAATGATATTTTTGTGCAGCCTTCACAAACTTTAAATTTCTTTAAAAAAAATTTCAACGCGTGAATCGTAATTTTTCTTTTATCTCGCCAAGATGCTCCAATCGCTCCAATCGACAAAAGGTAATGCCATCCAAAAGAAAATTCCATGGGGATTCTAAATCTGCAATCAGTTTTGCGATGCGACGGATACTTTTTGAGAAAATGATATTTTTGTGCAGCCTTCAAAAACTTAAAATTTAAAAAAAAAAATTCTATTCGTGGATCGTAATTTTTCTTATATGGCGCCAAGATGCTCCAATCGACAAAAGGTAATGCCATCCAAAAGAGAATTCCATGGGGATTCTAAATCTGCAATCCGTTTTGCGATGCGACGGATGCTTTTTGAGAAAATGATATTTTTGTGCAGCCTTCAAAAACTTAAAATTTAAAAAAAAAAAATTCTATTCGTGGATCGTAATTTTTCTTATATGGCGCCAAGATGCTCCAATCGACAAAAGGTAATGCCATCCAAAAGAAAATTCCATGGGGATTCTAAATCTGCAATCCGTTTTGCGATGCGACAGATACTTTTTGAGAAAATGATATTTTTGTGCAGCCTTCAAAAAATTAAAATTTCTTTAAAAAAAATTTCAATGCGTGGATCGTAATTTTTCTTTTATCTCGCCAAGATGCTTCAATCGCTCCAATCGACAAAAGGTAATGCCATCCAAAAGAAAATTCCATGGGGATTCTAAATCTGCAATCAGTTTTGCGATGCGACGGATACTTTTTGAGAAAATGATATTTTTGTGCAGCCTTCAAAAACTTAAAAATTCTTAAAAAAAAATTCAATGCGTGGATCGTAATTTCTCTTATATCGCGCCAAGATGTTCCAATCGACAAAAGGTAATGTTATCCGAAAGAAAATTTCATGAGGATTCCAAATCAATCCATTTTGCGATGCGACGGATACTTTTTGAGAAAATGATATTTTTGTGCAGCCTTCAAAAACTTAAAAATTCTTAAAAAATAAATTCAATGCGTGGATCGTAATTTCCCTTATATCGCGCCAAGATGTTCCAATCGACAAAAGGTTATGTTATCCGAAAGAAAATTCCATGAGGATTCCAAATCTGCAATCCGTTTTGCAGCCTTCAAAAACTTTAAATTTCTTTAAAAAAAATTTCAACGCGTATATCGTAATTTTTCTTTTATCTCGCCAAAATGCTCCAATCGACAAAAGGCAACGCCATCCAAAAGAAAATTCCATGGGGATTCTAAATCTGCAATCAGTTTTGCGATGCGACGGATACTTTTTGAGAAAATTATATTTTTGTGCAGCCTTCAAAAACTTTAAATTTCTTTAAAAAAAAATTCAACGCGTGAATCGTAATTTTTCTTTTATCTCGCCAAGATGCTCCAATCGACAAAAGGCAATGCCATCCAAAAGAAAATTCCATGGGGATTCTAAATCTGCAATCCGTTTTGCGATGCGACGGATACTTTTTGAGAAAATGATATTTTTGTGCAGCCTTCAAAAACTTAAAAATTCTTAAAAAAAACTTCAATGCGTGGATCGTAATTTCTCTTATATCGCGCCAAGATGTTCCAATCGACAAAAGGTAATGTTATCCGAAAGAAAATTTCATGAGGATTCCAAATCAATCCATTTTGCGATGCGACGGATACTTTTTGAGAAAATGATATTTTTGTGCAGCCTTCAAAAACTTAAAAATTCTTAAAAAAAAATTCAATGCGTGGATCGTAATTTTTCTTTTATCTCGCCAAGATGCTCCAATCGACAAAAGCTTATGTTATCCGAAAGAAAATTCCATGGGGATTCTAAATCTGCAATCCGTTTTGCGATGCGACGGATACTTTTTGAGAAAATGATATTTTTGTGCAGCCTTCAAAAACTTTAAATTTCTTTAAAAAAAATTTCAACGCGTGAATCGTAATTTTTCTTTTATCTCGCCAAGATGCTCCAATCGACAAAAGGCAATGCCATCCAAAAGAAAATTCCATGGGGATTCTAAATCTGCGATCAGTTTTGCGATACAACGGATACTTTTTGAGAAAATGATATTTTTGTGCAGCCTTCAAAAACTTTAAATTTCTTTAAAAAAAAATTCAACGCGTGAATCGTAATTTTTCTTTTATCTCGCCAAGATGCTCCAATCGACAAAAGGCAATGCCATCCAAAAGAAAATTCCATGGGGATTCCAAATCTGCAATCCGTTTTGCGATGCGACGGACGCTTTTTGAGAAAATGATATTTTTGTGCAGCCTTCAAAAACTTAAAATTTAAAAAAAAAAATTCTATTCGTGGATCGTAATTTTTCTTATATGGCGCCAAGATGCTCCAATCGACAAAAAGTAATGCCATCCAAAAGAAAATTCCATGGGGATTCTAAATCTGCAATCCGTTTTGCGATGCGACGGATGCTTTTTGAGAAAATGATATTTTTGTGCAGCCTTCAAAAACTTAAAATTTAAAAAAAAAAAAATTCTATTCGTGGATCGTAATTTTTCTTATATGGCGCCAAGATGCTCCAATCGACAAAAGGTAATGCCATCCAAAAGAAAATTCCATGGGGATTCTAAATCTGCAATCCGTTTTGCGATGCAACGGATACTTTTTGAGAAAATGATATTTTTGTGCAGCCTTCACAAACTTTAAATTTCTTTAAAAAAAATTTCAACGCGTGAATCGTAATTTTTCTTTTATCTCGCCAAGATGCTCCAATCGCTCCAATCGACAAAAGGTAATGCCATCCAAAAGAAAATTCCATGGGGATTCTAAATCTGCAATCAGTTTTGCGATGCGACGGATACTTTTTGAGAAAATGATATTTTTGTGCAGCCTTCAAAAACTTAAAATTTAAAAAAAAAAATTCTATTCGTGGATCGTAATTTTTCTTATATGGCGCCAAGATGCTCCAATCGACAAAAGGTAATGCCATCCAAAAGAAAATTCCATGGGGATTCTAAATCTGCAATCCGTTTTGCGATGCGACGGATGCTTTTTGAGAAAATGATATTTTTGTGCAGCCTTCAAAAACTTAAAATTTAAAAAAAAAAAATTCTATTCGTGGATCGTAATTTTTCTTATATGGCGCCAAGATGCTCCAATCGACAAAAGGTAATGCCATCCAAAAGAAAATTCCATGGGGATTCTAAATCTGCAATCCGTTTTGCGATGCGACAGATACTTTTTGAGAAAATGATATTTTTGTGCAGCCTTCAAAAAATTAAAATTTCTTTAAAAAAAATTTCAATGCGTGGATCGTAATTTTTCTTTTATCTCGCCAAGATGCTTCAATCGCTCCAATCGACAAAAGGTAATGCCATCCAAAAGAAAATTCCATGGGGATTCTAAATCTGCAATCAGTTTTGCGATGCGACGGATACTTTTTGAGAAAATGATATTTTTGTGCAGCCTTCAAAAACTTACAAATTCTTAAAAAAAAATTCAATGCGTGGATCGTAATTTTTCTTTTACCTCGCCAAGATGCTCCAATCGACAAAAGCTTACGTTATCCGAAAGAAAATTCCATGAGGATTCCAAATCTGCAATCCGTTTTGCGATGCGACGGATGCTTTTTGAGAAAATTATATTTTTGTGCAGCCTTCAAAAACTTAAAATTTAAAAAAAAAAAATTCTATTCGTGGATCGTAATTTTTCTTATATGGCGCCAAGATGCTCCAATCGACAAAAGGTAATGCCATCCAAAAGAAAATTCCATGGGGATTCTAAATCTGCAATCCGTTTTGCGATGCGACGGATACTTTTTGAGAAAATGATATTTTTGTGCAGCCTTCACAAACTTTAAATTTCTTTAAAAAAAATTTCAACGCGTGAATCGTAATTTTTCTTTTATCTCGCCAAGATGCTCCAATCGACAAAAGCTTATGTTATCCGAAAGAAAATTCCATGAGGATTCCAAATCTGCAATCCATTTTGCGATGCGATGGACGCTTTTTGAGAAAATGATATTTTTGTGCAGCCTTCAAAAACTTAAAATTTAAAAAAAAAAAATTCTATTCGTGGATCGTAATTTTTCTTATATGGCGCCAAGATGCTCCAATCGACAAAAGGTAATGCCATCCAAAAGAAAATTCTATGGGGATTCTAAATCTGCAATCCGTTTTGCGATGCGACGGATACTTTTTGAGAAAATGATATTTTTGTGCAGCCTTCAAAAACTTAAAATTTAAAAAAAAAAATTCTATTCGTGGATCGTAATTTTTCTTATATGGCGCCAAGATGCTCCAATCGACAAAAGGTAATGTTATCCGAAAGAAAATTCCATGAGGATTCCAAATCAATCCATTTTGCGATGCGACGGTTACTTTTTGAGAAAATGATATTTTTGTGCAGCCTTCAAAAACTTAAAATTTAAAAAAAAAAAATTCTATTCGTGGATCGTAATTTTTCTTATATGGCGCCAAGATGCTCCAATCGACAAAAGGTAATGCCATACAAAAGAAAATTCCATGGGGATTCTAAATCTGCAATCAGCTTTGCGATGCGACGGATACTTTTTGAGAAAATGATATTTTTGTGCAGCCTTCAAAAACTTAAAAATTCTTAAAAAAAATTCAATGCGTGGATCGTAATTTTTCTTTTATCTCGCCAAGATGCTCCAATCGACAAAAGCTTATGTTATCCGAAAGAAAATTCCATGGGGATTCTAAATCTGCAATCCGTTTTGCGATGCGACGGATGCTTTTTGAGAAAATGATATTTTTGTGCAGCCTTCAAAAACTTAAAATTTAAAAAAAAAAAATTTCAACGCGTGAATCGTAATTTTTCTTTTATCTCGCCAAGATGCTCCAATCGCTCCAATCGACAAAAGGTAATGCCATCCAAAAGAAAATTCCATGGGGATTGTAAATCTGCAATCAGTTTTGCGATGCGACGGAAACTTTTTGAGAAAATGATATTTTTGTGCAGCCTTCAAAAACTTAAAATTTAAAAAAAAAAATTCTATTCGTGGATCGTAATTTTTCTTATATGGCGCCAAGATGCTCCAATCGACAAAAGGTAATGCCATCCAGAAGAAAATTCCATGGGGATTCTAAATCTGCAATCCGTTTTGCGATGCGACGGATGCTTTTTGAGAAAATGATATTTTTGTGCAGCCTTCAAAAACTTAAAATTAAAAAAAAAAAATTCTATTCGTGGATCGTAATTTTTCTTATATGGCGCCAAGATGCTCCAATCGACAAAAGGTAATGCCATCCAAAATAAAATTCCATGGGGATTCTAAATCTGCAATCCGTTTTGCGATGCGACAGATACTTTTTGAGAAAATGATATTTTTGTGCAGCCTTCAAAAAATTAAAATTTCATTAAAAAAAATTTCAATGCGTGGATCGTAATTTTTCTTTTATCTCGCCAAGATGCTTCAATCGCTCCAATCGACAAAAGGTAATGCCATCCAAAAGAAAATTCCATGGGGATTCTAAATCTGCAATCAGTTTTGCGATGCGACGGATACTTTTTGAGAAAATGATATTTTTGTGCAGCCTTCAAAAACTTAAAAATTCTTAAAAAAAAATTCAATGCGTGGATCGTAATTTTTCTTTTACCTCGCCAAGATGCTCCAATCGACAAAAGCTTATGTTATCCGAAAGAAAATTCCATGAGGATTCCAAATCTGCAATCCGTTTTGCGATGCGACGGATGCTTTTTGAGAAAATTATATTTTTGTGCAGCCTTCAAAAACTTAAAATTAAAAAAAAAAAAATTCTATTCGTGGATCGTAATTTTTCTTATATGGCGCCAAGATGCTCCAATCGACAAAAGGTAATGCCATCCAAAAGAAAATTCCATGGGGATTCTAAATCTGCAATCCGTTTTGCGATGCGACGGACACTTTTTGAGAAAATGATATTTTTGTGCAGCCTTCACAAACTTTAAATTTCTTTAAAAAAAATTTCAACGCGTGAATCGTAATTTTTCTTTTATCTCGCCAAGATGCTCCAATCGACAAAAGCTTATGTTATCCGAAAGAAAATTCCATGAGGATTCCAAATCTGCAATCCATTTTGCGATGCGACGGATGCTTTTTGAGAAAATGATATTTTTGTGCAGCCTTCAAAAACTTAAAATTTAAAAAAAAAAAATTCTATTCGTGGATCGTAATTTTTCTTATATGGCGCCAAGATGCTCCAATCGACAAAAGGTAATGCCATCCAAAAGAAAATTCTATGGGGATTCTAAATCTGCAATCCGTTTTGCGATGCGACGGATACTTTTTGAGAAAATGATATTTTTGTGCAGCCTTCAAAAACTTAAAATTTAAAAAAAAAAAATTCTATTCGTGGATCGTAATTTTTCTTATATGGCGCCAAGATGCTCCAATCGACAAAAGGTAATGTTATCCGAAAGAAAATTCCATGAGGATTCCAAATCAATCCATTTTGCGATGCGACGGTTACTTTTTGAGAAAATGATATTTTTGTGCAGCCTTCAAAAACTTAAAATTTAAAAAAAAAAAATTCTATTCGTGGATCGTAATTTTTCTTATATGGCGCCAAGATGCTCCAATCGACAAAAGGTAATGCCATACAAAAGAAAATTCCATGGGGATTCTAAATCTGCAATCAGCTTTGCGATGCGACGGATACTTTTTGAGAAAATGATATTTTTGTGCAGCCTTCAAAAACTTAAAAATTCTTAAAAAAAAATTCAATGCGTGGATCGTAATTTCTCTTATATCGCGCCAAGATGTTCCAATCGACAAAAGGTAATGTTATCCGAAAGAAAATTTCATGAGGATTCCAAATCAATCCATTTTGCGATGCGACGGATACTTTTTGAGAAAATGATATTTTTGTGCAGCCTTCAAAAACTTAAAAATTCTTAAAAAAAATTCAATGCGTGGATCGTAATTTTTCTTTTATCTCGCCAAGATGCTCCAATCGACAAAAGCTTATGTTATCCGAAAGAAAATTCCATGGGGATTCTAAATCTGCAATCCGTTTTGCGATGCGACGGATGCTTTTTGAGAAAATGATATTTTTGTGCAGCCTTCAAAAACTTAAAATTTAAAAAAAAAAAAAAATTCGTGGATCGTAATTTTTCTTATATGGCGCCAAGATGCTCCAATCGACAAAAGGTAATGCCTTCCAAAAGAAAATTCCATGGGGATTCTAAATCTGCAATCCGTTTTGCGATGCGACGGATACTTTTTGAGAAAATGATATTTTTGTGCAGCCTTCACAAACTTTAAATTTCTTTAAAAAAAATGTCAACGCGTGAATCGTAATTTTTCTTTTATCTCGCCAAGATGCTCCAATCGCTCCAATCGACAAAAGGTAATGCCATCCAAAAGAAAATTCCATGGGGATTGTAAATCTGCAATCAGTTTTGCGATGCGACGGAAACTTTTTGAGAAAATGATATTTTTGTGCAGCCTTCAAAAACTTAAAATTTAAAAAAAAAAATTCTATTCGTGGATCGTAATTTTTCTTATATGGCGCCAAGATGCTCCAATCGACAAAAGGTAATGCCATCCAGAAGAAAATTCCATGGGGATTCTAAATCTGCAATCCGTTTTGCGATGCGACGGATGCTTTTTGAGAAAATGATATTTTTGTGCAGCCTTCAAAAACTTAAAATTAAAAAAAAAAAATTCTATTCGTGGATCGTAATTTTTCTTATATGGCGCCAAGATGCTCCAATCGACAAAAGGTAATGCCATCCAGAAGAAAATTCCATGGGGATTCTAAATCTGCAATCCGTTTTGCGATGCGACAGATACTTTTTGAGAAAATGATATTTTTGTGCAGCCTTCAAAAAATTAAAATTTCATTAAAAAAAATTTCAATGCGTGGATCGTAATTTTTCTTTTATCTCGCCAAGATGCTTCAATCGCTCCAATCGACAAAAGGTAATGCCATCCAAAAGAAAATTCCATGGGGATTCTAAATCTGCAATCAGTTTTGCGATGCGACGGATACTTTTTGAGAAAATGATCTTTTTGTGCAGCCTTCAAAAACTTAAAAATTCCTTAAAAAAAATTCAATGCGTGGATCGTAATTTTTCTTTTACCTCGCCAAGATGCTCCAATCGACAAAAGCTTATGTTATCCGAAAGAAAATTCCATGAGGATTCCAAATCTGCAATCCGTTTTGCGATGCGACGGATGCTTTTTGAGAAAATTATATTTTTGTGCAGCCTTCAAAAAATTAAAATTTCTTTAAAAAAAATTCTATTCGTGGATCGTAATTTTTCTTATATGGCGCCAAGATGCTCCAATCGACAAAAGGTAATGCCATCCAAAAGAAAATTCCATGGGGATTCTAAATCTGCAATCCGTTTTGCGATGCGACGGACACTTTTTGAGAAAATGATATATTTGTGCAGCCTTCACAAACTTTAAATTTCTTTAAAAAAAATTTCAACGCGTGAATCGTAATTTTTCTTTTATCTCGCCAAGATGCTTCAATCGCTCCAATCGACAAAAGGTAATGCCATCCAAAAGAAAATTCTATGGGAATTCTAAATCTGCAATCGGATTTGCGATGCGACGGATACTTTTTGAGAAAATGATATTTTTGTGCAGCCTTCACAAACTTTAAATTTCTTTAAAAAAAATTTCAACGCGTATATCGTAATTTTTCTTTTATCTCGCCAAGATGCTCCAATCGACAAAAGGCAACGCCATCCAAAAGAAAATTCCATGAGGATTCTAAATCTGCAATCAGTTTTGCGATGCGACGGATACTTTTTGAGAAAATTATATTTTTGTGCAGCCTTCACAAACTTTAAATTTCTTTAAAAAAAATTTCAACGCGTGAATCGTAATTTTTCTTTTATCTCGCCAAGATGCTCCAATCGACAAAAGGCAACGCCATCCAAAAGAAAATTCCATGAGGATTCTAAATCTGCAATCAGTTTTGCGATGCGACGGATACTTTTTGAGAAAATTATATTTTTGTGCAGCCTTCAAAAACTTTAAATTTCTTTAAAAAAAATTTCAACGCGTGAATCGTAATTTTTCTTTTATCTCGCCAAGATGCTCCAATCGACAAAAGGCAATGCCATCCAAAAGGAAATTCCATGGGGATTCTAAATCTGCGATCAGTTTTGCGATACAACGGATACTTTTTGAGAAAATGATATTTTTGTGCAGCCTTCAAAAACTTAAAAATTCTTAAAAAAAAATTCAATGCGTGGATCGTAATTTTTCTTTTATCTCGCCAAGATGCTCCAATCGACAAAAGGCAATGCCATCCAAAAGGAAATTCCATGGGGATTCTAAATCTGCGATCAGTTTTGCGATGCGACGGATGCTTTTTGAGAAAATGATATTTTTGTGCAGCCTTCAAAAACTTAAAATTTAAAAAAAAAAAAAAATTCGTGGATCGTAATTTTTCTTATATGGCGCCAAGATGCTCCAATCGACAAAAGGTAATGCCTTCCAAAAGAAAATTCCATGGGGATTCTAAATCTGCAATCCGTTTTGCGATGCGACGGATACTTTTTGAGAAAATGATATTTTTGTGCAGCCTTCACAAACTTTAAATTTCTTTAAAAAAAATGTCAACGCGTGAATCGTAATTTTTCTTTTATCTCGCCAAGATGCTCCAATCGCTCCAATCGACAAAAGGTAATGCCATCCAAAAGAAAATTCCATGGGGATTCTAAATCTGCAATCCGTTTTGCGATGCGACGGATGCTTTTTGAGAAAATGATATTTTTGTGCAGCCTTCAAAAACTTAAAATTAAAAAAAAAAAATTCTATTCGTGGATCGTAATTTTTCTTATATGGCGCCAAGATGCTCCAATCGACAAAAGGTAATGCCATCCAGAAGAAAATTCCATGGGGATTCTAAATCTGCAATCCGTTTTGCGATGCGACAGATACTTTTTGAGAAAATGATATTTTTGTGCAGCCTTCAAAAAATTAAAATTTCATTAAAAAAAATTTCAATGCGTGGATCGTAATTTTTCTTTTATCTCGCCAAGATGCTCCAATCGACAAAAGGCAATGCCATCCAAAAGGAAATTCCATGGGGATTCTAAATCTGCGATCAGTTTTGCGATGCGACGGATGCTTTTTGAGAAAATGATATTTTTGTGCAGCCTTCAAAAACTTAAAATTTAAAAAAAAAAAAAAATTCGTGGATCGTAATTTTTCTTATATGGCGCCAAGATGCTCCAATCGACAAAAGGTAATGCCTTCCAAAAGAAAATTCCATGGGGATTCTAAATCTGCAATCCGTTTTGCGATGCGACGGATACTTTTTGAGAAAATGATATTTTTGTGCAGCCTTCACAAACTTTAAATTTCTTTAAAAAAAATGTCAACGCGTGAATCGTAATTTTTCTTTTATCTCGCCAAGATGCTCCAATCGCTCCAATCGACAAAAGGTAATGCCATCCAAAAGAAAATTCCATGGGGATTCTAAATCTGCAATCCGTTTTGCGATGCGACGGATGCTTTTTGAGAAAATGATATTTTTGTGCAGCCTTCAAAAACTTAAAATTAAAAAAAAAAAATTCTATTCGTGGATCGTAATTTTTCTTATATGGCGCCAAGATGCTCCAATCGACAAAAGGTAATGCCATCCAGAAGAAAATTCCATGGGGATTCTAAATCTGCAATCCGTTTTGCGATGCGACAGATACTTTTTGAGAAAATGATATTTTTGTGCAGCCTTCAAAAAATTAAAATTTCATTAAAAAAAATTTCAATGCGTGGATCGTAATTTTTCTTTTATCTCGCCAAGATGCTTCAATCGCTCCAATCGACAAAAGGTAATGCCATCCAAAAGAAAATTCCATGGGGATTCTAAATCTGCAATCAGTTTTGCGATGCGACGGATACTTTTTGAGAAAATGATCTTTTTGTGCAGCCTTCAAAAACTTAAAAATTCCTTAAAAAAAATTCAATGCGTGGATCGTAATTTTTCTTTTACCTCGCCAAGATGCTCCAATCGACAAAAGCTTATGTTATCCGAAAGAAAATTCCATGAGGATTCCAAATCTGCAATCCGTTTTGCGATGCGACGGATGCTTTTTGAGAAAATTATATTTTTGTGCAGCCTTCAAAAAATTAAAATTTCTTTAAAAAAAATTCTATTCGTGGATCGTAATTTTTCTTATATGGCGCCAAGATGCTCCAATCGACAAAAGGTAATGCCATCCAAAAGAAAATTCCATGGGGATTCTAAATCTGCAATCCGTTTTGCGATGCGACGGACACTTTTTGAGAAAATGATATATTTGTGCAGCCTTCACAAACTTTAAATTTCTTTAAAAAAAATTTCAACGCGTGAATCGTAATTTTTCTTTTATCTCGCCAAGATGCTTCAATCGCTCCAATCGACAAAAGGTAATGCCATCCAAAAGAAAATTCTATGGGAATTCTAAATCTGCAATCGGTTTTGCGATGCGACGGATACTTTTTGAGAAAATGATATTTTTGTGCAGCCTTCACAAACTTTAAATTTCTTTAAAAAAAATTTCAACGCGTATATCGTAATTTTTCTTTTATCTCGCCAAGATGCTCCAATCGACAAAAGGCAACGCCATCCAAAAGAAAATTCCATGAGGATTCTAAATCTGCAATCAGTTTTGCGATGCGACGGATACTTTTTGAGAAAATTATATTTTTGTGCAGCCTTCACAAACTTTAAATTTCTTTAAAAAAAATTTCAACGCGTGAATCGTAATTTTTCTTTTATCTCGCCAAGATGCTCCAATCGACAAAAGGCAACGCCATCCAAAAGAAAATTCCATGAGGATTCTAAATCTGCAATCAGTTTTGCGATGCGACGGATACTTTTTGAGAAAATTATATTTTTGTGCAGCCTTCAAAAACTTTAAATTTCTTTAAAAAAAATTTCAACGCGTGAATCGTAATTTTTCTTTTATCTCGCCAAGATGCTCCAATCGACAAAAGGCAATGCCATCCAAAAGGAAATTCCATGGGGATTCTAAATCTGCGATCAGTTTTGCGATACAACGGATACTTTTTGAGAAAATGATATTTTTGTGCAGCCTTCAAAAACTTAAAAATTCTTAAAAAAAAATTCAATGCGTGGATCGTAATTTTTCTTTTATCTCGCCAAGATGCTCCAATCGACAAAAGGTAATGTTATCCGAAAGAAAATTCCATGAGGATTCCAAATCTGCAATCCGTTTTGCGATGCGACGGATGCTTTTTGAGAAAATTATATTTTTGTGCAGCCTTCAAAAACTTAAAATTTAAAAAAAAAAATTCTATTCGTGGATCGTAATTTTTCTTATATGGCGCCAAGATGCTCCAATCGACAAAAGGTAATGCCATCCAAAAGAAAATTCCATTGGGATTCTAAATCTGCAATCCGTTTTGCGATGCGACGGATACTTTTTGAGAAAATGATATTTTTGTGCAGCCTTCAAAAACTTAAAAATTCTTTAAAAAAAATTCAATGCGTGGATCGTAATTTCTCTTATATCGCGCCAAGATGTTCCAATCGACAAAAGGTAATGTTATCCGAAATAAAATTCCATGAGGATTCCAAATCTGCAATCCGTTTTGCGATGCGACGGATACTTTTTGAGAAAATGATATTTTTGTGCAGCCTTCACAAACTTTAAATTTCTTAAAAAAAAATTTCAACGCGTGAATCGTAATTTTTCTTTTATCTCGCCAAGATGCTCCAATCGACAAAAGCTTATGTTATCCGAAAGAAAATTCCATGAGGATTCCAAATCTGCAATCCATTTTGCGATGCGACGGATGCTTTTTGAGAAAATGATATTTTTGTGCAGCCTTCAAAAACTTAAAATTTAAAAAAAAAAAATTCTATTCGTGGATCGTAATTTTTCTTATATGGCGCCAAGATGCTCCAATCGACAAAAGGTAATGCCATCCAAAAGAAAATTCTATGGGGATTCTAAATCTGCAATCGGTTTTGCGATGCGACGGATACTTTTTGAGAAAATGATATTTTTGTGCAGCCTTCAAAAACTTAAAAATTCTTAAAAAAATAATTCAATGCGTGGATCGTAATTTCTCTTATATCGCGCCAAGATGTTCCAATCGACAAAAGGTAATGCCATCCAAAAGAAAATTCTATGGGGATTCTAAATCTGCAATCGGTTTTGCGATGCGACAGATACTTTTTGAGAAAATGATATCTTTGTGCAGCCTTCAAAAAATTAAAATTTCTTTAAAAAAAATTTCAATGCGTGGATCGTAATTTTTCTTTTATCTCGCCAAGATGCTTCAATCGCTCCAATCGACAAAAGGTAATGCCATCCAAAAGAAAATTCTATGGGAATTCTAAATCTGCAATCGGTTTTGCGATGCGACGGATACTTTTTGAGAAAATGATATTTTTGTGCAGCCTTCACAAACTTTAAATTTCTTTAAAAAAAATTTCAACGCGTATATCGTAATTTTTCTTTTATCTCGCCAAGATGCTCCAATCGACAAAATGCAATGCCATCCAAAAGGAAATTCCATGGGGATTCTAAATCTGCGATCAGTTTTGCGATACAACGGATACTTTTTGAGAAAGTGATATTTTTGTGCAGCCTTCAAAAACTTAAAAATTCTTAAAAAAAATTCAATGCGTGGATCGTAATTTTTCTTTTATCTCGCCAAGATGCTCCAATCGACAAAAGGCAATGCCATCCAAAAGGAAATTCCATGGGGATTCTAAATCTGCGATCAGTTTTGCGATACAACGGATACCTTTTGAGAAAATGATATCTTTGTGCAGCCTTCAAAAAATTAAAATTTCTTTAAAAAAAATTTCAATGCGTGGATCGTAATTTTTCTTTTATCTCGCCAAGATGCTTCAATCGCTCCAATCGACAAAAGGTAATGCCATCCAAAAGAAAATTCTATGGGAATTCTAAATCTGCAATCGGTTTTGCGATGCGACAGATACTTTTTGAGAAAATGATATTTTTGTGCAGCCTTCAAAAAATTAAAATTTCTTTAAAAAAAATTTCAACGCGTGAATCGTAATTTTTCTTTTATCGCGCCAAGATGCTCCAATCGACAAAAGGCAACGCCATCCAAAAGAAAATTTCATGAGGATTCTAAATCTGCAATCAGTTTTGCGATGCGACGGATACTTTTTGAGAAAATTATATTTTTGTGCAGCCTTCACAAACTTTAAATTTCTTTAAAAAAAATTTCAACGCGTGAATCGTAATTTTTCTTTTATCTCGCCAAGATGCTCCAATCGACAAAAGGCAACGCCATCCAAAAGAAAATTCCATGAGGAATCTGCAATCAGTTTTGCGATGCGACGGATACTTTTTGAGAAAATGATCTTTTTGTGCAGCCTTCAAAAACTTAAAAATTCTTTAAAAAAAATTCAATGCGTGGATCGTAATTTTTCTTATATGGCGCCAAGATGCTCCAATCGACAAAAGCTTATGTTATCCGAAAGAAAATTCCATGAGGATTCCAAATCTGCAATCCGTTTTGCGATGCGACGGATGCTTTTTGAGAAAATTATATTTTTGTGCAGCCTTCAAAAAATTAAAATTTCTTTAAAAAAAATTCTATTCGTGGATCGTAATTTTTCTTATATGGCGCCAAGATGCTCCAATCGACAAAAGGTAATGTTATCCGAAAGAAAATTTCATGAGGATTCCAAATCAATCCATTTTGCGATGCGACGGATACTTTTTGAGAAAATGATATTTTTGTGCAGCCTTCAAAAACTTAAAAATTCTTAAAAAAAAATTCAATGCGTGGATCGTAATTTTTCTTTTATCTCGCCAAGATGCTCCAATCGACAAAAGCTTATGTTATCCGAAAGAAAATTCCATGAGGATTCCAAATCTGCAATCCGTTTTGCGATGCGACGGATACTTTTTGAGAAAATGATCTTTTTGTGCAGCCTTCAAAAACTTAAAAATTCTTTAAAAAAAATTCAATGCGTGGATCGTAATTTTTCTTTTACCTCGCCAAGATGCTCCAATCGACAAAAGCTTATGTTATCCGAAAGAAAATTCCATGAGGATTCCAAATCTGCAATCCGTTTTGCGATGCGACGGATACTTTTTGAGAAAATGATATTTTTGTGCAGCCTTCAAAAACTTAAAAATTCTTAAAAAAAAATTCAATGCGTGGATCGTAATTTCTCTTATATCGCGCCAAGATGTTCCAATCGACAAAAGGTAATGTTATCCGAAAGAAAATTTCATGAGGATTCCAAATCAATCCATTTTGCGATGCGACGGATACTTTTTGAGAAAATGATATTTTTGTGCAGCCTTCAAAAACTTAAAAATTCTTAAAAAAAAATTCAATGCGTGGATCGTAATTTTTCTTTTACCTCGCCAAGATGCTCCAATCGACAAAAGCTTATGTTATCCGAAAGAAAATTCCATGAGGATTCCAAATCTGCAATCCGTTTTGCGATGCGACGGATACTTTTTGAGAAAATGATATTTTTGTGCAGCCTTCAAAAACTTAAAAATTCTTAAAAAAAAATTCAATGCGTGGATCGTAATTTCTCTTATATCGCGCCAAGATGTTCCAATCGACAAAAGGTAATGTTATCCGAAAGAAAATTTCATGAGGATTCCAAATCAATCCATTTTGCGATGCGACGGATACTTTTTGAGAAAATGATATTTTTGTGCAGCCTTCAAAAACTTAAAAATTCTTAAAAAAAAATTCAATGCGTGGATCGTAATTTCTCTTATATCGCGCCAAGATGTTCCAATCGACAAAAGGTAATGCCATCCAAAAGAAAATTCTATGGGGATTCTAAATCTGCAATCGGTTTTGCGATGCGACAGATACTTTTTGAGAAAATGATATCTTTGTGCAGCCTTCAAAAAATTAAAATTTCTTTAAAAAAAATTTCAATGCGTGGATCGTAATTTTTCTTTTATCTCGCCAAGATGCTTCAATCGCTCCAATCGACAAAAGGTAATGCCATCCAAAAGAAAATTCTATGGGAATTCTAAATCTGCAATCGGTTTTGCGATGCGACGGATACTTTTTGAGAAAATGATATTTTTGTGCAGCCTTCACAAACTTTAAATTTCTTTAAAAAAAATTTCAACGCGTATATCGTAATTTTTCTTTTATCTCGCCAAGATGCTCCAATCGACAAAATGCAATGCCATCCAAAAGGAAATTCCATGGGGATTCTAAATCTGCGATCAGTTTTGCGATACAACGGATACTTTTTGAGAAAGTGATATTTTTGTGCAGCCTTCAAAAACTTAAAAATTCTTAAAAAAAATTCAATGCGTGGATCGTAATTTTTCTTTTATCTCGCCAAGATGCTCCAATCGACAAAAGGCAATGCCATCCAAAAGGAAATTCCATGGGGATTCTAAATCTGCGATCAGTTTTGCGATACAACGGATACCTTTTGAGAAAATGATATCTTTGTGCAGCCTTCAAAAAATTAAAATTTCTTTAAAAAAAATTTCAATGCGTGGATCGTAATTTTTCTTTTATCTCGCCAAGATGCTTCAATCGCTCCAATCGACAAAAGGTAATGCCATCCAAAAGAAAATTCTATGGGAATCCTAAATCTGCAATCGGTTTTGCGATGCGACGGATACTTTTTGAGAAAATGATATTTTTGTGCAGCCTTCAAAAAATTAAAATTTCTTTAAAAAAAATTTCAACGCGTGAATCGTAATTTTTCTTTTATCTCGCCAAGATGCTCCAATCGACAAAAGCTTATGTTATCCGAAAGAAAATTCCATGAGGATTCCAAATCTGCAATCCATTTTGCGATGCGACGGATGCTTTTTGAGAAAATGATATTTTTGTGCAGCCTTCAAAAACTTAAAATTTAAAAAAAAAAAATTCTATTCGTGGATCGTAATTTCTCTTATATGGCGCCAAGATGCTCCAATCGACAAAAGGTAATGCCATCCAAAAGAAAATTCTATGGGGATTCTAAATCTGCAATCGGTTTTGCGATGCGACGGATACTTTTTGAGAAAATGATATTTTTGTGCAGCCTTCAAAAACTTAAAAATTCTTAAAAAAATAATTCAATGCGTGGATCGTAATTTCTCTTATATCGCGCCAAGATGTTCCAATCGACAAAAGGTAATGTTATCCGAAATAAAATTCCATGAGGATTCCAAATCTGCAATCCATTTTGCGATGCGACGGATGCTTTTTGAGAAAATGATATTTTTGTGCAGCCTTCAAAAACTTAAAATTTAAAAAAAAAAAATTCTATTCGTGGATCGTAATTTTTCTTATATGGTGCCAAGATGCTCCAATCGACAAAAGGTAATGCCATCCAAAAGAAAATTCTATGGGGATTCTAAATCTGCAATCGGTTTTGCGATGCGACGGATACTTTTTGAGAAAATGATATTTTTGTGCAGCCTTCAAAAACTTAAAAATTCTTAAAAAAATAATTCAATGCGTGGATCGTAATTTCTCTTATATCGCGCCAAGATGTTCCAATCGACAAAAGGTAATGTTATCCGAAATAAAATTCCATGAGGATTCCAAATCTGCAATCCATTTTGCGATGCGACGGATGCTTTTTGAGAAAATGATATTTTTGTGCAGCCTTCAAAAACTTAAAATTTAAAAAAAAAAAATTCTATTCGTGGATCGTAATTTTTCTTATATGGTGCCAAGATGCTCCAATCGACAAAAGGTAATGCCATCCAAAAGAAAATTCTATGGGGATTCTAAATCTGCAATCGGTTTTGCGATGCGACAGATACTTTTTGAGAAAATGATATCTTTGTGCAGCCTTCAAAAAATTAAAATTTCTTTAAAAAAAATTTCAATGCGTGGATCGTAATTTTTCTTTTATCTCGCCAAGATGCTTCAATCGCTCCAATCGACAAAAGGTAATGCCATCCAAAAGAAAATTCTATGGGAATTCTAAATCTGCAATCGGTTTTGCGATACAACGGATACCTTTTGAGAAAATGATATCTTTGTGCAGCCTTCAAAAAATTAAAATTTCTTTAAAAAAAATTTCAATGCGTGGATCGTAATTTTTCTTTTATCTCGCCAAGATGCTTCAATCGCTCCAATCGACAAAAGGTAATGCCATCCAAAAGAAAATTCTATGGGAATTCTAAATCTGCAATCGGTTTTGCGATGCGACGGATACTTTTTGAGAAAATTATATTTTTGTGCAGCCTTCACAAACTTTAAATTTCTTTAAAAAAAATTTCAACGCGTGAATCGTAATTTTTCTTTTATCGCGCCAAGATGCTCCAATCGACAAAAGGCAACGCCATCCAAAAGAAAATTCCATGAGGATTCTAAATCTGCAATCAGTTTTGCGATGCGACGGATACTTTTTGAGAAAATTATATTTTTGTGCAGCCTTCACAAACTTTAAATTTCTTTAAAAAAAATTTCAACGCGTGAATCGTAATTTTTCTTTTATCTCGCCAAGATGCTCCAATCGACAAAAGGCAACGCCATCCAAAAGAAAATTCCATGGGGATTTTAAATCTGCAATCAGTTTTGCGATGCGACGGATACTTTTTGAGAAAATGATATTTTTGTGCAGCCTTCACAAACTTTAAATTTCTTTAAAAAAAATTTCAACGCGTATATCGTAATTTTTCTTTTATCTCGCCAAGATGCTCCAATCGACAAAATGCAATGCCATCCAAAAGGAAATTCCATGGGGATTCTAAATCTGCGATCAGTTTTGCGATACAACGGATACTTTTTGAGAAAGTGATATTTTTGTGCAGCCTTCAAAAACTTAAAAATTCTTAAAAAAAATTCAATGCGTGGATCGTAATTTTTCTTTTATCTCGCCAAGATGCTCCAATCGACAAAAGGCAATGCCATCCAAAAGGAAATTCCATGGGGATTCTAAATCTGCGATCAGTTTTGCGATACAACGGATACCTTTTGAGAAAATGATATCTTTGTGCAGCCTTCAAAAAATTAAAATTTCTTTAAAAAAAATTTCAATGCGTGGATCGTAATTTTTCTTTTATCTCGCCAAGATGCTTCAATCGCTCCAATCGACAAAAGGTAATGCCATCCAAAAGAAAATTCTATGGGAATTCTAAATCTGCAATCGGTTTTGCGATGCGACGGATACTTTTTGAGAAAATGATATTTTTGTGCAGCCTTCAAAAAATTAAAATTTCTTTAAAAAAAATTTCAACGCGTGAATCGTAATTTTTCTTTTATCGCGCCAAGATGCTCCAATCGACAAAAGGCAACGCCATCCAAAAGAAAATTCCATGAGGATTCTAAATCTGCAATCAGTTTTGCGATGCGACGGATACTTTTTGAGAAAATTATATTTTTGTGCAGCCTTCACAAACTTTAAATTTCTTTAAAAAAAATTTCAACGCGTGAATCGTAATTTTTCTTTTATCTCGCCAAGATGCTCCAATCGACAAAAGGCAACGCCATCCAAAAGAAAATTCCATGGGGATTTTAAATCTGCAATCAGTTTTGCGATGCGACGAATACTTTTTGAGAAAATGATCTTTTTGTGCAGCCTTCAAAAACTTAAAAATTCTTTAAAAAAAATTCAATGCGTGGATCGTAATTTTTCTTTTACCTCGCCAAGATGCTCCAATCGACAAAAGCTTATGTTATCCGAAAGAAAATTCCATGAGGATTCCAAATCTGCAATCCGTTTTGCGATGCGACGGATGCTTTTTGAGAAAATTATATTTTTGTGCAGCCTTCAAAAAATTAAAATTTCTTTAAAAAAAATTCTATTCGTGGATCGTAATTTTTCTTATATGGCGCCAAGATGCTCCAATCGACAAAAGGTAATGTTATCCGAAAGAAAATTTCATGAGGATTCCAAATCAATCCATTTTGCGATGCGACGGATACTTTTTGAGAAAATGATATTTTTGTGCAGCCTTCAAAAACTTAAAAATTCTTAAAAAAAAATTCAATGCGTGGATCGTAATTTTTCTTTTATCTCGCCAAGATGCTCCAATCGACAAAAGCTTATGTTATCCGAAAGAAAATTCCATGAGGATTCCAAATCTGCAATCCGTTTTGCGATGCGACGGATACTTTTTGAGAAAATGATCTTTTTGTGCAGCCTTCAAAAACTTAAAAATTCTTTAAAAAAAATTCAATGCGTGGATCGTAATTTTTCTTTTACCTCGCCAAGATGCTCCAATCGACAAAAGCTTATGTTATCCGAAAGAAAATTCCATGAGGATTCCAAATCTGCAATCCGTTTTGCGATGCGACGGATACTTTTTGAGAAAATGATCTTTTTGTGCAGCCTTCAAAAAATTAAAATTTCTTTAAAAAAAATTTCAACGCGTGAATCGTAATTTTTCTTTTATCTCGCCAAGAAGCTCCAATCGACAAAAGGCAACGCCATCCAAAAGAAAATTCCATGAGGATTCTAAATCTGCAATCAGTTTTGCGATGCGACGGATACTTTTTGAGAAAATTATATTTTTGTGCAGCCTTCACAAACTTTAAATTTCTTTAAAAAAAATTTCAATGCGTGGATCGTAATTTCTCTTATATCGCGCCAAGATGTTCCAATCGACAAAAGGTAATGTTATCCGAAAGAAAATTTCATGAGGATTCCAAATCAATCCATTTTGCGATGCGACGGATACTTTTTGAGAAAATGATCTTTTTGTGCAGCCTTCAAAAACTTAAAAATTCTTTAAAAAAAATTCAATGCGTGGATCGTAATTTTTCTTTTACCTCGCCAAGATGCTCCAATCGACAAAAGCTTATGTTATCCGAAAGAAAATTCCATGGGGATTCTAAATCTGCAATCCGTTTTGCGATGCGACGGATGCTTTTTGAGAAAATGATATTTTTGTGCAGCCTTCAAAAACTTAAAATTTAAAAAAAAAAAATTCTATTCGTGGATCGTAATTTTTCTTATATGGCGCCAAGATGCTCCAATCGACAAAAGGTAATGCCATCCAAAAGAAAATTCCATGGGGATTCTAAATCTGCAATCCGTTTTGCGATGCGACGGATACTTTTTGAGAAAATGATATTTTTGTGCAGCCTTCACAAACTTTAAATTTCTTTAAAAAAAATTTCAACGCGTGAATCGTAATTTTTCTTTTATCTCGCCAAGATGCTCCAATCGCTCCAATCGACAAAAGGTAATGCCATCCAAAAGAAAATTCCATGGGGATTCTAAATCTGCAATCAGTTTTGCGATGCGACGGATGCTTTTTGAGAAAATGATATTTTTGTGCAGCCTTCAAAAACTTAAAATTTTAAAAAAAAAATTCTATTCGTGGATCGTAATTTTTCTTATATGGCGCCAAGATGCTCCAATCGACAAAAGGTAATTCCATCCAGAAGAAAATTCCATGGGGATTCTAAATCTGCAATCCGTTTTGCGATGCGACGGATGCTTTTTGAGAAAATGATATTTTTGTGCAGCCTTCAAAAACTTAAAATTAAAAAAAAAAAAAATTCTATTCGTGGATCGTAATTTTTCTTATATGGCGCCAAGATGCTCCAATCGACAAAAGGTAATGCCATCCAAAACAAAATTCCATGGGGATTCTAAATCTGCAATCCGTTTTGCGATGCGACAGATACTTTTTGAGAAAATGATATTTTTGTGCAGCCTTCAAAAAATTAAAATTTCTTTAAAAAAAATTTCAATGCGTGGATCGTAATTTTTCTTTTATCTCGCCAAGATGCTTCAATCGCTCCAATCGACAAAAGGTAATGCCATCCAAAAGAAAATTCCATGGGGATTCTAAATCTGCAATCAGTTTTGCGATGCGACGGATACTTTTTGAGAAAATGATCTTTTTGTGCAGCCTTCAAAAACTTAAAAATTCTTTAAAAAAAATTCAACGCGTGATCGTAATTTCTCTTATATCGCGCCAAGATGTTCCAATCGACAAAAGGTAATGTTATCCGAAAGAAAATTCCATGAGGATTCCAAATCTGCAATCGGTTTTGCGATGCGACAGATACTTTTTGAGAAAATGATATCTTTGTGCAGCCTTCAAAAAATTAAAATTTCTTTAAAAAAAATTTCAATGCGTGGATCGTAATTTTTCTTTTATCTCGCCAAGATGCTCCAATCGACAAAAGGCAATGCCATCCAAAAGAAAATTCCATGGGGATTCTAAATCTGCGATCAGTTTTGCGATGCGACGGATACTTTTTGAGAAAATGATATTTTTGTGCAGCCTTCAAAAACTTAAAAATTCTTAAAAAAAAATTCAATGCGTGGATCGTAATTTTTCTTTTATCTCGCCAAGATGCTCCAATCGACAAAAGGCAATGCCATCCAAAAGGAAATTCCATGGGGATTCTAAATCTGCGATCAGTTTTGCGATACAACGGATACTTTTTGAGAAAATGATATTTTTGTGCAGCCTTCAAAAACTTAAAAATTCTTAAAAAAAATTCAATGCGTGGATCGTAATTTTTCTTTTATCTCGCCAAGATGCTCCAATCGACAAAAGGCAATGCCATCCAAAAGGAAATTCCATGGGGATTCTAAATCTGCGATCAGTTTTGCGATACAACGGATACTTTTTGAGAAAATGATATCTTTGTGCAGCCTTCAAAAAATTAAAATTTCTTTAAAAAAAATTTCAATGCGTGGATCGTAATTTTTCTTTTATCTCGCCAAGATGCTTCAATCGCTCCAATCGACAAAAGGTAATGCCATCCAAAAGAAAATTCTATGGGAATTCTAAATCTGCAATCGGTTTTGCGATGCGACGGATACTTTTTGAGAAAATGATATTTTTGTGCAGCCTTCAAAAAATTAAAATTTCTTTAAAAAAAATTTCAACGCGTGAATCGTAATTTTTCTTTTATCGCGCCAAGATGCTCCAATCGACAAAAGGCAACGCCATCCAAAAGAAAATTCCATGAGGATTCTAAATCTGCAATCAGTTTTGCGATGCGACGGATACTTTTTGAGAAAATTATATTTTTGTGCAGCCTTCAAAAACTTTAAATTTCTTTAAAAAAAATTTCAACGCGTGAATCGTAATTTTTCTTTTATCTCGCCAAGATGCTCCAATCGACAAAAGGCAACGCCATCCAAAAGAAAATTCCATGAGGATTCTAAATCTGCAATCAGTTTTGCGATGCGACGGATACTTTTTGAGAAAATTATATTTTTGTGCAGCCTTCAAAAACTTTAAATTTCTTTAAAAAAAATTTCAACGCGTGAATCGTAATTTTTCTTTTATCTCTCCAAGATGCTCCAATCGACAAAAGGCAATGCCATCCAAAAGGAAATTCCATGGGGATTCTAAATCTGCGATCAGTTTTGCGATACAACGGATACTTTTTGAGAAAATGATATTTTTGTGCAGCCTTCAAAAACTTAAAAATTCTTAAAAAAAATTCAATGCGTGGATCGTAATTTTTCTTTTATCTCGCCAAGATGCTCCAATCGACAAATGGCAATGCCATCCAAAAGAAAATTCCATGGGGATTCTAAATCTGCGATCAGTTTTGCGATGCGACGGATACTTTTTGAGAAAATGATATTTTTGTGCAGCCTTCAAAAACTTAAAAATTCTTAAAAAAAATTCAATGCGTGGATCGTAATTTTTCTTTTATCTCGCCAAGATGCTCCAATCGACAAAAGGCAATGCCATCCAAAAGGAAATTCCATGGGGATTCTAAATCTGCGACCAATTTTGCGATACAACGGATACTTTTTGAGAAAATGATATCTTTGTGCAGCCTTCAAAAAATTAAAATTTCTTTAAAAAAAATTTCAATGCGTGGATCGTAATTTTTCTTTTATCTCGCCAAGATGCTTCAATCGCTCCAATCGACAAAAGGTAATGCCATCCAAAAGAAAATTCTATGGGAATTCTAAATCTGCAATCGGTTTTGCGATGCGACGGATACTTTTTGAGAAAATGATATTTTTGTGCAGCCTTCAAAAAATTAAAATTTCTTTAAAAAAAATTTCAACGCGTGAATCGTAATTTTTCTTTTATCGCGCCAAGATGCTCCAATCGACAAAAGGCAACGCCATCCAAAAGAAAATTCCATGAGGATTCTAAATCTGCAATCAGTTTTGCGATGCGACGGATACTTTTTGAGAAAATTATATTTTTGTGCAGCCTTCACAAACTTTAAATTTCTTTAAAAAAAATTTCAACGCGTGAATCGTAATTTTTCTTTTATCTCGCCAAGATGCTCCAATCGACAAAAGGCAACGCCATCCAAAAGAAAATTCCATGAGGATTTTAAATCTGCAATCAGTTTTGCGATGCGACGGATACTTTTTGAGAAAATTATATTTTTGTGCAGCCTTCAAAAACTTTAAATTTCTTTAAAAAAAATTTCAACGCGTGAATCGTAATTTTTCTTTTATCTCGCCAAGATGCTCCAATCGACAAAAGGCAATGCCATCCAAAAGGAAATTCCATGGGGATTCTAAATCTGCGATCAGTTTTGCGATACAACGGATACTTTTTGAGAAAATGATATTTTTGTGCAGCCTTCAAAAACTTAAAAATTCTTAAAAAAAAATTCAATGCGTGGATCGTAATTTTTCTTTTATCTCGCCAAGATGCTCCAATCGACAAAAGGCAATGCCATCCAAAAGGAAATTCCATGGGGATTCTAAATCTGCGATCAGTTTTGCGATACAACGGATACTTTTTGAGAAAATGATATTTTTGTGCAGCCTTCAAAAACTTAAAAATTCTTAAAAAAAATTCAATGCGTGGATCGTAATTTTTCTTTTATCTCGCCAAGATGCTCCAATCGACAAAAGGCAATGCCATCCAAAAGGAAATTCCATGGGGATTCTAAATCTGCAATCGGTTTTGCGATGCGACGGATACTTTTTGAGAAAATGATATTTTTGTGCAGCCTTCAAAAACTTAAAAATTCTTAAAAAAAAATTCAATGCGTGGATCGTAATTTTTCTTTTATCTCGCCAAGATGCTCCAATCGACAAAAGGCAATGCCATCCAAAAGGAAATTCCATGGGGATTCTAAATCTGCGATCAGTTTTGCGATACAACGGATACTTTTTGAGAAAATGATATCTTTGTGCAGCCTTCAAAAAATTAAAATTTCTTTAAAAAAAATTTCAATGCGTGGATCGTAATTTTTCTTTTATCTCGCCAAGATGCTTCAATCGCTCCAATCGACAAAAGGTAATGCCATCCAAAAGAAAATTCTATGGGAATTCTAAATCTGCAATCGGTTTTGCGATGCGACGGATACTTTTTGAGAAAATGATATTTTTGTGCAGCCTTCAAAAAATTAAAATTTCTTTAAAAAAAATTTCAACGCGTGAATCGTAATTTTTCTTTTATCGCGCCAAGATGCTCCAATCGACAAAAGGCAACGCCATCCAAAAGAAAATTCCATGAGGATTCTAAATCTGCAATCAGTTTTGCGATGCGACGGATACTTTTTGAGAAAATTATATTTTTGTGCAGCCTTCACAAACTTTAAATTTCTTAAAAAAAAATTTCAACGCGTGAATCGTAATTTTTCTTTTATCTCGCCAAGATGCTCCAATCGACAAAAGGCAACGCCATCCAAAAGAAAATTCCATGAGGATTTTAAATCTGCAATCAGTTTTGCGATGCGACGGATACTTTTTGAGAAAATTATATTTTTGTGCAGCCTTCAAAAACTTTAAATTTCTTTAAAAAAAATTTCAACGCGTGAATCGTAATTTTTCTTTTATCTCGCTAAGATGCTCCAATCGACAAAAGGCAATGCCATCCAAAAGGAAATTCCATGGGGATTCTAAATCTGCGATCAGTTTTGCGATGCGTCGGATGCTTTTTGAGAAAATTATATTTTTGTGCAGCCTTCAAAAACTTAAAAATTCTTAAAAAAAAATTCAATGCGTGGATCGTAATTTCTCTTATATCGCGCCAAGATGTTCCAATCGACAAAAGGTAATGTTATCCGAAATAAAATTCCATGAGGATTCCAAATCTGCAATCCGTTTTGCGATGCGACGGATACTTTTTGAGAAAATGATATTTTTGTGCAGCCTTCAAAAACTTAAAAATTCTTAAAAAAAAATTCAATGCGTGGATCGTAATTTTTCTTTTATCTCGCCAAGATACTCCAATCGACAAAAGCTTATGTTATCCGAAAGAAAATTCCATGAGGATTCCAAATCTGCAATCCGTTTTGCGATGCGACGGATGCTTTTTGAGAAAATGATATTTTTGTGCAGCCTTCAAAAACTTAAAATTTAAAAAAAAAATTCTATTCGTGGATCGTAATTTTTCTTATATGGCGCCAAGATGCTCCAATCGACAAAAGGTAATGCCATCCAAAAGAAAATTCCATGGGGATTCTAAATCTGCAATCCGTTTTGCGATGCGACGGATACTTTTTGAGAAAATGATATTTTTGTGCAGCCTTCAAAAACTTAAAAATTCTTAAAAAAATTATTCAATGCGTGGATCGCATGAGATGATGATGATGAAATGATATTTTTGTGCAGCCTTCAAAAAACTAAAATTTCTTTAAAAAAAATTTCAATGCGTGGATCGTAATTTTTCTTTTATCTCGCCAAGATGCTTCAATCGCTCCAATCGACAAAAGGTAATGCCATCCAAAAGAAAATTCTATGGGGATTCTAAATCTGCAATCGGTTTTGCGATGCGACGGATACTTTTTGAGAAAATGATATTTTTGTGCAGCCTTCAAAAACTTTAAATTTCTTTAAAAAAAATTTCAACGCGTATATCGTAATTTTTCTTTTATCTCGCCAAGATGCTCCAATCGACAAAAGGCAACGCCATCCAAAAGAAAATTCCATGGGGATTCTAAATCTGCAATCAGTTTTGCGATGCGACGGATACTTTTTTAAAAAATGATATTTTTGTGCAGCCTTCAAAAACTTTAAATTTCTTTAAAAAAAATTTCAACGCGTGAATCGTAATTTTTCTTTTATCTCGCCAAGATGCTCCAATCGACAAAAGGTAATGCCATCCAAAAGAAAATTCTATGGGAATTCTAAATCTGCAATCCGTTTTGCGATGCGACGGATACTTTTTGAGAAAATGATATTTTTGTGCAGCCTTCAAAAAATTAAAATTTCTTTAAAAAAAATTTCAACGCGTGAATCGTAATTTCTCTTATATCGCGCCAAGATGTTCCAATCGACAGAAGGTAATGTTATCCGAAAGAAAATTTCATGAGGATTCCAAATCAATCCATTTTGCGATGCGACGGATACTTTTTGAGAAAATGATATTTTTGTGCAGCCTTCAAAAACTTAAAAATTCTTAAAAAAAAATTCAATGCGTGGATCGTAATTTTTCTTTTATCTCGCCAAGATGCTCCAATCGACAAAGCTTATGTTGTCCGAAGAAAATTCCATGGGGATTCTAAATCTGCAATCCGTTTTGCGATGCGACGGATGCTTTTTGAGAAAATGATATTTTTGTGCAGCCTTCAAAAACTTAAAATTTAAAAAAAAAAAAATCTATTCGTGGATCGTAATTTTTCTTATATGGCGCCAAGATGCTCCAATCGACAAGAGGTAATGCCATCCAAAAGAAAATTCCATGGGGATTCTAAATCTGCAATCCGTTTTGCGATGCGACGGATACTTTTTGAGAAAATGATATTTTTGTGCAGCCTTCACAAACTTTAAATTTCTTTAAAAAAAATTTCAACGCGTGAATCGTAATTTTTCTTTTATCTCGCCAAGATGCTCCAATCGCTCCAATCGACAAAAGGTAATGCCATCCAAAAGAAAATTCCATGGGGATTCTAAATCTGCAATCAGGATTGCGATGCGACGGATACTTTTTGAGAAAATGATATTTTTGTGCAGCCTTCAAAAACTTAAAATTTAAAAAAAAAAAATTCTATTCGTGGATCGTAATTTTTCTTATATGGCGCCAAGATGCTCCAATCGACAAAAGGTAATGCCATCCAAGAGAAAATTCCATGGGGATTCTAAATCTGCAATCAGTTTTGCGATGCGACGGATACTTTTTGAGAAAATGATATTTTTGTGCAGCCTTCAAAAACTTTTAAAAAAAAAAATTCTATTCGTGGATCGTAATTTTTCTTATATCGCGCCAAGATGCTCCAATCGACAAAAGGTAATGCCATCCAAGAGAAAATTCCATGGGGATTCTAAATCTGCAATCAGTTTTGCGATGCGACGGATACTTTTTGAGAAAATGATATTTTTGTGCAGCCTTCAAAAACTTAAAATTTTAAAAAAAAAATTCTATTCGTGGATCGTAATTTTTCTTATATGGCGCCAAGATGCTCCAATCGACAAAAGGTAATGCCATCCAAAAGAAAATTCCATTGGGATTCTAAATCTGCAATCCGTTTTGCGATGCGACGGATACTTTTTGAGAAAATGATATTTTTGTGCAGCCTTCAAAAACTTAAAAATTCTTAAAAAATAAATTCAATGCGTGGATCGTAATTTTTCTTTTATCTCGCCAAGATGCTCCAATCGACAAAAGCTTATGTTATCCGAAAGAAAATTCCATGAGGATTCCAAATCTGCAATCCGTTTTGCGATGCGACGGATACTTTTTGAGAAAATGATATTTTTGTGCAGCCTTCACAAACTTTAAATTTCTTTAAAAAAAATTTCAACGCGTGAATCGTAATTTTTCTTTTATCTCGCCAAGATGCTCCAATCGACAAAAGCTTATGTTATCCGAAAGAAAATTCCATGAGGATTCCAAATCTGCAATCCATTTTGCGATGCGACGGATGCTTTTTGAGAAAATGATATTTTTGTGCAGCCTTCAAAAACTTAAAATTTAAAAAAAAAAAATTCTATTCGTGGATCGTAATTTTTCTTATATGGCGCCAAGATGCTCCAATCGACAAAAGGTAATGCCATCTAAAAGAAAATTCTATGGGGATTCTAAATCTGCAATCGGTTTTGCGATGCGACGGATACTTTTTGAGAAAATGATATTTTTGTGCAGCCTTCAAAAACTTAAAAATTCTTAAAAAAATAATTCAATGCGTGGATCGTAATTTCTCTTATATCGCGCCAAGATGTTCCAATCGACAAAAGGTAATGTTATCCGAAAGAAAATTCCATGAGGATTCCAAATCTGCAATCGGTTTTGCGATGCGACAGATACTTTTTGAGAAAATGATATCTTTGTGCAGCCTTCAAAAAATTAAAATTTCTTTAAAAAAAATTTCAATGCGTGGATCGTAATTTTTCTTTTATCTCGCCAAGATGCTTCAATCGCTTGAATCGACAAAAGGTAATGCCATCCAAAAGAAAATTCTATGGGAATTCTAAATCTGCAATCGGTTTTGCGATGCGACGGATACTTTTTGAGAAAATGATATTTTTGTGCAGCCTTCACAAACTTTAAATTTCTTTAAAAAAAATTTCAACGCGTATATCGTAATTTTTCTTTTATCTCGCCAAGATGCTCCAATCGACAAAAGGCAACGCCATCCAAAAGAAAATTCCATGAGGATTCTAAATCTGCAATCAGTTTTGCGATGCGACGGATACTTTTTGAGAAAATTATATTTTTGTGCAGCCTTCAAAAACTTTAAATTTCTTTAAAAAAAATTTCAACGCGTGAATCGTAATTTTTCTTTTATCTCGCCAAGATGCTCCAATCGACAAAAGGCAATGCCATCCAAAAGGAAATTCCATGGGGATTCTAAATCTGCGATCAGTTTTGCGATACAACGGATACTTTTTGAGAAAATGATATTTTTGTGCAGCCTTCAAAAACTTAAAAATTCTTAAAAAAAAATTCAATGCGTGGATCGTAATTTTTCTTTTATCTCGCCAAGATGCTCCAATCGCTCCAATCGACAAAAGGTAATGCCATCCAAAAGAAAATTCCATGGGGATTCTAAATCGGCAATCAGGATTGCGATGCGACGGATACTTTTTGAGAAAATGATATTTTTGTGCAGCCTTCAAAAACTTAAAATTTAAAAAAAAAAAATTCTATTCGTGGATCGTAATTTTTCTTATATGGCGCCAAGATGCTCCAATCGACAAAAGGTAATGCCATCCAAAAGAAAATTCCATGGGGATTCTAAATCTGCAATCAGGATTGCGATGCGACGGATACTTTTTGAGAAAATGATATTTTTGTGCAGCCTTCAAAAACTTAAAATTTAAAAAAAAAAAATTCTATTCGTGGATCGTAATTTTTCTTATATGGCGCCAAGATGCTCCAATCGACAAAAGGTAATGTTATCCGAAAGAAAATTCCATGAGGATTCCAAATCTGCAATCGGTTTTGCGATGCGACAGATACTTTTTGAGAAAATGATATCTTTGTGCAGCCTTCAAAAAATTAAAATTTCTTTAAAAAAAATTTCAATGCGTGGATCGTAATTTTTCTTTTATCTCGCCAAGATGCTTCAATCGCTTGAATCGACAAAAGGTAATGCCATCCAAAAGAAAATTCTATGGGAATTCTAAATCTGCAATCAGGATTGCGATGCGACGGATACTTTTTGAGAAAATGATATTTTTGTGCAGCCTTCACAAACTTTAAATTTCTTTAAAAAAAATTTCAACGCGTGAATCGTAATTTTTCTTTTATCTCGCCAAGATGCTCCAATCGCTCCAATCGACAAAAGGTAATGCCATCCAAAAGAAAATTCCATGGGGATTCTAAATCTGCAATCAGGATTGCGATGCGACGGATACTTTTTGAGAAAATGATATTTTTGTGCAGCCTTCAAAAACTTAAAATTTAAAAAAAAAAAATTCTATTCGTGGATCGTAATTTTTCTTATATGGCGCCAAGATGCTCCAATCGACAAAAGGTAATGCCATCCAAAAGAAAATTCCATGGGGATTCTAAATCTGCAATCAGCTTTGCGATGCGACGGATACTTTTTGAGAAAATGATATTTTTGTGCAGCCTTCAAAAACTTAAAAATTCTTAAAAAATAAATTCAATGCGTGGATCGTAATTTTTCTTTTATCTCGCCAAGATGCTCCAATCGACAAAAGCTTATGTTATCCGAAAGAAAATTCCATGAGGATTCCAAATCTGCAATCCGTTTTGCGATGCGACGGATGCTTTTTGATAAAATTATATTTTTGTGCAGCCTTCAAAAACTTAAAATTTAAAAAAAAAAATTCTATTCGTGGATCGTAATTTTTCTTATATGGCGCCAAGATGCTCCAATCGACAAAAGGTAATGCCATCCAAAAGAAAATTCCATTGGGATTCTAAATCTGCAATCCGTTTTGCGATGCGACGGATACTTTTTGAGAAAATGATATTTTTGTGCAGCCTTCAAAAACTTAAAAATTCTTTAAAAAAAATTCAATGCGTGGATCGTAATTTCTCTTATATCGCGCCAAGATGTTCCAATCGACAAAAGGTAATGCTATCCGAAATAAAATTCCATGAGGATTCCAAATCTGCAATCCGTTTTGCGATGCGACGGATACTTTTTGAGAAAATGATATTTTTGTGCAGCCTTCACAAACTTTAAATTTCTTTAAAAAAAATTTCAACGCGTGAATCGTAATTTTTCTTTTATCTCGCCAAGATGCTCCAATCGACAAAAGCTTATGTTATCCGAAAGAAAATTCCATGAGGATTCCAAATCTGCAATCCATTTTGCGATGCGACGGATGCTTTTTGAGAAAATGATATTTTTGTGCAGCCTTCAAAAACTTAAAATTTAAAAAAAAAAAATTCTATTCGTGGATCGTAATTTTTCTTATATGGCGCCAAGATGCTCCAATCGACAAAAGGTAATGCCATCCAAAAGAAAATTCTATGGGGATTCTAAATCTGCAATCGGTTTTGCGATGCGACGGATACTTTTTGAGAAAATGATATTTTTGTGCAGCCTTCAAAAACTTAAAAATTCTTAAAAAAATAATTCAATGCGTGGATCGTAATTTCTCTTATATCGCGCCAAGATGTTCCAATCGACAAAAGGTAATGTTATCCGAAAGAAAATTCCATGAGGATTCCAAATCTGCAATCGGTTTTGCGATGCGACAGATACTTTTTGAGAAAATGATATCTTTGTGCAGCCTTCAAAAAATTAAAATTTCTTTAAAAAAAATTTCAATGCGTGGATCGTAATTTTTCTTTTATCTCGCCAAGATGCTTCAATCGCTTGAATCGACAAAAGGTAATGCCATCCAAAAGAAAATTCTATGGGAATTCTAAATCTGCAATCCGTTTTGCGATGCGACGGATACTTTTTGAGAAAATGATATTTTTGTGCAGCCTTCACAAACTTTAAATTTCTTTAAAAAAAATTTCAACGCGTGAATCGTAATTTTTCTTTTATCTCGCCAAGATGCTCCAATCGCTCCAATCGACAAAAGGTAATGCCATCCAAAAGAAAATTCCATGGGGATTCTAAATCTGCAATCAGGATTGCGATGCGACGGATACTTTTTGAGAAAATGATATTTTTGTGCAGCCTTCAAAAACTTAAAATTTAAAAAAAAAAAATTCTATTCGTGGATCGTAATTTTTCTTATATGGCGCCAAGATGCTCCAATCGACAAAAGGTAATGCCATCCAAAAGAAAATTCCATGGGGATTCTAAATCTGCAATCAGCTTTGCGATGCGACGGATACTTTTTGAGAAAATGATATTTTTGTGCAGCCTTCAAAAACTTAAAAATTCTTAAAAAATAAATTCAATGCGTGGATCGTAATTTTTCTTTTATCTCGCCAAGATGCTCCAATCGACAAAAGCTTATGTTATCCGAAAGAAAATTCCATGAGGATTCCAAATCTGCAATCCGTTTTGCGATGCGACGGATGCTTTTTGATAAAATTATATTTTTGTGCAGCCTTCAAAAACTTAAAATTTAAAAAAAAAAATTCTATTCGTGGATCGTAATTTTTCTTATATGGCGCCAAGATGCTCCAATCGACAAAAGGTAATGCCATCCAAAAGAAAATTCCATTGGGATTCTAAATCTGCAATCCGTTTTGCGATGCGACGGATACTTTTTGAGAAAATGATATTTTTGTGCAGCCTTCAAAAACTTAAAAATTCTTTAAAAAAAATTCAATGCGTGGATCGTAATTTCTCTTATATCGCGCCAAGATGTTCCAATCGACAAAAGGTAATGCTATCCGAAATAAAATTCCATGAGGATTCCAAATCTGCATTCCGTTTTGCGATGCGACGGATACTTTTTGAGAAAATGATATTTTTGTGCAGCCTTCACAAACTTTAAATTTCTTTAAAAAAAATTTCAACGCGTGAATCGTAATTTTTCTTTTATCTCGCCAAGATGCTCCAATCGACAAAAGCTTATGTTATCCGAAAGAAAATTCCATGAGGATTCCAAATCTGCAATCCATTTTGCGATGCGACGGATGCTTTTTGAGAAAATGATATTTTTGTGCAGCCTTCAAAAACTTAAAATTTAAAAAAAAAAAATTCTATTCGTGGATCGTAATTTTTCTTATATGGCGCCAAGATGCTCCAATCGACAAAAGGTAATGCCATCCAAAAGAAAATTCTATGGGGATTCTAAATCTGCAATCGGTTTTGCGATGCGACAGATACTTTTTGAGAAAATGATATTTTTGTGCAGCCTTCAAAAACTTAAAAATTCTTAAAAAAATAATTCAATGCGTGGATCGTAATTTCTCTTATATCGCGCCAAGATGTTCCAATCGACAAAAGGTAATGTTATCCGAAAGAAAATTCCATGAGGATTCCAAATCTGCAATCGGTTTTGCGATGCGACAGATACTTTTTGAGAAAATGATATCTTTGTGCAGCCTTCAAAAAATTAAAATTTCTTTAAAAAAAATTTCAATGCGTGGATCGTAATTTTTCTTTTATCTCGCCAAGATGCTTCAATCGCTCCAATCGACAAAAGGTAATGCCATCCAAAAGAAAATTCCATGAGGATTCCAAATCTGCAATCGGTTTTGCGATGCGACGGATACTTTTTGAGAAAATGATATTTTTGTGCAGCCTTCACAAACTTTAAATTTCTTTAAAAAAAATTTCAACGCGTGAATCGTAATTTTTCTTTTATCTCGCCAAGATGCTCCAATCGACAAAAGGCAACGCCATCCAAAAGAAAATTCCATGAGGATTCTAAATCTGCAATCAGTTTTGCGATGCGACGGATACTTTTTGAGAAAATTATATTTTTGTGCAGCCTTCAAAAACTTTAAATTTCTTTAAAAAAAATTTCAACGCGTGAATCGTAATTTTTCTTTTATCTCGCCAAGATGCTCCAATCGACAAAAGGCAATGCCATCCAAAAGGAAATTCCATGGGGATTCTAAATCTGCAATCAGTTTTGCGATACAACGGATACTTTTTGAGAAAATGGTATTTTTGTGCAGCCTTCAAAAACTTAAAAATTCTTAAAAACAATGCGTGGATCGTAATTTTTCTTTTATCTCGCCAAGATGCTCCAATCGACAAAAGGCAATGCCATCCAAAAGGAAATTCCATGGGGATTCTAAATCTGCGATCAGTTTTGCGATACAACGGATACTTTTTGAGAAAATGATATTTTTGTGCAGCCTTCAAAAACTTAAAAATTCTTAAAAAAAAATTCAATGCGTGGATCGTAATTTTTCTTTTATCTCGCCAAGATGCTCCAATCGACAAAAGGCAATGCCATCCAAAAGGAAATTCCATGGGGATTCTAAATCTGCGATCAGTTTTGCGATACAACGGATACTTTTTGAGAAAATGATATTTTTGTGCAGCCTTCAAAAACTTAAAAATTCTTAAAAAAAATTCAATGCGTGGATCGTAATTTTTCTTTTATCTCGCCAAGATGCTCCAATCGACAAAAGGCAATGCCATCCAAAAGGAAATTCCATGGGGATTCTAAATCTGCGATCAGTTTTGCGATACAACGGATACTTTTTGAGAAAATGATATCTTTGTGCAGCCTTCAAAAAATTAAAATTTCTTTAAAAAAAATTTCAATGCGTGGATCGTAATTTTTCTTTTATCTCGCCAAGATGCTTCAATCGCTCCAATCGACAAAAGGTAATGCCATCCAAAAGAAAATTCTATGGGAATTCTAAATCTGCAATCGGTTTTGCGATGCGACGGATACTTTTTGAGAAAATGATATTTTTGTGCAGCCTTCAAAAACTCAAAATTTCTCAAAAAAAAATTTCAGTGCGTGGATCGTAATTTTTCTTTTATCGCGCCAAGATGCTCCAATCGACAAAAGGCAAAGCCATCCAAAAGAAAATTCCATGAGGATTCTAAATCTGCAATCAGTTTTGCGATGCGACGGATACTTTTTGAGAAAATTATATTTTTGTGCAGCCTTCACAAACTTTAAATTTCTTTAAAAAAAAATTTCAACGCGTGAATCGTAATTTTTCTTTTATCTCGCCAAGATGCTCCAATCGACAAAAGGCAACGCCATCCAAAAGAAAATTCCATGAGGATTTTAAATCTGCAATCAGTTTTGCGATGCGACGGATACTTTTTGAGAAAATTATATTTTTGTGCAGCCTTCACAAACTTTAAATTTCTTTAAAAAAAATTTCAACGCGTGAATCGTAATTTTTCTTTTATCTCGCCAAGATGCTCCAATCGACAAAAGGCAACGCCATCCAAAAGAAAATTCCATGAGGATTCTAAATCTGCAATCAGTTTTGCGATGCGACGGATACTTTTTGAGAAAATTATATTTTTGTGCAGCCTTCAAAAACTTTAAATTTCTTTAAAAAAAATTTCAACGCGTGAATCGTAATTTTTCTTTTATCTCGCCAAGATGCTCCAATCGACAAAAGGCAATGCCATCCAAAAGGAAATTCCATGGGGATTCTAAATCTGCAATCAGTTTTGCGATACAACGGATACTTTTTGAGAAAATGGTATTTTTGTGCAGCCTTCAAAAACTTAAAAATTCTTAAAAACAATGCGTGGATCGTAATTTTTCTTTTATCTCGCCAAGATGCTCCAATCGACAAAAGGCAATGCCATCCAAAAGGAAATTCCATGGGGATTCTAAATCTGCGATCAGTTTTGCGATACAACGGATACTTTTTGAGAAAATGATATTTTTGTGCAGCCTTCAAAAACTTAAAAATTCTTAAAAAAAAATTCAATGCGTGGATCGTAATTTTTCTTTTATCTCGCCAAGATGCTCCAATCGACAAAAGGCAATGCCATCCAAAAGGAAATTCCATGGGGATTCTAAATCTGCGATCAGTTTTGCGATACAACGGATACTTTTTGAGAAAATGATATTTTTGTGCAGCCTTCAAAAACTTAAAAATTCTTAAAAAAAATTCAATGCGTGGATCGTAATTTTTCTTTTATCTCGCCAAGATGCTCCAATCGACAAAAGGCAATGCCATCCAAAAGGAAATTCCATGGGGATTCTAAATCTGCGATCAGTTTTGCGATACAACGGATACTTTTTGAGAAAATGATATCTTTGTGCAGCCTTCAAAAAATTAAAATTTCTTTAAAAAAAATTTCAATGCGTGGATCGTAATTTTTCTTTTATCTCGCCAAGATGCTTCAATCGCTCCAATCGACAAAAGGTAATGCCATCCAAAAGAAAATTCTATGGGAATTCTAAATCTGCAATCGGTTTTGCGATGCGACGGATACTTTTTGAGAAAATGATATTTTTGTGCAGCCTTCAAAAACTCAAAATTTCTCAAAAAAAAATTTCAGTGCGTGGATCGTAATTTTTCTTTTACCGCGCCAAGATGCTCCAATCGACAAAAGGCAAAGCCATCCAAAAGAAAATTCCATGAGGATTCTAAATCTGCAATCAGTTTTGCGATGCGACGGATACTTTTTGAGAAAATTATATTTTTGTGCAGCCTTCACAAACTTTAAATTTCTTTAAAAAAAAATTTCAACGCGTGAATCGTAATTTTTCTTTTATCTCGCCAAGATGCTCCAATCGACAAAAGGCAACGCCATCCAAAAGAAAATTCCATGAGGATTTTAAATCTGCAATCAGTTTTGCGATGCGACGGATACTTTTTGAGAAAATTATATTTTTGTGCAGCCTTCAAAAACTTTAAATTTCTTTAAAAAAAATTTCAACGCGTGAATCGTAATTTTTCTTTTATCTCGCCAAGATGCTCCAATCGACAAAAGGCAATGCCATCCAAAAGGAAATTCCATGGGGATTCTAAATCTGCGATCAGTTTTGCGATACAACGGATAGTTTTTGAGAAAATGATATTTTTGTGCAGCCTTCAAAAACTTAAAAATTCTTTAAAAAAAATTCAATGCGTGGATCGTAATTTCTCTTATATCGCGCCAAGATGTTCCAATCGACAAAAGGTAATGCTATCCGAAATAAAATTCCATGAGGATTCCAAATCTGCAATCCGTTTTGCGATGCGACGGATACTTTTTGAGAAAATGATATTTTTGTGCAGCCTTCACAAACTTTAAATTTCTTTAAAAAAAATTTCAACGCGTGAATCGTAATTTTTCTTTTATCTCGCCAAGATGCTCCAATCGACAAAAGCTTATGTTATCCGAAAGAAAATTCCATGAGGATTCCAAATCTGCAATCCATTTTGCGATGCGACGGATGCTTTTTGAGAAAATGATATTTTTGTGCAGCCTTCAAAAACTTAAAATTTAAAAAAAAAAAATTCTATTCGTGGATCGTAATTTTTCTTATATGGCGCCAAGATGCTCCAATCGACAAAAGGTAATGCTATCCAAAAGAAAATTCTATGGGAATTCCAAATCTGCAATCGGTTTTGCGATGCGACAGATACTTTTTGAGAAAATGATATCTTTGTGCAGCCTTCAAAAAATTAAAATTTCTTTAAAAAAAATTTCAATGCGTGGATCGTAATTTTTCTTTTATCTCGCCAAGATGCTTCAATCGCTCCAATCGACAAAAGGTAATGCCATCCAAAAGAAAATTCTATGGGAATTCTAAATCTGCAATCGGTTTTGCGATGCGACGGATACTTTTTGAGAAAATGATATTTTTGTGCAGCCTTCACAAACTTTAAATTTCTTTAAAAAAAATTTCAACGCGTGAATCGTAATTTTTCTTTTATCTCGCCAAGATGCTCCAATCGACAAAAGGCAACGCCATCCAAAAGAAAATTCCATGAGGATTCTAAATCTGCAATCAGTTTTGCGATGCGACGGATACTTTTTGAGAAAATTATATTTTTGTGCAGCCTTCAAAAACTTAAAAATTCTTAAAAAAATAATTCAATGCGTGGATCGTAATTTCTCTTATATCGCGCCAAGATGTTCCAATCGACAAAAGGTAATGTTATCCGAAAGAAAATTCCATGAGGATTCCAAATCTGCAATCGGTTTTGCGATGCGACAGATACTTTTTGAGAAAATGATATCTTTGTGCAGCCTTCAAAAAATTAAAATTTCTTTAAAAAAAATTTCAATGCGTGGATCGTAATTTTTCTTTTATCTCGCCAAGATGCTTCAATCGCTCCAATCGACAAAAGGTAATGCCATCCAAAAGAAAATTCTATGGGAATTCTAAATCTGCAATCGGTTTTGCGATGCGACGGATACTTTTTGAGAAAATGATATTTTTGTGCAGCCTTCACAAACTTTAAATTTCTTTAAAAAAAATTTCAACGCGTGAATCGTAATTTTTCTTTTATCTCGCCAAGATGCTCCAATCGACAAAAGGCAACGCCATCCAAAAGAAAATTCCATGAGGATTCTAAATCTGCAATCAGTTTTGCGATGCGACGGATACTTTTTGAGAAAATTATATTTTTGTGCAGCCTTCAAAAACTTAAAAATTCTTAAAAAAATAATTCAATGCGTGGATCGTAATTTCTCTTATATCGCGCCAAGATGTTCCAATCGACAAAAGGTAATGTTATCCGAAAGAAAATTCCATGAGGATTCCAAATCTGCAATCGGTTTTGCGATGCGACAGATACTTTTTGAGAAAATGATATCTTTGTGCAGCCTTCAAAAAATTAAAATTTCTTTAAAAAAAATTTCAATGCGTGGATCGTAATTTTTCTTTTATCTCGCCAAGATGCTTCAATCGCTCCAATCGACAAAAGGTAATGCCATCCAAAAGAAAATTCTATGGGAATTCTAAATCTGCAATCGGTTTTGCGATGCGACGGATACTTTTTGAGAAAATGATATTTTTGTGCAGCCTTCACAAACTTTAAATTTCTTTAAAAAAAATTTCAACGCGTGAATCGTAATTTTTCTTTTATCTCGCCAAGATGCTCCAATCGACAAAAGGCAACGCCATCCAAAAGAAAATTCCATGAGGATTCTAAATCTGCAATCAGTTTTGCGATGCGACGGATACTTTTTGAGAAAATTATATTTTTGTGCAGCCTTCACAAACTTTAAATTTCTTTAAAAAAAATTTCAACGCGTGAATCGTAATTTTTCTTTTATCTCGCCAAGATGCTCCAATCGACAAAAGGCAATGCCATCCAAAAGGAAATTCCATGGGGATTCTAAATCTGCAATCAGTTTTGCGATACAACGGATACTTTTTGAGAAAATGATATTTTTGTGCAGCCTTCAAAAACTTAAAAATTCTTAAAAAAAATTCAATGCGTGGATCGTAATTTTTCTTTTATCTCGCCAAGATGCTCCAATCGACAAAAGGCAATGCCATCCAAAAGGAAATTCCATGGGGATTCTAAATCTGCGATCAGTTTTGCGATACAACGGATACTTTTTGAGAAAATGATATTTTTGTGCAGCCTTCAAAAACTTAAAAATTCTTAAAAAAAAATTCAATGCGTGGATCGTAATTTTTCTTTTATCTCGCCAAGATGCTCCAATCGCTCCAATCGACAAAAGGTAATGCCATCCAAAAGAAAATTCCATGGGGATTCTAAATCTGCAATCAGGATTGCGATGCGACGGATACTTTTTGAGAAAATGATATTTTTGTGCAGCCTTCAAAAACTTAAAATTTAAAAAAAAAAAATTCTATTCGTGGATCGTAATTTTTCTTATATGGCGCCAAGATGCTCCAATCGACAAAAGGTAATGCCATCCAAAAGAAAATTCCATGGGGATTCTAAATCTGCAATCAGGATTGCGATGCGACGGATACTTTTTGAGAAAATGATATTTTTGTGCAGCCTTCAAAAACTTAAAATTTAAAAAAAAAAAATTCTATTCGTGGATCGTAATTTTTCTTATATGGCGCCAAGATGCTCCAATCGACAAAAGGTAATGTTATCCGAAAGAAAATTCCATGAGGATTCCAAATCTGCAATCGGTTTTGCGATGCGACAGATACTTTTTGAGAAAATGATATCTTTGTGCAGCCTTCAAAAAATTAAAATTTCTTTAAAAAAAATTTCAATGCGTGGATCGTAATTTTTCTTTTATCTCGCCAAGATGCTTCAATCGCTTGAATCGACAAAAGGTAATGCCATCCAAAAGAAAATTCTATGGGAATTCTAAATCTGCAATCCGTTTTGCGATGCGACGGATACTTTTTGAGAAAATGATATTTTTGTGCAGCCTTCACAAACTTAAAAATTCTTTAAAAAAAATTTCAACGCGTGAATCGTAATTTTTCTTTTATCTCGCCAAGATGCTCCAATCGACAAAAGGCAATGCCATCCAAAAGGAAATTCCATGGGGATTCTAAATCTGCAATCAGTTTTGCGATACAACGGATACTTTTTGAGAAAATGATATTTTTGTGCAGCCTTCAAAAACTTAAAAATTCTTAAAAAAAATTCAATGCGTGGATCGTAATTTTTCTTTTATCTCGCCAAGATGCTCCAATCGACAAAAGGCAATGCCATCCAAAAGGAAATTCCATGGGGATTCTAAATCTGCGATCAGTTTTGCGATACAACGGATACTTTTTGAGAAAATGATATTTTTGTGCAGCCTTCAAAAACTTAAAAATTCTTTAAAAAAAATTCAATGCGTGGATCGTAATTTTTCTTTTATCTCGCCAAGATGCTCCAATCGACAAAAGGCAATGCCATCCAAAAGGAAATTCCATGGGGATTCTAAATCTGCGATCAGTTTTGCGATACAACGGATACTTTTTGAGAAAATGATATTTTTGTGCAGCCTTCAAAAACTTAAAAATTCTTAAAAAAAATTCAATGCGTGGATCGTAATTTTTCTTTTATCTCGCCAAGATGCTCCAATCGACAAAAGGCAATGCCATCCAAAAGGAAATTCCATGGGGATTCTAAATCTGCGATCAGTTTTGCGATACAACGGATACTTTTTGAGAAAATGATATCTTTGTGCAGCCTTCAAAAAATTAAAATTTCTTTAAAAAAAATTTCAATGCGTGGATCGTAATTTTTCTTTTATCTCGCCAAGATGCTTCAATCGCTCCAATCGACAAAAGGTAATGCCATCCAAAAGAAAATTCTATGGGAATTCTAAATCTGCAATCGGTTTTGCGATGCGACGGATACTTTTTGAGAAAATGATATTTTTGTGCAGCCTTCAAAAACTCAAAATTTCTCAAAAAAAAATTTCAGTGCGTGGATCGTAATTTTTCTTTTATCGCGCCAAGATGCTCCAACCGACAAAAGGCAACGCCATCCAAAAGAAAATTCCATGAGGATTCTAAATCTGCAATCAGTTTTGCGATGCGACGGATACTTTTTGAGAAAATTATATTTTTGTGCAGCCTTCAAAAACTTAAAAATTCTTTAAAAAAAATTCAATGCGTGGATCGTAATTTCTCTTATATCGCGCCAAGATGTTCCAATCGACAAAAGGTAATGCTATCCGAAATAAAATTCCATGAGGATTCCAAATCTGCAATCCGTTTTGCGATGCGACGGATACTTTTTGAGAAAATGATATTTTTGTGCAGCCTTCACAAACTTTAAATTTCTTTAAAAAAAATTTCAACGCGTGAATCGTAATTTTTCTTTTATCTCGCCAAGATGCTCCAATCGACAAAAGCTTATGTTATCCGAAAGAAAATTCCATGAGGATTCCAAATCTGCAATCCATTTTGCGATGCGACGGATGCTTTTTGAGAAAATGATATTTTTGTGCAGCCTTCAAAAACTTAAAATTTAAAAAAAAAAAATTCTATTCGTGGATCGTAATTTTTCTTATATGGCGCCAAGATGCTCCAATCGACAAAAGGTAATGCTATCCAAAAGAAAATTCTATGGGAATTCCAAATCTGCAATCGGTTTTGCGATGCGACAGATACTTTTTGAGAAAATGATATCTTTGTGCAGCCTTCAAAAAATTAAAATTTCTTTAAAAAAAATTTCAATGCGTGGATCGTAATTTTTCTTTTATCTCGCCAAGATGCTTCAATCGCTCCAATCGACAAAAGGTAATGCCATCCAAAAGAAAATTCTATGGGAATTCTAAATCTGCAATCGGTTTTGCGATGCGACGGATACTTTTTGAGAAAATGATATTTTTGTGCAGCCTTCACAAACTTTAAATTTCTTTAAAAAAAATTTCAACGCGTGAATCGTAATTTTTCTTTTATCTCGCCAAGATGCTCCAATCGACAAAAGGCAACGCCATCCAAAAGAAAATTCCATGGGGATTCTAAATCTGCGATCAGTTTTGCGATACAACGGATACTTTTTGAGAAAATGATATTTTTGTGCAGCCTTCAAAAACTTAAAAATTCTTAAAAAAAAATTCAATGCGTGGATCGTAATTTTTCTTTTATCTCGCCAAGATGCTCCAATCGACAAAAGGTAATGTTATCCGAAAGAAAATTCCATGAGGATTCCAAATCTGCAATCCGTTTTGTGATGCGACGGATGCTTTTTGAGAAAATTATATTTTTGTGCAGCCTTCAAAAACTTAAAATTTAAAAAAAAAAATTCTATTCGTGGATCGTAATTTTTCTTATATGGCGCCAAGATGCTCCAATCGACAAAAGGTAATGCCATCCAAAAGAAAATTCCATTGGGATTCTAAATCTGCAATCCGTTTTGCGATGCGACGGATACTTTTTGAGAAAATGATATTTTTGTGCAGCCTTCAAAAACTTAAAAATTCTTAAAAAAAAATTCAATGCGTGGATCGTAATTTCTCTTATATCGCGCCAAGATGTTCCAATCGACAAAAGGTAATGTTATCCGAAATAAAATTCTATGAGGATTCCAAATCTGCAATCCGTTTTGCGATGCGACGGATACTTTTTGAGAAAATGATATTTTTGTGCAGCCTTCAAAAACTTAAAAATTCTTAAAAAAAAATTCAATGCGTGGATCGTAATTTTTCTTTTATCTCGCCAAGATGCTCCAATCGACAAAAGCTTATGTTATCCGAAAGAAAATTCCATGAGGATTCCAAATCTGCAATCCGTTTTGCGATGCGACGGATGCTTTTTGAGAAAATGATATTTTTGTGCAGCCTTCAAAAACTTAAAATTTAAAAAAAAAAATTCTATTCGTGGATCGTAATTTTTCTTATATGGCGCCAAGATGCTCCAATCGACAAAAGGTAATGCCATCCAAAAGAAAATTCCATGGGGATTCTAAATCTGCAATCCGTTTTGCGATGCGACGGATACTTTTTGAGAAAACGATATTTTTGTGCAGCCTTCAAAAACTTAAAAATTCTTAAAAAAAAATTCAATGCGTGGATCGTAATTTTTCTTTTATCTCGCCAAGATGCTCCAATCGACAAAAGCTTATGTTATCCGAAAGAAAATTCCATGGGGATTCTAAATCTGCAATCCGTTTTGCGATGCGACGGATGCTTTTTGAGAAAATGATATTTTTGTGCAGCCTTCAAAAACTTAAAATTTAAAAAAAAAAAATTCTATTCGTGGATCGTAATTTTTCTTATATGGCGCCAAGATGCTCCAATCGACAAAAGGTAATGCCATCCAAAAGAAAATTCCATGGGGATTCTAAATCTGCAATCCGTTTTGCGATGCGACGGATAATTTTTGAGAAAATGATATTTTTGTGCAGCCTTCAAAAACTTAAAAATTCTTAAAAAAATAATTCAATGCGTGGATCGCATGAGATGATGATGATGAAATGATATTTTTGTGCAGCCTTCAAAAAATTAAATTTCTTTAAAAAAAATTTCAATGCGTGGATCGTAATTTTTCTTTTATCTCGCCAAGATGCTTCAATCGCTCCAATCGACAAAAGGTTATGCCATCCAAAAGAAAATTCTATGGGGATTCTAAATCTGCAATCGGTTTTGCGATGCGACGGATACTTTTTGAGAAAATGATATTTTTGTGCAGCCTTCAAAAACTTTAAATTTCTTTAAAAAAAATTTCAACGCGTATATCGTAATTTTTCTTTTATCTCGCCAAGATGCTCCAATCGACAAAAGGCAACGCCATCCAAAAGAAAATTCCATGGGGATTCTAAATCTGCAATCAGTTTTGCGATGCGACGGATACTTTTTGAGAAAATGATATTTTTGTGCAGCCTTCAAAAACTTTAAATTTCTTTAAAAAAAATTTCAACGCGTGAATCGTAATTTTTCTTTTATCTCGCCAAGATGCTCCAATCGACAAAAGGCAATGCCATCCAAAAGAAAATTCTATGGGGACTCTAAATCTGCAATCCGTTTTGCGATGCGACGGATACTTTTTGAGAAAATGATATTTTTGTGCAGCCTTCAAAAACTTAAAAATGCTTAAAAAAAAATTCAATGCGTGGATCGTAATTTCTCTTATATCGCGCCAAGATGTTCCAATCGACAGAAGGTAATGTTATCCGAAAGAAAATTTCATGAGGATTCCAAATCAATCCATTTTGCGATGCGACGGATACTTTTTGAGAAAATGATATTTTTGTGCAGCCTTCAAAAACTTAAAAATTCTTAAAAAAAAATTCAATGCGTGGATCGTAATTTTTCTTTTATCTCGCCAAGATGCTCCAATCGACAAAAGCTTATGTTATCCGAAAGAAAATTCCATGGGGATTCTAAATCTGCAATCCGTTTTGCGATGCGACGGATACTTTTTGAGAAAATTATATTTTTGTGCAGCCTTCACAAACTTTAAATTTCTTTAAAAAAAATTTCAACGCGTGAATCGTAATTTTTCTTTTATCTCGCCGAGATGCTCCAATCGACAAAAGGCAACGCCATCCAAAAGAAAATTCCATGAGGATTTTAAATCTGCAATCAGTTTTGCGATGCGACGGATACTTTTTGAGAAAATTATATTTTTGTGCAGCCTTCAAAAACTTTAAATTTCTTTAAAAAAAATTTCAACGCGTGAATCGTAATTTTTCTTTTATCTCGCCAAGATGCTCCAATCGACAAAAGGCAATGCCATCCAAAAGGAAATTCCATGGGGATTCTAAATCTGCGATCAGTTTTGCGATACAACGGATACTTTTTGAGAAAATGATATTTTTGTGCAGCCTTCAAAAACTTAAAAATTCTTAAAAAAAAATTCAATGCGTGGATCGTAATTTTTCTTTTATCTCGCCAAGATGCTCCAATCGACAAAAGGTAATGTTATCCGAAAGAAAATTCCATGAGGATTCCAAATCTGCAATCCGTTTTGCGAGCGACGGATACTTTTTGAGAAAATTATATTTTTGTGCAGCCTTCACAAACTTTAAATTTCTTTAAAAAAAATTTCAACGCGTGAATCGTAATTTTTCTTTTATCGCGCCAAGATGCTCCAATCGACAAAATTCAACGCCATCCAAAAGAAAATTCCATGAGGATTCTAAATCTGCAATCAGTTTTGCGATGCGACGGATACTTTTTGAGAAAATGATATTTTTGTGCAGCCTTCAAAAACTTTAAATTTCTTTAAAAAAAATTTCAACGCGTGAATCGTAATTTTTCTTTTATCTCGCCAAGATGCTCCAATCGACAAAAGGCAACGCCATCCAAAAGAAAATTCCATGAGGATTTTAAATCTGCAATCAGTTTTGCGATGCGACGGATACTTTTTGAGAAAATTATATTTTTGTGCAGCCTTCAAAAACTTTAAATTCCTTTAAAAAAAATTTCAACGCGTGAATCGTAATTTTTCTTTTATCTCGCCAAGATGCTCCAATCGACAAAAGGCAATGCCATCCAAAAGGAAATTCCATGGGGATTCTAAATCTGCGATCAGTTTTGCGATACAACGGATACTTTTTGAGAAAATGATATTTTTGTGCAGCCTTCAAAAACTTAAAAATTCTTAAAAAAAAATTCAATGCGTGGATCGTAATTTTTCTTTTATCTCGCCAAGATGCTCCAATCGACAAAAGGTAATGTTATCCGAAAGAAAATTCCATGAGGATTCCAAATCTGCAATCCGTTTTGTGATGCGACGGATGCTTTTTGAGAAAATTATATTTTTGTGCAGCCTTCAAAAACTTAAAATTTAAAAAAAAAAATTCTATTCGTGGATCGTAATTTTTCTTATATGGCGCCAAGATGCTCCAATCGACAAAAGGTAATGCCATCCAAAAGAAAATTCCATTGGGATTCTAAATCTGCAATCCGTTTTGCGATGCGACGGATACTTTTTGAGAAAATGATATTTTTGTGCAGCCTTCAAAAACTTAAAAATTCTTAAAAAAAAATTCAATGCGTGGATCGTAATTTCTCTTATATCGCGCCAAGATGTTCCAATCGACAAAAGGTAATGTTATCCGAAATAAAATTCTATGAGGATTCCAAATCTGCAATCCGTTTTGCGATGCGACGGATACTTTTTGAGAAAATGATATTTTTGTGCAGCCTTCAAAAACTTAAAAATTCTTAAAAAAAAATTCAATGCGTGGATCGTAATTTTTCTTTTATCTCGCCAAGATGCTCCAATCGACAAAAGCTTATGTTATCCGAAAGAAAATTCCATGAGGATTCCAAATCTGCAATCCGTTTTGCGATGCGACGGATGCTTTTTGAGAAAATGATATTTTTGTGCAGCCTTCAAAAACTTAAAATTTAAAAAAAAAAATTCTATTCGTGGATCGTAATTTTTCTTATATGGCGCCAAGATGCTCCAATCGACAAAAGGTAATGCCATCCAAAAGAAAATTCCATGGGGATTCTAAATCTGCAATCCGTTTTGCGATGCGACGGATACTTTTTGAGAAAACGATATTTTTGTGCAGCCTTCAAAAACTTAAAAATTCTTAAAAAAAAATTCAATGCGTGGATCGTAATTTTTCTTTTATCTCGCCAAGATGCTCCAATCGACAAAAGCTTATGTTATCCGAAAGAAAATTCCATGGGGATTCTAAATCTGCAATCCGTTTTGCGATGCGACGGATGCTTTTTGAGAAAATGATATTTTTGTGCAGCCTTCAAAAACTTAAAATTTAAAAAAAAAAAATTCTATTCGTGGATCGTAATTTTTCTTATATGGCGCCAAGATGCTCCAATCGACAAAAGGTAATGCCATCCAAAAGAAAATTCCATGGGGATTCTAAATCTGCAATCCGTTTTGCGATGCGACGGATAATTTTTGAGAAAATGATATTTTTGTGCAGCCTTCAAAAACTTAAAAATTCTTAAAAAAATAATTCAATGCGTGGATCGCATGAGATGATGATGATGAAATGATATTTTTGTGCAGCCTTCAAAAAATTAAATTTCTTTAAAAAAAATTTCAATGCGTGGATCGTAATTTTTCTTTTATCTCGCCAAGATGCTTCAATCGCTCCAATCGACAAAAGGTTATGCCATCCAAAAGAAAATTCTATGGGGATTCTAAATCTGCAATCGGTTTTGCGATGCGACGGATACTTTTTGAGAAAATGATATTTTTGTGCAGCCTTCAAAAACTTTAAATTTCTTTAAAAAAAATTTCAACGCGTATATCGTAATTTTTCTTTTATCTCGCCAAGATGCTCCAATCGACAAAAGGCAACGCCATCCAAAAGAAAATTCCATGGGGATTCTAAATCTGCAATCAGTTTTGCGATGCGACGGATACTTTTTGAGAAAATGATATTTTTGTGCAGCCTTCAAAAACTTTAAATTTCTTTAAAAAAAATTTCAACGCGTGAATCGTAATTTTTCTTTTATCTCGCCAAGATGCTCCAATCGACAAAAGGCAATGCCATCCAAAAGAAAATTCTATGGGGACTCTAAATCTGCAATCCGTTTTGCGATGCGACGGATACTTTTTGAGAAAATGATATTTTTGTGCAGCCTTCAAAAACTTAAAAATGCTTAAAAAAAAATTCAATGCGTGGATCGTAATTTCTCTTATATCGCGCCAAGATGTTCCAATCGACAGAAGGTAATGTTATCCGAAAGAAAATTTCATGAGGATTCCAAATCAATCCATTTTGCGATGCGACGGATACTTTTTGAGAAAATGATATTTTTGTGCAGCCTTCAAAAACTTAAAAATTCTTAAAAAAAAATTCAATGCGTGGATCGTAATTTTTCTTTTATCTCGCCAAGATGCTCCAATCGACAAAAGCTTATGTTATCCGAAAGAAAATTCCATGGGGATTCTAAATCTGCAATCCGTTTTGCGATGCGACGGATACTTTTTGAGAAAATTATATTTTTGTGCAGCCTTCACAAACTTTAAATTTCTTTAAAAAAAATTTCAACGCGTGAATCGTAATTTTTCTTTTATCTCGCCGAGATGCTCCAATCGACAAAAGGCAACGCCATCCAAAAGAAAATTCCATGAGGATTTTAAATCTGCAATCAGTTTTGCGATGCGACGGATACTTTTTGAGAAAATTATATTTTTGTGCAGCCTTCAAAAACTTTAAATTTCTTTAAAAAAAATTTCAACGCGTGAATCGTAATTTTTCTTTTATCTCGCCAAGATGCTCCAATCGACAAAAGGCAATGCCATCCAAAAGGAAATTCCATGGGGATTCTAAATCTGCGATCAGTTTTGCGATACAACGGATACTTTTTGAGAAAATGATATTTTTGTGCAGCCTTCAAAAACTTAAAAATTCTTAAAAAAAAATTCAATGCGTGGATCGTAATTTTTCTTTTATCTCGCCAAGATGCTCCAATCGACAAAAGGTAATGTTATCCGAAAGAAAATTCCATGAGTATTCCAAATCTGCAATCCGTTTTGCAATGCGACGGATGCTTTTTGAGAAAATTATATTTTTGTGCAGCCTTCAAAAACTTAAAATTTAAAAAAAAAATTCTATTCGTGGATCGTAATTTTTCTTATATGGCGCCAAGATGCTCCAATCGACAAAAGGTAATGCCATCCAAAAGAAAATTCCATTGGGATTCTAAATCTGCAATCCGTTTTGCGACGCGACGGATACTTTTTGAGAAAATGATATTTTTGTGCAGCCTTCAAAAACTTAAAAATTCTTAAAAAAAAATTCAATGCGTGGATCGTAATTTCTCTTATATCGCGCCAAGATGTTCCAATCGACAAAAGGTAATGTTATCCGAAATAAAATTCCATGAGGATTCCAAATCTGCAATCCGTTTTGCGATGCGACGGATACTTTTTGAGAAAATGATATTTTTGTGCAGCCTTCAAAAACTTAAAAATTCTTAAAAAAAAATTCAATGCGTGGATCGTAATTTTTCTTTTATCTCGCCAAGATGCTCCAATCGACAAAAGCTTATGTTATCCGAAAGAAAATTCCATGAGGATTCCAAATCTGCAATCCGTTTTGCGATGCGACGGATGCTTTTTGAGAAAATGATATTTTTGTGCAGCCTTCAAAAACTTAAAATTTAAAAAAAAAAATTCTATTCGTGGATCGTAATTTTTCTTATATGGCGCCAAGATGCTCCAATCGACAAAAGGTAATGCCATCCAAAAGAAAATTCCATGGGGATTCTAAATCTGCAATCCGTTTTGCGATGCGACGGATACTTTTTGAGAAAACGATATTTTTGTGCAGCCTTCAAAAACTTAAAAATTCTTAAAAAAAAATTCAATGCGTGGATCGTAATTTCTCTTATATCGCGCCAAGATGTTCCAATCGACAGAAGGTAATGTTATCCGAAAGAAAATTTCATGAGGATTCCAAATCAATCCATTTTGCGATGCGACGGATACTTTTTGAGAAAATGATATTTTTGTGCAGCCTTCAAAAACTTAAAATTTAAAAAAAAAAATTCTATTCGTGGATCGTAATTTTTCTTATATGGCGCCAAGATGCTCCAATCGACAAAAGGTAATGCCATCCAAAAGAAAATTCCATGGGGATTCTAAATCTGCAATCCGTTTTGCGATGCGACGGATACTTTTTGAGAAAACGATATTTTTGTGCAGCCTTCAAAAACTTAAAAATTCTTAAAAAAAAATTCAATGCGTGGATCGTAATTTTTCTTTTATCTCGCCAAGATGCTCCAATCGACAAAAGCTTATGTTATCCGAAAGAAAATTCCATGGGGATTCTAAATCTGCAATCCGTTTTGCGATGCGACGGATGCTTTTTGAGAAAATGATATTTTTGTGCAGCCTTCAAAAACTTAAAATTTAAAAAAAAAAATTCTATTCGTGGATCGTAATTTTTCTTATATGGCGCCAAGATGCTCCAATCGACAAAAGGTAATGCCATCCAAAAGAAAATTCCATGGGATTCTAAATCTGCAATCCGTTTTGCGATGCGACGGATACTTTTTGAGAAAATGATATTTTGTGCAGCCTTCAAAAACTTAAAAATTCTTAAAAAAATAATTCAATGCGTGGATCGCATGAGATGATGATGATGAAATGATATTTTTGTGCAGCCTTCAAAAAATTAAAATTTAATAATATATATTAATAATAATAATTAATAGTAATTTTTCTTTTATCTCGCCAAGATGCTTCAATCGCTCCAATCGACAAAAGGTAATGCCATCCAAAAGAAAATTCTATGGGATTCTAAATCTGCAATCGGTTTTGCGATGCGACGGATACTTTTTGAGAAAATGATATTTTTGTGCAGCCTTCAAAAACTTTAAATTTCTTTAAAAAAATTTCAACGCGTATATCGTAATTTTTCTTTTATCTCGCCAAGATGCTCCAATCGACAAAAGGCAACGCCATCCAAAAGAAAATTCCATGGGGATTCTAAATCTGCAATCAGTTTTGCGATGCGACGGATACTTTTGAGAAAATGATATTTTTGTGCAGCCTTCAAAAACTTTAAATTTCTTTAAAAAAAATTTCAACGCGTGAATCGTAATTTTTCTTTTATCTCGCCAAGATGCTCCAATCGACAAAAGGTAATGCCATCCAAAAGAAAATTCTATGGGGACTCTAAATCTGCAATCCGTTTTGCGATGCGACGGATACTTTTTGAGAAAATGATATTTTTGTGCAGCCTTCAAAAACTTAAAAATGCTTAAAAAAAAATTCAATGCGTGGATCGTAATTTCTCTTATATCGCGCCAAGATGTTCCAATCGACAGAAGGTAATGTTATCCGAAAGAAAATTTCATGAGGATTCCAAATCAATCCATTTTGCGATGCGACGGATACTTTTTGAGAAAATGATATTTTTGTGCAGCCTTCAAAAACTTAAAAATTCTTAAAAAAAAATTCAATGCGTGGATCGTAATTTTTCTTTTATCTCGCCAAGATGCTCCAATCGACAAAAGCTTATGTTATCCGAAAGAAAATTCCATGGGGATTCTAAATCTGCAATCCGTTTTGCGATGCGACGGATACTTTTTGAGAAAATTATATTTTTGTGCAGCCTTCACAAACTTTAAATTTCTTTAAAAAAATTTCAACGCGTGAATCGTAATTTTTCTTTTATCTCGCCAAGATGCTCCAATCGACAAAAGGCAACGCCATCCAAAGAAAATTCCATGAGGATTTTAAATCTGCAATCAGTTTTGCGATGCGACGGATACTTTTTGAGAAAATTATATTTTTGTGCAGCCTTCAAAAACTTTAAATTTCTTTAAAAAAAATTTCAACGCGTGAATCGTAATTTTTCTTTTATCTCGCCAAGATGCTCCAATCGACAAAAGGCAATGCCATCCAAAAGGAAATTCCATGGGGATTCTAAATCTGCAATCAGTTTTGCGATACAACGGATACTTTTTGAGAAAATGATATTTTTGTGCAGCCTTCAAAAACTTAAAAATTCTTAAAAAAAATTCAATGCGTGGATCGTAATTTTTCTTTTATCTCGCCAAGATGCTCCAATCGACAAAGGTAATGTTATCCGAAAGAAAATTCCATGAGGATTCCAAATCTGCAATCCGTTTTGCGATGCGACGGATGCTTTTTGAGAAAATTATATTTTTGTGCAGCCTTCAAAAACTTAAAATTTAAAAAAAAAATTCTATTCGTGGATCGTAATTTTTCTTATATGGCGCCAAGATGCTCCAATCGACAAAAGGTAATGCCATCCAAAAGAAAATTCCATTGGGATTCTAAATCTGCAATCCGTTTTGCGACGCGACGGATACTTTTGAGAAAATGATATTTTTGTGCAGCCTTCAAAAACCTAAAAATTCTTAAAAAAAAATTCAATGCGTGGATCGTAATTTCTCTTATATCGCGCCAAGATGTTCCAATCGACAAAAGGTAATGTTATCCGAAATAAAATTCCATGAGGATTCCAAATCTGCAATCCGTTTTGCGATGCGACGGATACTTTTTGAGAAAATGATATTTTTGTGCAGCCTTCAAAAACTTAAAAATTCTTTAAAAAAATTCAATGCGTGGATCGTAATTTTTCTTTTATCTCGCCAAGATGCTCCAATCGACAAAAGCTTATGTTATCCGAAAGAAAATTCCATGAGGATTCCAAATCTGCAATCCGTTTTGCGATGCGACGGATGCTTTTTGAGAAAATGATATTTTTGTGCAGCCTTCAAAAACTTAAAATTTAAAAAAAAAAATTCTATTCGTGGATCGTAATTTTTCTTATATGGCGCCAAGATGCTCCAATCGACAAAAGGTAATGCCATCCAAAAGAAAATTCCATGGGGATTCTAAATCTGCAATCCGTTTTGCGATGCGACGGATACTTTTGAGAAAACGATATTTTTGTGCAGCCTTCAAAAACTTAAAAATTCTTAAAAAAAATTCAATGCGTGGATCGTAATTTCTCTTATATCGCGTTAAGATGTTCCAATCGACAGAAGGTAATGTTATCCGAAAGAAAATTTCATGAGGATTCCAAATCAATCCATTTTGCGATGCGACGGATACTTTTTGAGAAAATGATATTTTTGTGCAGCCTTCAAAACTTAAAAATTCTTAAAAAAAAATTCAATGCGTGGATCGTAATTTTTCTTTTATCTCGCCAAGATGCTCCAATCGACAAAAGATTATGTTATCCGAAAGAAAATTCCATGGGGATTCTAAATCTGCAATCCGTTTGCGATGCGACGGATGCTTTTTGAGAAAATGATATTTTTGTGCCAGCCTTCAAAAACTTAAAATTTAAAAAAAAAAATTCTATTCGTGGATCGTAATTTTTCTTATATGGCGCCAAGATGCTCCAATCGACAAAAGGTAATGCCATCCAAAAGAAAATTCCATGGGGATTCTAAATCTGCAATCCGTTTTGCGATGCGACGGATACTTTTTGAGAAAATGATATTTTTGTGCAGCCTTCACAAACTTTAAATTTCTTTAAAAAAAATTTCAACGCGTGAATCGTAATTTTTCTTTTATCTCGCCAAGATGCTCCAATCGCTCCAATCGACAAAAGGTAATGCCATCCAAAAGAAAATTCCATGGGGATTCTAAATCTGCAATCAGGATTGCGATGCGACGGATACTTTTTGAGAAAATGATATTTTTGTGCAGCCTTCAAAAACTTAAATTTAAAAAAAAAAAATTCTATTCGTGGATCGTAATTTTTCTTATATGGCGCCAAGATGCTCCAATCGACAAAAGGTAATGCCATCCAAAAGAAAATTCCATGGGGATTCTAAATCTGCAATCAGCTTTGCGATGCGACGGATACTTTTTGAGAAAATGATATTTTTGTGCAGCCTTCAAAAACTTAAAAATTCTTAAAAATAAATTCAATGCGTGGATCGTAATTTCCCTTATATCGCGCCAAGATGTTCCAATCGACAAAAGGTAATGTTATCCGAAAGAAAATTCCATGAGGATTCCAAATCTGCAATCCGTTTTGCGATGCGACGGATACTTTTTGAGAAAATGATATTTTTGTGCAGCCTTCAAAAAATTAAAATTTCTTTAAAAAAAATTTCAATGCGTGGATCGTAATTTTTCTTTTATCTCGCCAAGATGCTTCAATCGCTCCAATCGACAAAAGGTAATGCCACCCAAAAGAAAATTCTATGGGAATTCTAAATCAGCAATCGGTTTTGCGATGCGACGGATACTTTTTGAGAAAATGATATTTTTGTGCAGCCTTCACAAACTTTAAATTTCTTTAAAAAAAATTTCAACGCGTGAATCGTAATTTTTCTTTTATCTCGCCAAGATGCTCCAATCGACAAAAGCTTATGTAATCCGAAAGAAAATTCCATGAGGATTCCAAATCTGCAATCCGTTTTGCGATGCGACGGATGCTTTTTGAGAAAATGATATTTTTGTGCAGCCTTCAAAAACTTAAAATTTAAAAAAAAAAATTCTATTCGTGGATCGTAATTTTTCTTATATGGCGCCAAGATGCTCCAATCGACAAAAGGTAATGCCATCCAAAAGAAAATTCCATGGGGATTCTAAATCTGCAATCAGCTTTGCGATGCGACGGATACTTTTTGAGAAAATGATATTTTTGTGCAGCTTCACAAACTTTAAATTTCTTTAAAAAAAATTTCAACGCGTGAATCGTAATTTTTCTTTTATCTCGCCAAGATGCTCCAATCGACAAAAGCTTATGTAATCCGAAAGAAAATTCCATGAGGTAATGCCACCCAAAAGAAAATTCTATGGGAATTCTAAATCAGCAATCGGTTTTGCGATGCGACGGATACTTTTTGAGAAAATGATATTTTTGTGCAGCCTTCACAAACTTTACATTTCTTTAAAAAAAATTTCAACGCGTGAATCGTAATTTTCCTTTTATCTCGCCAAGATGCTCCAATCGACAAAAGCTTATGTAATCCGAAAGAAAATTCCATGAGGATTCCAAATCTGCAATCCGTTTTGCGATGCGACGGATGCTTTTTGAGAAAATGATATTTTTGTGCAGCCTTCAAAAACTTAAAATTTAAAAAAAAAAATTCTATTCGTGGATCGTAATTTTTCTTATATGGCGCCAAGATGCTCCAATCGACAAAAGGTAATGCCATCCAAAAGAAAATTCCATGGGGATTCTAAATCTGCAATCAGCTTTGCGATGCGACGGATACTTTTTGAGAAAATGATATTTTTGTGCAGCCTTCAAAAAATTAAAATTTCTTTAAAAAAAATTTCAATGCGTGGATCGTAATTTTTCTTTTATCTCGCCAAGATGCTTCAATCGCTCCAATCGACAAAAGGTAATGCCATCCAAAAGAAAATTCTATGGGGATTCTAAATCTGCAATCGGTTTTGCGATGCGACGGATACTTTTTGAGAAAATGATATTTTTGTGCAGAGTTCAAAAACTTAAAATTTAAAAAAAAAAAAATTCTATTCGTGGATCGTAATTTTTCTTATATGGCGCCAAGATGCTCCAATCGACAAAAGGTAATGCCATCCAAAAGAAAATTCCATGGGGATTCTAAATCTGGAATCCGTTTTGCGATGCGACGGATGCTTTTTGAGAAAATGATATTTTTGTGCAGCCTTCAAAAAATTAAAATTTCTTTAAAAAAAATTTCAATGCGTGGATCGTAATTTTTCTTTTATCTCGCCAAGATGCTTCAATCGCTCCAATCGACAAATCTGCAATCAGCTTTGCGATGCGACGGATACTTTTTGAGAAAATGATATTTTTGTGCAGCCTTCAAAAACTTAAAAATTCTTAAAAAATAAATTCAATGCGTGGATCGTAATTTCCCTTATATCGCGCCAAGATGTTCCAATCGACAAAAGGTAATGCCATCCAAAAGAAAATTCTATGGGGATTCTAAATCTGCAATCGGTTTTGCGATGCGACGGATACTTTTTGAGAAAATGATATTTTTGTGCAGAGTTCAAAAACTTAAAATTTAAAAAAAAAAAATTCTATTCGTGGATCGTAATTTTTCTTATATGGCGCCAAGATGCTCCAATCGACAAAAGGTAATGCCATCCAAAAGAAAATTCCATGGGGATTCTAAATCTGCAATCCGTTTTGCGATGCGACGGATACTTTTTGAGAAAATGATATTTTTGTGCAGCCTTCACAAACTTTAAATTTCTTTAAAAAAAATTTCAACACGTGAATCGTAATTTTTCTTTTATCTCGCCAAGATGCTCCAATCGCTCCAATCGACAAAAGGTAATGCCATCCAAAAGAAAATTCCATGGGGATTCTAAATCTGCAATCAGGATTGCGATGCGACGGATACTTTTTGAGAAAATGATATTTTTGTGCAGCCTTCAAAAACTTAAAATTTAAAAAAAAAAAATTCTATTCGTGGATCGTAATTTTTCTTATATGGCGCCAAGATGCTCCAATCGACAAAAGGTAATGCCATCCAAAAGAAAATTCCATGGGGATTCTAAATCTGCAATCAGCTTTGCGATGCGACGGATACTTTTTGAGAAAATGATATTTTTGTGCAGCCTTCAAAAACTTAAAAATTCTTAAAAAATAAATTCAATGCGTGGATCGTAATTTCCCTTATATCGCGCCAAGATGTTCCAATCGACAAAAGGTAATGTTATCCGAAAGAAAATTCCATGAGGATTCCAAATCTGCAATCCGTTTTGCGATGCGACGGATACTTTTTGAGAAAATAATATTTTTGTGCAGCCTTCAAAAAATTAAAATTTCTTTAAAAAAAATTTCAATGCGTGGATCGTAATTTTTCTTTTATCTCGCCAAGATGCTTCAATCGCTCCAATCGACAAAAGGTAATGCCACCCAAAAGAAAATTCTATGGGAATTCTAAATCAGCAATCGGTTTTGCGATGCGACGGATACTTTTTGAGAAAATGATATTTTTGTGCAGCCTTCACAAACTTTAAATTTCTTTAAAAAAAATTTCAACGCGTGAATCGTAATTTTTCTTTTATCTCGCCAAGATGCTCCAATCGACAAAAGCTTATGTAATCCGAAAGAAAATTCCATGAGGATTCCAAATCTGCAATCCGTTTTGCGATGCGACGGATGCTTTTTGAGAAAATTATATTTTTGTGCAGCCTTCAAAAACTTAAAATTTAAAAAAAAAAATTCTATTCGTGGATCGTAATTTTTCTTATATGGCTCCAAGATGCTCCAATCGACAAGAGGTAATGCCATCCAAAAGAAAATTCCATGGGGATTCTAAATCTGCAATCAGCTTTGCGATGCAACGGATACTTTTTGAGAAAATGATATTTTTGTGCAGCCTTCAAAAACTTAAAAATTCTTAAAAAAATAATTCAATGCGTGGATCGTAATTTCTCTTATATCGCGCCAAGATGTTCCAATCGACAAAAGGTAATGTTATCCGAAAGAAAATTCCATGAGGATTCCAAATCTGCAATCGGTTTTGCGATGCGACAGATACTTTTTGAGAAAATGATATTTTTGTGCAGCCTTCAAAAAATTAAAATTTCTTTAAAAAAAATTTCAATGCGTGGATCGTAATTTTTCTTTTATCTCGCCAAGATGCTTCAATCGCTCCAATCGACAAAAGGTAATGCCATCCAAAAGAAAATTCTATGGGGATTCTAAATCTGCAATCGGTTTTGCGATGCGACGGATACTTTTTGAGAAAATGATATTTTTGTGCAGAGTTCAAAAACTTAAAATTTAAAAAAAAAAAATGTGCACGACTGGGTCGTACGTACTTGCACCTACATATATGCGGGTAGTTGGAAATGAATTTAAAAAAAAAAAATTTACAATAGATTTTTGAAAATTTTTTTTTTTAATTTTCTATAAGTTTAAATGGCATATATTATTAAACATTTAATCTTGCCCACATTTCGATTTTTATGGAAATCCATTGAGTTTTTGCCGAGAAATAGCCATATTTCTAAAACCAGTTAATAAGAAAAGTACCGTTATACGTATTTTTAGCCAAAAACGTGGTACGCCATCTTATAGCATTTGCCCAGACTAACTCGAATATGAAATTTAATCAAAATCGTTAGAGCCGTTTTCGAGAAAATCATGTTTTTGTAAAATTGGCCTTAAGTAAAGTACCGTTAATAATAGGGCTAGAACGAAAATTCCAATTTCCCCTCTGGAGAATACACAACAGACCCCAGATATGAAGTTTGAAGGAAATCGGTCCACCCGTTTGGGCTGTAGTCGAGCGTACATACATACAGAGTGACGGACAGACAGACAGACAGACAGACAGAATCGGCAGACCTACTTTTTCGAGCTTCTCTATCATCGTAATGTCAGAATTCATTGTTATCTCGAGTTCGAATTTTTGCACGAATCCAATACTTGCCCTATATTATAGGTGCAAGTAAAAATTCTATTCGTGGATCGTAATTTTTATACCCTATCCTAAGGGTATATTAAGTTTGATACATAGTTTGTAACATAGAGAAATATTGAAGATAGACCACATAAAGTATATATATAAATGATCAGCATCACTAGCCGAGTCGATTGAGCTATGTCCGTCCGTCCGTCCGTCCGTCCGTCCGTCCGTATGTCACCAGTTTTTGGGCCTTAAATTTTGAGCTAGGTTGATGAAATTTTGTATACGAGGTCTTCGGAAAAGTAAGCAATACAAGTGTAAAAATTTTTAAAATCCGCCCACTGACACGCCCACTTTTCAAAAAAATCCCTTTTTTCACTATTTTCATATGAAACTCGAAAAAACTTACTTAAGCAAATATGTAGATATCCACTTAATCTACAAATCGTCTATACATTGTATATGGCCACGCCCACTTTTTAGGGGCGTTTACTTCAAAAATTAATTTTCGAGTAAAAATATTAGTTTATAAGGCAAAATAGAAAATTTTGTGAATTCATTTTCCACCGCCCACTGACACGACCAAATAAGATAGGGATAGGGTATCATACGATTCGCTCCAGGCGAACTGTAGCATTTTTCACTGGTTCTTATATGGCGCCAAGATGCTCCAATCGACAAAAGGTAATGCCATCCAAAAGAAAATTCCATGGGGATTCTAAATCTGCAATCCGTTTTGCGATGCGACGGATGCTTTTTGAGAAAATGATATTTTTGTGCAGCCTTCAAAAACTTAAAATTTAAAAAAAAAAATTCTATTCGTGGATCGTAATTTTTCTTATATGGCGCCAAGATGCTCCAATCGACAAAAGGTAATGCCATCCAAAAGAAAATTCCATGGGGATTCTAAATCTGCAATCAGCTTTGCGATGCGACGGATACTTTTTGAGAAAATGATATTTTTGTGCAGCCTTCAAAAACTTAAAAATTCTTAAAAAATAAATTCAATGCGTGGATCGTAATTTCCCTTATATCGCGCCAAGATGTTCCAATCGACAAAAGGTAATGTTATCCGAAAGAAAATTCCATGAGGATTCCAAATCTGCAATCCGTTTTGCGATGCGACGGATACTTTTTGAGAAAATGATATTTTTGTGCAGCCTTCAAAAAATTAAAATTTCTTTAAAAAAAATTTCAACGCGTGGATCGTAATTTTTCTTTTATCTCGCCAAGATGCTTCAATCGCTCCAATCGACAAAAGGTAATGCCACCCAAAAGAAAATTCTATGGGAATTCTAAATCAGCAATCGGTTTTGCGATGCGACGGATACTTTTTGAGAAAATGATATTTTTGTGCAGCCTTCACAAACTTTAAATTTCTTTAAAAAAAATTTCAACGCGTGAATCGTAATTTTTCTTTTATCTCGCCAAGATGCTCCAATCGACAAAAGCTTATGTAATCCGAAAGAAAATTCCATGAGGATTCCAAATCTGCAATCCGTTTTGCGATGCGACGGATGCTTTTTGAGAAAATGATATTTTTGTGCAGCCTTCAAAAACTTAAAATTTAAAAAAAAAAATTCTATTCGTGGATCGTAATTTTTCTTATATGGCGCCAAGATGCTCCAATCGACAAAAGGTAATGCCATCCAAAAGAAAATTCCATGGGGATTCTAAATCTGCAATCAGCTTTGCGATGCGACGGATACTTTTTGAGAAAATGATATTTTTGTGCAGCCTTCAAAAACTTAAAAATTCTTAAAAAAATAATTCAATGCGTGGATCGTAATTTCTCTTATATCGCGCCAAGATGTTCCAATCGACAAAAGGTAATGTTATCCGAAAGAAAATTCCATGAGGATTCCAAATCTGCAATCGGTTTTGCGATGCGACAGATACTTTTTGAGAAAATGATATTTTTGTGCAGCCTTCAAAAAATTAAAATTTCTTTAAAAAAAATTTCAATGCGTGGATCGTAATTTTTCTTTTATCTCGCCAAGATGCTTCAATCGCTCCAATCGACAAAAGGTAATGCCATCCAAAAGAAAATTCTATGGGGATTCTAAATCTGCAATCGGTTTTGCGATGCGACGGATACTTTTTGAGAAAATGATATTTTTGTGCAGAGTTCAAAAACTTAAAATTTAAAAAAAAAAATTCTATTCGTGGATTGTAATTTTTATACCCTATCCTAAGGGTATATTAAGTTTGATACATAGTTTGTAACATAGAGAAATATTGAAGATAGACCACATAAAGTATATATATAAATGATCAGCATCACTAGCCGAGTCGATTGAGCTATGTCCGTCCGTCCGTCCGTCCGTCCGTCCGTCCGTATGTCACCAGTTTTTGGGCCTTAAATTTTGAGCTAGGTTGATGAAATTTTGTATACGAGGTCTTCGGAAAAGTAAGCAATACAAGTGTAAAAATTTTTAAAATCCGCCCACTGACACGCCCACTTTTCAAAAAAATCCCTTTTTTCACTATTTTCATATGAAACTCGAAAAAACTTACTTAAGCAAATATTATTATTATTATTCTTTATTCATCTACCGAGCTTAACTCTAACAGATTTCAGATTTATCATATAATAAATAGATTTTCAATAGTTATTAGTAATTATAGATAATTAAGATTCAAATATATTCAATAACAATAATTTCATTTTCGATCTGTCATCACATAGATCTATTTCCGTACAAACAGAATTATAACATTTAATACATTTAGTTATTGGTTCATTAAGACCATAATTATAAATATGTCTAGGATTTAATAGAAAGTTTCTTGTTCGCAGAATTCTTTCTGGCGCATACAGGTTAAATTTTTTAAGTAAGTCAGGACATATTATACGATACGAAAAAACATCATCATAAACAGTATATAATGAACATTACGTCTTTTTTCTAGCGTATGTAAACCAATTAAAGCACATCTTGTTGAATATGGAGGCAATGCATCAAGATTCCATCTCATTTGCTTTACGACAAATCGTGTGAAAGACTTTTGTATTCTTTCTAATCGCATTATAGAGTTTGCATAGATTGGACACCACACTATAGAACAATATTCTAGGAAAGGTCGAACTAAAGACATATAAACGGACTTAAGGGCATATGGGTTTGAGAATTCAGCACACGTTCTTTTAAGAAACCCGAGCATGGAATTAGCTTTCGCTACAACATAATCAATATGAATCGAGAATGAGAGTTTCGTGTCAAAAATTATACCAAGATCTTTAATTTCAGTTTTACGGGAAAGATTGGTCCCAGAAATTGTGTATCCGTAAAAAACAGGCATTAATGTGTGGTAAACAGAAAAAGAATTACACTTTTGAATATTCAGGATTAGCCGATTTTGCTTACACCATTTGACTATCGTGTTTAATTCATTTTGCAAGGTTTGACAATCGAAAATATTTTTAACCCGCAAAAAGATTTTTAGGTCATCAGCATACATAAGACAGTTTGCATGTTGAAGCAAATATGTAGATATCCACTTAATCTACAAATCGTCTATACATTGTATATGGCCACGCCCACTTTTTAGGGGCGTTTACTTCAAAAATTAATTTTCGAGTAAAAATATTAGTTTATAAGGCAAAATAGAAAATTTTGTGAATTCATTTTCCACCGCCCACTGACACGACCAAATAAGATAGGGATAGGGTATCATACGATTCGCTCCAGGCGAACTGTAGCATTTTTCACTGGTTCTTATATGGCGCCAAGATGCTCCAATCGACAAAAGGTAATGCCATCCAAAAGAAAATTCCATGGGGATTCTAAATCTGCAATCCGTTTTGCGATGCGACGGATGCTTTTTGAGAAAATGATATTTTTGTGCAGCCTTCAAAAACTTAAAATTTAAAAAAAAAAATTCTATTCGTGGATCGTAATTTTTCTTATATGGCGCCAAGATGCTCCAATCGACAAAAGGTAATGCCATCCAAAAGAAAATTCCATGGGGATTCTAAATCTGCAATCAGCTTTGCGATGCGACGGATACTTTTTGAGAAAATGATATTTTTGTGCAGCCTTCAAAAACTTAAAAATTCTTAAAAAATAAATTCAATGCGTGGATCGTAATTTCCCTTATATCGCGCCAAGATGTTCCAATTCCATGAGGATTCCAAATCTGCAATCCGTTTTGCGATGCGACGGATACTTTTTGAGAAAATGATATTTTTGTGCAGCCTTCAAAAAATTAAAATTTCTTTAAAAAAAATTTCAATGCGTGGATCGTAATTTTTCTTTTATCTCGCCAAGATGCTTCAATCGCTCCAATCGACAAAAGGTAATGCCACCCAAAAGAAAATTCTATGGGAATTCTAAATCAGCAATCGGTTTTGCGATGCGACGGATACTTTTTGAGAAAATGATATTTTTGTGCAGCCTTCACAAACTTTAAATTTCTTTAAAAAAAATTTCAACGCGTGAATCGTAATTTTTCTTTTATCTCGCCAAGATGCTCCAATCGACAAAAGCTTATGTAATCCGAAAGAAAATTCCATGAGGATTCCAAATCTGCAATCCGTTTTGCGATGCGACGGATGCTTTTTGAGAAAATGATATTTTTGTGCAGCCTTCAAAAACTTAAAATTTAAAAAAAAAAATTCTATTCGTGGATCGTAATTTTTCTTATATGGCGCCAAGATGCTCCAATCGACAAAAGGTAATGCCATCCAAAAGAAAATTCCATGGGGATTCTAAATCTGCAATCAGCTTTGCGATGCGACGGATACTTTTTGAGAAAATGATATTTTTGTGCAGCCTTCAAAAACTTAAAAATTCTTAAAAAAATAATTCAATGCGTGGATCGTAATTTCTCTTATATCGCGCCAAGATGTTCCAATCGACAAAAGGTAATGTTATCCGAAAGAAAATTCCATGAGGATTCCAAATCTGCAATCGGTTTTGCGATGCGACAGATACTTTTTGAGAAAATGATATTTTTGTGCAGCCTTCAAAAAATTAAAATTTCTTTAAAAAAAATTTCAATGCGTGGATCGTAATTTTTCTTTTATCTCGCCAAGATGCTTTAATCGCTCCAATCGACAAAAGGTAATGCCATCCAAAAGAAAATTCTATGGGGATTCTAAATCTGCAATCGGTTTTGCGATGCGACGGATACTTTTTGAGAAAATGATATTTTTGTGCAGAGTTCAAAAACTTAAAATTTAAAAAAAAAAAAATCTATTCGTGGATCGTAATTTTTATACCCTATCCTAAGGGTATATTAAGTTTGATACATAGTTTGTAACATAGAGAAATATTGAAGATAGACCACATAAAGTATATATATAAATGATCAGCATCACTAGCCGAGTCGATTGAGCTATGTCCGTCCGTCCGTCCGTCCGTCCGTATGTCACCAGTTTTTGGGCCTTAAATTTTGAGCTAGGTTGATGAAATTTTGTATACGAGGTCTTCGGAAAAGTAAGCAATACAAGTGTAAAAATTTTTAAAATCCGCCCACTGACACGCCCACTTTTCAAAAAAATCCCTTTTTTCACTATTTTCATATGAAACTCGAAAAAACTTACTTGGGCAAATATGTAGATATCCACTTAATCTACAAATCGTCTATACATTGTATATGGCCACGCCCACTTTTTAGGGGCGTTTACTTCAAAAATTAATTTTCGAGTAAAAATATTAGTTTATAAGGCAAAATAGAAAATTTTGTGAATTCATTTTCCACCGCCCACTGACACGACCAAATAAGATAGGGATAGGGTATCATACGATTCGCTCCAGGCGAACTGTAGCATTTTTCACTGGTTCTTATATGGCGCCAAGATGCTCCAATCGACAAAAGGTAATGCCATCCAAAAGAAAATTCCATGGGGATTCTAAATCTGCAATCCGTTTTGCGATGCGACGGATGCTTTTTGAGAAAATGATATTTTTTTGCAGCCTTCAAAAACTTAAAATTTAAAAAAAAAAAATTCTATTCGTGGATCGTAATTTTTCTTATATGGCGCCAAGATGCTCCAATCGACAAAAGGTAATGCCATCCAAAAGAAAATTCCATGGGGATTCTAAATCTGCAATCAGCTTTGCGATGCGACGGATACGTTTTGAGAAAATGATATTTTTGTGCAGCCTTCAAAAACTTAAAAATTCTTAAAAAATAAATTCAATGCGTGGATCGTAATTTCCCTTATATCGCGCCAAGATGTTCCAATCGACAAAAGGTAATGTTATCCGAAAGAAAATTCCATGAGGATTCCAAATCTGCAATCCGTTTTGCGATGCGACGGATACTTTTTGAGAAAATGATATTTTTGTGCAGCCTTCAAAAAATTAAAATTTCTTTAAAAAAAATTTCAATGCGTGGATCGTAATTTTTCTTTTATCTCGCCAGGATGCTTCAATCGCTCCAATCGACAAAAGGTAATGCCACCCAAAAGAAAATTCTATGGGAATTCTAAATCAGCAATCGGTTTTGCGATGCGACGGATACTTTTTGAGAAAATGATATTTTTGTGCAGCCTTCACAAACTTTAAATTTCTTTAAAAAAAATTTCAACGCGTGAATCGTAAATTTTCTTTTATCTCGCCAAGATGCTCCAATCGACAAAAGCTTATGTTATCCGAAAGAAAATTCCATGAGGATTCCAAATCTGCAATCCGTTTTGCGATGCGACGGATGCTTTTTGAGAAAATGATATTTTTGTGCAGCCTTCAAAAACTTAAAATTTAAAAAAAAAAATTCTATTCGTGGATCGTAATTTTTCTTATATGGCGCCAAGATGCTCCAATCGACAAAAGGTAATGCCATCCAAAAGAAAATTCCATGGGGATTCTAAATCTGCAATCAGCTTTGCGATGCGACGAATACTTTTTGAGAAAATGATATTTTTGTGCAGCCTTCAAAAACTTAAAAATTCTTAAAAAAATAATTCAATGCGTGGATCGTAATTTCTCTTATATCGCGCCAAGATGTTCCAATCGACAAAAGGTAATGTTATCCGAAAGAAAATTCCATGAGGATTCCAAATCTGCAATCGGTTTTGCGATGCGACAGATACTTTTTGAGAAAATGATATTTTTGTTCAGCCTTCAAAAAATTAAAATTTCTTTAAAAAAAATTTCAATGCGTGGATCGTAATTTTTCTTTTATCTCGCCAAGATGCTTCAATCGCTCCAATCGACAAAAGGTAATGCCATCCAAAAGAAAATTCTATGGGAATTCTAAATCTGCAATCGGTTTTGCGATGCGACGGATACTTTTTGAGAAAATGATATTTTTGTGCAGCCTTCAAAAACTTAAAATTTAAAAAAAAAAAATTCTATTCGTGGATCGTAATTTTTCTTATATGGCGCCAAGATGCTCCAATCGACAAAAGGTAATGCCATCCAAAAGAAAATTTCATGGGGATTCTAAATCTGCAATCAGCTTTGCGATGCGACGGATACTTTTTGAGAAAATGATATTTTTGTGCAGCCTTCAAAAACTTAAAAATTCTTAAAAAAATAATTCAATGCGTGGATCGTAATTTCTCTTATATCGCGCCAAGATGTTCCAATCGACAAAAGGTAATGTTATCCGAAAGAAAATTCCATGAGGATTCCAAATCTGCAATCGGTTTTGCGATGCGACGGATACTTTTTGAGAAAATGATATTTTTGTGCAGCCTTCAAAAAATTAAAATTTCTTTAAAAAAAATTTCAATGCGTGGATCGTAATTTTTCTTTTATCTCGCCAAGATGCTTCAATCGCTCCAATCGACAAAAGGTAATGCCATCCAAAAGAAAATTCTATGGGGATTCTAAATCTGCAATCAGTTTTGCGATGCGACGGATGCTTTTTGAGAAAATGATATTTTTGTGCAGCCTTCAAAAACTTAAAATTTAAAAAAAAAAAATTCTATTCGTGGATCGTAATTTTTCTTATATGGCGCCAAGATGCTCCAATCGACAAAAGGTAATGCCATCCAAAAGAAAATTCCATGGGGATTCTAAATCTGCAATCCGTTTTGCGATGCGACGGATGCTTTTTGAGAAAATGATATTTTTGTGCAGCCTTCAAAAACCTAAAATTTAAAAAAAAAAAATTCTATTCGTGGATCGTAATTTTTCCTGTATGGCGCCAAGATGCTCCAATCGACAAAAGGTAATGCCATCCAAAAGAAAATTCCATGGGGAATCTAAATCTGCAATCAGCTTTGCGATGCGACGGATACTTTTTGAGAAAATGATATTTTTGTGCAGCCTTCAAAAACTTAAAAATTCTTAAAAAATAAATTCAATGCGTGGATCGTAATTTCCCTTATATCGCGCCAAGATGTTCCAATCGACAAAAGCTTATGTTATCCGAAAGAAAATTCCATGAGGATTCCAAATCTGCAATCCGTTTTGCGATGCGACGGATACTTTTTGAGAAAATGATATTTTTGTGCAGCCTTCAAAAAATTAAAATTTCTTTAAAAAAAATTTCAATGCGTGGATCGTAATTTTTCTTTTATCTCGCCAAGATGCTTCAATCGCTCCAATCGACAAAAGGTAATGCCACCCAAAAGAAAATTCTATGGGAATTCTAAATCAGCAATCGGTTTTGCGATGCGACGGATACTTTTTGAGAAAATGATATTTTTGTGCAGCCTTCACAAACTTTAAATTTCTTTAAAAAAAATTTCAACGCGTGAATCGTAATTTTTCTTTTATCTCGCCAAGATGCTCCAATCGACAAAAGGATATGCCATCCAAAAGAAAATTCCATGAGGATTCCAAATCTGCAATCCGTTTTGCGATGCGACGGATGCTTTTTGAGAAAATGATATTTTTGTGCAGCCTTCAAAAACTTAAAAATTCTTAAAAAAATAATTCAATGCGTGGATCGTAATTTCTCTTATATCGCGCAAAGATGTTCCAATCGACAAAAGGTAATGTTATCCGAAAGAAAATTCCATGAGGATTCCAAATCTGCAATCGGTTTTGCGATGCGACGGATACTTTTTGAGAAAATGATATTTTTGTGCAGCCTTCAAAAAATTAAAATTTCTTTAAAAAAAATTTCAATGCGTGGATCGTAATTTTTCTTTTATCTCGCCAAGATGCTTCAATCGCTCCATATATTGATACTGATATTTTTGTGCAGCCTTCACAAACTTTAAATTTCTTTAAAAAAAATTTCAACGCGTGAATCGTAATTTTTCTTTTATCTCGCCAAGATGCTCCAATCGACAAAAGGTAATGCCATCCAAAAGAAAATTCTATGGGAATTCTAAATCTGCAATCGGTTTTGCGATGCGACGGATACTTTTTGAGAAAATGATATTTTTGTGCAGCCTTCAAAAACTTAAAATTTAAAAAAAAAAAATTCTATTCGTGGATCGTAATTTTTCTTATATGGCGCCAAGATGCTCCAATCGACAAAAGGTAATGCCATCCAAAAGAAAATTCCATGGGGATTCTAAATCTGCAATCAGCTTTGCGATGCGACGGATACTTTTTGAGAAAATGATATTTTTGTGCAGCCTTCAAAAACTTAAAAATTCTTAAAAAAATAATTCAATGCGTGGATCGTAATTTCTCTTATATCGCGCCAAGATGTTCCAATCGACAAAAGGTAATGTTATCCGAAAGAAAATTCCATGAGGATTCCAAATCTGCAATCGGTTTTGCTATGCGACAGATACTTTTTGAGAAAATGATATTTTTGTGCAGCCTTCAAAAAATTAAAATTTCTTTAAAAAAAATTTCAATGCGTGGATCGTAATTTTTCTTTTATCTCGCCAAGATGCTTCAATCGCTCCAATCGACAAAAGGTAATGCCATCCAAAAGAAAATTCTATGGGGATTCTAAATCTGCAATCAGTTTTGCGATGCGACGGATGCTTTTTGAGAAAATGATATTTTTGTGCAGCCTTCAAAAACTTAAAATTTAAAAAAAAAAAATTCTATTCGTGGATCGTAATTTTTCTTATATGGCGCCAAGATGCTCCAATCGACAAAAGGTAATGCCATCCAAAAGAAAATTCCATGGGGATTCTAAATCTGCAATCCGTTTTGCGATGCGACGGATGCTTTTTGAGAAAATGATATTTTTGTGCAGCCTTCAAAAACCTAAAATTTAAAAAAAAAAAATTCTATTCGTGGATCGTAATTTTTCTTATATGGCGCCAAGATGCTCCAATCGACAAAAGGTAATGCCATCCAAAAGAAAATTCCATGGGGAATCTAAATCTGCAATCAGCTTTGCGATGCGACGGATACTTTTTGAGAAAATGATATTTTTGTGCAGCCTTCAAAAACTTAAAAATTCTTAAAAAATAAATTCAATGCGTGGATCGTAATTTCCCTTATATCGCGCCAAGATGTTCCAATCGACAAAAGCTTATGTTATCCGAAAGAAAATTCCATGAGGATTCCAAATCTGCAATCCGTTTTGCGATGCGACGGATACTTTTTGAGAAAATGATATTTTTGTGCAGCCTTCAAAAAATTAAAATTTCTTTAAAAAAAATTTCAATGCGTGGATCGTAATTTTTCTTTTATCTCGCCAAGATGCTTCAATCGCTCCAATCGACAAAAGGTAATGCCACCCAAAAGAAAATTCTATGGGAATTCTAAATCAGCAATCGGTTTTGCGATGCGACGGATACTTTTTGAGAAAATGATATTTTTGTGCAGCCTTCACAAACTTTAAATTTCTTTAAAAAAAATTTCAACGCGTGAATCGTAATTTTTCTTTTATCTCGCCAAGATGCTCCAATCGACAAAAGGATATGCCATCCAAAAGAAAATTCCATGAGGATTCCAAATCTGCAATCCGTTTTGCGATGCGACGGATGCTTTTTGAGAAATGATATTTTTGTGCAGCCTTCAAAAACTTAAAAATTCTTAAAAAAATAATTCAATGCGTGGATCGTAATTTCTCTTATATCGCGCCAAGATGTTCCAATCGACAAAAGGTAATGTTATCCGAAAGAAAATTCCATGAGGATTCCAAATCTGCAATCGGTTTTGCGATGCGACGGATACTTTTTGAGAAAATGATATTTTTGTGCAGCCTTCAAAAAATTAAAATTTCTTTAAAAAAAATTTCAACGCGTGGATCGTAATTTTTCTTTTATCTCGCCAGATGCTTCAATCGCTCCAATCGACAAAAGGTAATGCCACCCAAAAGAAAATTCTATGGGGATTCTAAATCTGCAATCAGTTTTGCGATGCGACGGATGCTTTTGAGAAAATGATATTTTTGTGCAGCCTTCAAAAACTTAAAATTTAAAAAAAAAAATTCTATTCGTGGATCGTAATTTTTCTTATATGGCGCCAAGATGCTCCAATCGACAAAAGGTAATGCCATCCAAAAGAAAATTCCATGGGGATTCTAAATCTGCAATCCGTTTTGCGATGCGACGGATGCTTTTTGAGAAAATGATATTTTTGTGCAGCCTTCAAAAACCTAAAATTTAAAAAAAAAAAATTCTATTCGTGGATCGTAATTTTTCTTATATGGCGCCAAGATGCTCCAATCGACAAAAGGTAATGCCATCCAAAAGAAAATTCCATGGGGAATCTAAATCTGCAATCAGCTTTGCGATGCGACGGATACTTTTTGAGAAAATGATATTTTTGTGCAGCCTTCAAAAACTTAAAAATTCTTAAAAAATAAATTCAATGCGTGGATCGTAATTTCCCTTATATCGCGCCAAGATGTTCCAATCGACAAAAGCTTATGTTATTCGAAAGAAAATTCCATGAGGATTCCAAATCTGCAATCCGTTTTGCGATGCGACGGATACTTTTTGAGAAAATGATATTTTTGTGCAGCCTTCAAAAAATTAAAATTTCTTTAAAAAAAATTTCAATGCGTGGATCGTAATTTTTCTTTATCTCGCCAAGATGCTTCAATCGCTCCAATCGACAAAAGGTAATGCCACCCAAAAGAAAATTCTATGGGAATTCTAAATCAGCAATCGGTTTTGCGATGCGACGGATACTTTTTGAGAAAATGATATTTTTGTGCAGCCTTCACAAACTTTAAATTTCTTTAAAAAAAATTTCAACGCGTGAATCGTAATTTTTCTTTTATCTCGCCAAGATGCTCCAATCGACAAAAGGATATGCCATCCAAAAGAAAATTCCATGAGGATTCCAAATCTGCAATCCGTTTTGCGATGCGACGGATGCTTTTTGAGAAAATGATATTTTTGTGCAGCCTTCAAAAACTTAAAATTTAAAAAAAAAAATTCTATTCGTGGATCGTAATTTTTCTTATATGGCGCCAAGATGCTCCAATCGACAAAAGTTAATGCCATCCAAAAGAAAATTCCATGGGGATTCTAAATCTGCAATCAGCTTTGCGATGCGACGGATACTTTTTGAGAAAATGATATTTTTGTGCAGCCTTCAAAAACTTAAAAATTCTTAAAAAATAAATTCAATGCGTGGATCGTAATTTCCCTTATATCGCGCCAAGATGTTCCAATCGACAAAAGCTTATGTTATTCGAAAGAAAATTCCATGAGGATTCCAAATCTGCAATCCGTTTTGCGATGCGACGGATACTTTTTGAGAAAATGATATTTTTGTGCAGCCTTCAAAAAATTAAAATTTCTTTAAAAAAAATTTCAATGCGTGGATCGTAATTTTTCTTTTATCTCGCCAAGATGCTTCAATCGCTCCAATCGACAAAAGGTAATGCCACCCAAAAGAAAATTCTATGGGAATTCTAAATCAGCAATCGGTTTTGCGATGCGACGGATACTTTTTGAGAAAATGATATTTTTGTGCAGCCTTCACAAACTTTAAATTTCTTTAAAAAAAATTTCAACGCGTGAATCGTAATTTTTCTTTTATCTCGCCAAGATGCTCCAATCGACAAAAGGATATGCCATCCAAAAGAAAATTCCATGAGGATTCCAAATCTGCAATCCGTTTTGCGATGCGACGGATGCTTTTTGAGAAAATGATATTTTTGTGCAGCCTTCAAAAACTTAAAATTAAAAAAAAAAAAATTCTATTCGTGGATCGTAATTTTTCTTATATGGCGCCAAGATGCTCCAATCGACAAAAGTTAATGCCATCCAAAAGAAAATTCCATGGGGATTCTAAATCTGCAATCAGCTTTGCGATGCGACGGATACTTTTTGAGAAAATGATATTTTTGTGCAGCCTTCAAAAACTTAAAAATTCTTAAAAAAATAATTCAATGCGTGGATCGTAATTTCCCTTATATCGCGCCAAGATGTTCCAATCGACAAAAGCTTATGTTATCCGAAAGAAAATTCCATGAGGATTCCAAATCTGCAATCCGTTTTGCGATGCGACGGATACTTTTTGAGAAAATGATATTTTTGTGCAGCCTTCAAAAAATTAAAATTTCTTTAAAAAAAATTTCAATGCGTGGATCGTAATTTTTCTTTTATCTCGCCAAGATGCTTCAATCGCTCCAATCGACAAAAGGTAATGCCATCCAAAAGAAAATTCTATGGGGATTCTAAATCTGCAATCGGTTTTGTGATGCGACGGATACTTTTTGAGAAAATGATATTTTTGTGCAGCCTTCAAAAACTTTAAATTTCTTTAAAAAAAATTTCAACGCGTGAATCGTAATTTTTCTTTTATCTCGCCAAGATGCTTCAATCGCTCCAATCGACAAAAGGTAATGCCATCCAAAAGAAAATTCCATGAGGATTCCAAATCTGCAATCGGTTTTGCGATGCGACAGATACTTTTTGAGAAAATGATATTTTTGTGCAGCCTTCAAAAAATTAAAATTTAAAAAAAAAAAATTTCAATGCGTGGATCGTAATTTTTCTTTTATCTCGCCAAGATGCTTCAATCGCTCCAATCGACAAAAGGATATGCCATCCAAAAGAAAATTCCATGGGGATTCTAAATCTGCAATCCGTTTTGCAATGCGACGGATGCTTTTTGAGAAAATGATATTTTTATGCCATCCGAAAGAAAATTCCATGAGGATTCCAAATCTGCAATCGGTTTTGCGATGCGACAGATACTTTTTGAAAAAATGATATTTTTGTGCAGCCTTCAAAAAATTAAAATTTAAAAAAAAAAAATTTCAATGCGTGGATCGTAATTTTTCTTTTATCTCGCCAAGATGCTTCAATCGCTCCAATCGACAAAAGGATATGCCATCCAAAAGAAAATTCCATGGGGATTCTAAATCTGCAATCCGTTTTGCAATGCGACGGATACTTTTTGAGAAAATGATATTTTTGTGCAGCCTTCAAAAAATTAAAATTTCTTTAAAAAAAATTTCAATGCGTGGATCGTAATTTTTCTTTTATCTCGCCAAGATGCTTCAATCGCTCCAATCGACAAAAGGTAATGCCATCCAAAAGAAAATTCTATGGGGATTCTAAATCTGCAATCAGTTTTGCGATGCGACGGATGCTTTTTGAGAAAATGATATTTTTGTGCAGCCTTCAAAAACTTAAAATTTAAAAAAAAAAAATTCTATTCGTGGATCGTAATTTTTCTTATATGGCGCCAAGATGCTCCAATCGACAAAAGGTAATGCCATCCAAAAGAAAATTCCATGGGGATTCTAAATCTGCAATCCGTTTTGCGATGCGACGGATGCTTTTTGAGAAAATGATATTTTTGTGCAGCCTTCAAAAACCTAAAATTTAAAAAAAAAAAATTCTATTCGTGGATCGTAATTTTTCTTATATGGCGCCAAGATGCTCCAATCGACAAAAGGTAATGCCATCCAAAAGAAAATTCCATGGGGAATCTAAATCTGCAATCAGCTTTGCGATGCGACGGATACTTTTTGAGAAAATGATATTTTTGTGCAGCCTTCAAAAACTTAAAAATTCTTAAAAAATAAATTCAATGCGTGGATCGTAATTTCCCTTATATCGCGCCAAGATGTTCCAATCGACAAAAGCTTATGTTATCCGAAAGAAAATTCCATGAGGATTCCAAATCTGCAATCCGTTTTGCGATGCGACGGATACTTTTTGAGAAAATGATATTTTTGTGCAGCCTTCAAAAAATTAAAATTTAAAAAAAAAAAATTTCAATGCGTGGATCGTAATTTTTCTTTTATCTCGCCAAGATGCTTCAATCGCTCCAATCGACAAAAGGTAATGCCACCCAAAAGAAAATTCTATGGGAATTCTAAATCAGCAATCGGTTTTGCGATGCGACGGATACTTTTTGAGAAAATGATATTTTTGTGCAGCCTTCACAAACTTTAAATTTCTTTAAAAAAAATTTCAACGCGTGAATCGTAATTTTTCTTTTATCTCGCCAAGATGCTCCAATCGACAAAAGGATATGCCATCCAAAAGAAAATTATATGAGGATTCCAAATCTGCAATCCGTTTTGCGATGCGACGGATGCTTTTTGAGAAAATGATATTTTTGTGCAGCCTTCAAAAACTTAAAATTTAAAAAAAAAAAATTCTATTCGTGGATCGTAATTTTTCTTATATGGCGCCAAGATGCTCCAATCGACAAAAGTTAATGCCATCCAAAAGAAAATTCCATGGGGATTCTAAATCTGCAATCAGCTTTGCGATGCGACGGATACTTTTTGAGAAAATGATATTTTTGTGCAGCCTTCAAAAACTTAAAAATTCTTAAAAAAATAATTCAATGCGTGGATCGTAATTTCCCTTATATCGCGCCAAGATGTTCCAATCGACAAAAGCTTATGTTATCCGAAAGAAAATTCCATGAGGATTCCAAATCTGCAATCCGTTTTGTGATGCGACGGATACTTTTTGAGAAAATGATATTTTTGTGCAGCCTTCAAAAACTTTAAATTTCTTTAAAAAAAATTTCAACGCGTGAATCGTAATTTTTCTTTTATCTCGCCAAGATGCTTCAATCGCTCCAATCGACAAAAGGTAATGCCATCCAAAAGAAAATTCCATGAGGATTCCAAATCTGCAATCGGTTTTGCGATGCGACAGATACTTTTTGAGAAAATGATATTTTTGTGCAGCCTTCAAAAAATTAAAATTTAAAAAAAAAAAATTTCAATGCGTGGATCGTAATTTTTCTTTTATCTCGCCAAGATGCTTCAATCGCTCCAATCGACAAAAGGATATGCCATCCAAAAGAAAATTCCATGGGGATTCTAAATCTGCAATCCGTTTTGCAATGCGACGGATGCTTTTTGAGAAAATGATATTTTTATGCCATCCAAAAGAAAATTCCATGGGGATTCTAAATCTGCAATCAGTTTTGCGATGCGACGGATACTTTTTGAGAAAATGATATTTTTGTGCAGCCTTCAAAAACTTAAAAATTCTTAAAAAAAAATTCAATGCGTGGATCGTAATTTTTCTTTTATCTCGCCAAGATGCTCCAATCGACAAAAGCTTATGTTATCCGAAAGAAAATTCCATGAGGATTCCAAATCTGCAATCCGTTTTGCGATGCGACGGATGCTTTTTGAGAAAATGATATTTTTGTGCAGCCTTCAAAAACTTAAAATTTAAAAAAAAAAAATTCTATTCGTGGATCGTAATTTTTCTTATATGGCGCCAAGATGCTCCAATCGACAAAATGTAATGCCATCCAAAAGAAAATTCCATGGGGATTCTAAATCTGCAATCCGTTTTGCGATGCGACGGATACTTTTTGAGAAAATGATATTTTTGTGCAGCCTTCACAAACTTTAAATTTCTTTAAAAAAAAATTCAACGCGTGAATCGTAATTTTTCTTATATCCCGCCAAGATGCTTCAATCGCTCCAATCGACAAAAGGTAATGCCACCCAAAAGAAAATTCTATGGGAATTCTAAATCAGCAATCGGTTTTGCGATGCGACGGATACTTTTTGAGAAAATGATATTTTTGTGCAGCCTTCACAAACTTTAAATTTCTTTAAAAAAAATTTCAACGCGTGAATCGTAATTTTTCTTTTATCTCGCCAAGATGCTCCAATCGACAAAAGCTTATGTTATCCGAAAGAAAATTCCATGAGGATTCCAAATCTGCAATCCGTTTTGCGATGCGACGGATGCTTTTTGAGAAAATGATATTTTTGTGCAGCCTTCAAAAACTTAAAATTTAAAAAAAAAAATTCTATTCGTGGATCGTAATTTTTCTTATATGGCGCCAAGATGCTCCAATCGACAAAAGGTAATGCCATCCAAAAGAAAATTCCATGGGGATTCTAAATCTGCAATCGGTTTTGCGATGCGACGGATACTTTTTGAGAAAATGATATTTTTGTGCAGCCTTCAAAAACTTAAAAATTCTTAAAAAAATAATTCAATGCGTGGATCGTAATTTCTCTTATATCGCGCCAATATGTTCCAATCGACAAAAGGTAATGTTATCCGAAAGAAAATTCCATGAGGATTCCAAATCTGCAATCGGTTTTGCGATGCGACAGATACTTTTTGAAAAAATGATATTTTTGTGCACTTTTTGAGAAAATGATATTTTTGTGCAGCCTTCAAAAACTTTAAATTTCTTTAAATTTTTAATAATGCCATCCAAAAGAAAATTCCATGGGGATTCTAAATCTGCAATCAGCTTTGCGATGCGACGGATACTTTTTGAGAAAATGATATTTTTGTGCAGCCTTCAAAAACTTAAAAATTCTTAAAAAAATAATTCAATGCGTGGATCGTAATTTCTCTTATATCGCGCCAATATGTTCCAATCGACAAAAGGTAATGTTATCCGAAAGAAAATTCCATGAGGATTCCAAATCTGCAATCGGTTTTGCGATGCGACAGATACTTTTTGAAAAAATGATATTTTTGTGCAGCCTTCAAAAAATTAAAATTTCTTTAAAAAAAATTTCAATGCGTGGATCGTAATTTTTCTTTTATCTCGCCAAGATGCTTCAATCGCTCCAATCGACAAAAGGTAATGCCATCGAAAAGAAAATTCTATGGGGATTCTAAATCTGCAATCAGTTTTGCGATGCGACGGATTCTTTTTGAGAAAATGATATTTTTGTGCAGCCTTCAAAAACTTAAAATTTAAAAAAAAAAAATTCTATTCGTGGATCGTAATTTTTCTTATATGGCGCCAAGATGCTCCAATCGACAAAAGGTAATGCCATCCAAAAGAAAATTCCATGGGGATTCTAAATCTGCAATCCGTTTTGCGATGCGACGGATGCTTTTTGAGAAAATGATATTTTTGTGCAGCCTTCAAAAAATTAAAATTTCTTTAAAAAAAATTTCAATGCGTGGATCGTAATTTTTCTTTTATCTCGCCAAGATGCTTCAATCGCTCCAATCGACCAAAGGTAATGCCACCCAAAAGAAAATTCTATGGGAATTCTAAATCAGCAATCGGTTTTGCGATGCGACGGATACTTTTTGAGAAAATGATATTTTTGTGCAGCCTTCACAAACTTTAAATTTCTTTAAAAAAAATTTCAACGCGTGAATCGTAATTTTTCTTTTATCTCGCCAAGATGCTCCAATCGACAAAAGCTTATGTTATCCGAAAGAAAATTCCATGAGGATTCCAAATCTGCAATCCGTTTTGCGATGCGACGGATGCTTTTTGAGAAAATGATATTTTTGTGCAGCCTTCAAAAACTTACAATTTAAAAAAAAAAAATTCTATTCGTGGATCGTAATTTTTCTTATATGGCGCCAAGATGCTCCAATCGACAAAAGGTAATGCCATCCAAAAGAAAATTCCATGGGGATTCTAAATCTGCAATCAGCTTTGCGATGCGACGGATACTTTTTGAGAAAATGATATTTTTGTGCAGCCTTCAAAAACTTAAAAATTCTTAAAAAAATAATTCAATGCGTGGATCGTAATTTCTCTTATATCGCGCCAAGATGTTCCAATCGACAAAAGGTAATGTTATCCGAAAGAAAATTCCATGAGGATTCCAAATCTGCAATCGGTTTTGCGATGCGACAGATACTTTTTGAGAAAATGATATTTTTGTGCAGCCTTCAAAAAATTAAAATTTCTTTAAAAAAAATTTCAATGCGTGGATCGTAATTTTTCTTTTATCTCGCCAAGATGCTTCAATCGCTCCAATCGACAAAAGGTAATGCCATCCAAAAGAAAATTCCATGGGGATTCTAAATCTGCAATCCGTTTTGCGATGCGACGGATACTTTTTGAGAAAATGATATTTTTGTGCAGCCTTCAAAAACTTTAAATTTCTTTAAAAAAAATTTCAACACGTGAATCGTAATTTTTCTTTTATCTCGCCAAGATGCTTCAATCGCTCCAATCGACAAAAGGTAATGCCATCCAAAAGAAAATTCCATGGGGATTCCAAATCTGCAATCGGTTTTGCGATGCGACAGATACTTTTTGAAAAAATGATATTTTTGTGCAGCCTTCAAAAAATTAAAATTTCTTTAAAAAAAATTTCAATGCGTGGATCGTAATTTTTCTTTTATCTCGCCAAGATGCTCCAATCGACAAAAGCTTATGTTATCCGAAAGAAAATTCCATGAGGATTCCAAATCTGCAATCCGTTTTGCGATGCGACGGATGCTTTTTGAGAAAATGATATTTTTGTGCAGCCTTCAAAAACTTAAAATTTAAAAAAAAAAAATTCTATTCGTGGATCGTAATTTTTCTTATATGGCGCCAAGATGCTCCAATCGACAAAAGGTAATGCCATCCAAAAGAAAATTCCATGGGGATTCTAAATCTGCAATCCGTTTTGCGATGCGACGGATGCTTTTTGAGAAAATGATATTTTTGTGCAGCCTTCAAAAAATTAAAATTTCTTTAAAAAAAATTTCAATGCGTGGATCGTAATTTTTCTTTTATCTCGCCAAGATGCTTCAATCGCTCCAATCGACAAAAGGTAATGCCACCCAAAAGAAAATTCTATGGGAATTCTAAATCAGCAATCGGTTTTGCGATGCGACGGATACTTTTTGAGAAAATGATATTTTTGTGCAGCCTTCACAAACTTTAAATTTCTTTAAAAAAAATTTCAACGCGTGAATCGTAATTTTTCTTTTATCTCGCCAAGATGCTCCAATCGACAAAAGCTTATGTTATCCGAAAGAAAATTCCATGAGGATTCCAAATCTGCAATCCGTTTTGCGATGCGACGGATGCTTTTTGAGAAAATGATATTTTTGTGCAGCCTTCAAAAACTTAAAAATTCTTAAAAAAATAATTCAATGCGTGGATCGTAATTTCTCTTATATCGCGCCAAGATGTTCCAATCGACAAAAGGTAATGTTATCCGAAAGAAAATTCCATGAGGATTCCAAATCTGCAATCGGTTTTGCGATGCGACAGATACTTTTTGAGAAAATGATATTTTTGTGCAGCCTTCAAAAAATTAAAATTTCTTTAAAAAAAATTTCAATGCGTGGATCGTAATTTTTCTTTTATCTCGCCAAGATGCTTCAATCGCTCCAATCGACAAAAGGTAATGCCATCCAAAAGAAAATTCCATGGGGATTCTAAATCTGCAATCCGTTTTGCGATGCGACGGATACTTTTTGAGAAAATGATATTTTTGTGCAGCCTTCAAAAACTTTAAATTTCTTTAAAAAAAATTTCAACACGTGAATCGTAATTTTTCTTTTATCTCGCCAAGATGCTTCAATCGCTCCAATCGACAAAAGGTAATGCCATCCAAAAGAAAATTCCATGGGGATTCCAAATCTGCAATCGGTTTTGCGATGCGACAGATACTTTTTGAAAAAATGATATTTTTGTGCAGCCTTCAAAAAATTAAAATTTCTTTAAAAAAAATTTCAATGCGTGGATCGTAATTTTTCTTTTATCTCGCCAAGATGCTCCAATCGACAAAAGCTTATGTTATCCGAAAGAAAATTCCATGAGGATTCCAAATCTGCAATCCGTTTTGCGATGCGACGGATGCTTTTTGAGAAAATGATATTTTTGTGCAGCCTTCAAAAACTTAAAATTTAAAAAAAAAAAATTCTATTCGTGGATCGTAATTTTTCTTATATGGCGCCAAGATGCTCCAATCGACAAAATGTAATGCCACCCAAAAGAAAATTCCATGGGGATTCCAAATCTGCAATCCGTTTTGCGATGCGACTGATACTTTTTGAGAAAATGATATTTTTGTGCAGCCTTCACAAACTTTAAATTTCTTTAAAAAAAAATTCAACGCGTGAATCGTAATTTTTCTTATATCCCGCCAAGATGCTCCAATCGAAAAAAGGATATGCCAACCAAAAGAAAATTCCATGGGGATTCTAAATCTGCAATCAGTTTTGCGATGCGACGGATACTTTTTGAGAAAATGATATTTTTGTGCAGCCTTCAAAAACTTAAAAATTCTTAAAAATAAATTCAATGCGTGGATCGTAATTTCTCTTATATCGCGCCAAGATGTTCCAATCGACAAAAGGTAATGTTATCCGAAAGAAAATTCCATGGGGATTCTAAATCTGCAATCCGTTTTGCGATGCGACGGATGCTTTTTGAGAAAATGATATTTTTATGCCATCCAAAAGAAAATTCCATGGGGATTCTAAATCTGCAATCAGTTTTGCGCTGCGACGGATACTTTTTGAGAAAATGATATTTTTGTGCAGCCTTCAAAAACTTAAAAATTCTTAAAAAAAAATTCAATGCGTGGATCGTAATTTTTCTTTTATCTCGCCAAGATGCTCCAATCGACAAAAGCTTATGTTATCCGAAAGAAAATTCCATGAGGATTCCAAATCTGCAATCCGTTTTGCGATGCGACGGATACTTTTTGAGAAAATGATATTTTTGTGCAGCCTTCAAAAAATTAAAATTTCTTTAAAAAAAATTTCAATGCGTGGATCGTAATTTTTCTTTTATCTCGCCAAGATGCTTCAATCGCTCCAATCGACAAAAGGTAATGCCACCCAAAAGAAAATTCTATGGGAATTCTAAATCTGCTATCGGTTTTGCGATGCGACGGATACTTTTTGAGAAAATGATATTTTTGTGCAGCCTTCACAAACTTTAAATTTCTTTAAAAAAAATTTCAACGCGTGAATCGTAATTTTTCTTTTATCTCGCCAAGATGCTCCAATCGACAAAAGCTTATGTTATCCGAAAGAAAATTCTATGAGGATTCCAAATCTGCAATCCGTTTTGCGATGCGACGGATGCTTTTTGAGAAAATGATATTTTTGTGCAGCCTTCAAAAACTTAAAATTAAAAAAAAAAAATTCTATTCGTGGATCGTAATTTTTCTTATATGGCGCCAAGATGCTCCAATCGACAAAAGGTAATGCCATCCAAAAGAAAATTCCATGGGGATTCTAAATCTGCAATCCGTTTTGCGATGCGACGGATACTTTTTGAGAAAATGATATTTTTGTGCAGCCTTCAAAAACTTAAAAATTCTTAAAAAAAAATTCAATGCGTGGATCGTAATTTTTCTTTTATCTCGCCAAGATGCTCCAATCGACAAAAGCTTATGTTATCCGAAAGAAAATTCTATGAGGATTCTAAATCTGCAATCCGTTTTGCGATGCGACGGATGCTTTTTGAGAAAATGATATTTTTATGCCATCCAAAAGAAAATTCCATGGGGATTCTAAATCTGCAATCAGTTTTGCGCTGCGACGGATACTTTTTGAGAAAATGATATTTTTGTGCAGCCTTCAAAAACTTAAAAATTCTTAAAAAAAAATTCAATGCGTGGATCGTAATTTTTCTTTTATCTCGCCAAGATGCTCCAATCGACAAAAGCTTATGTTATCCGAAAGAAAATTCCATGAGGATTCCAAATCTGCAATCCGTTTTGCGATGCGACGGATACTTTTTGAGAAAATGATATTTTTGTGCAGCCTTCAAAAAATTAAAATTTCTTTAAAAAAAATTTCAATGCGTGGATCGTAATTTTTCTTTTATCTCGCCAAGATGCTTCAATCGCTCCAATCGACAAAAGGTAATGCCACCCAAAAGAAAATTCTATGGGAATTCTAAATCTGCTATCGGTTTTGCGATGCGACGGATACTTTTTGAGAAAATGATATTTTTGTGCAGCCTTCACAAACTTTAAATTTCTTTAAAAAAAATTTCAACGCGTGAATCGTAATTTTTCTTTTATCTCGCCAAGATGCTCCAATCGACAAAAGCTTATGTTATCCGAAAGAAAATTCTATGAGGATTCCAAATCTGCAATCCGTTTTGCGATGCGACGGATGCTTTTTGAGAAAATGATATTTTTGTGCAGCCTTCAAAAACTTAAAATTAAAAAAAAAAAATTCTATTCGTGGATCGTAATTTTTCTTATATGGCGCCAAGATGCTCCAATCGACAAAAGGTAATGCCATCCAAAAGAAAATTCCATGGGGATTCTAAATCTGCAATCCGTTTTGCGATGCGACGGATACTTTTTGAGAAAATGATATTTTTGTGCAGCCTTCAAAAACTTAAAAATTCTTAAAAAAAAATTCAATGCGTGGATCGTAATTTTTCTTTTATCTCGCCAAGATGCTCCAATCGACAAAAGCTTATGTTATCCGAAAGAAAATTCCATGAGGATTCCAAATCTGGAATTAGTTTTGCGATGCGACGGATGCTTTTTGAGAAAATAATATTTTTGTGCAGCCTTCAAAAACTTAAAATTTAAAAAAAAAAAATTCTATTCGTGGATCGTAATTTTTCTTATATGGCGCCAAGATGCTCCAATCGACAAAAGGTAATGCCATCCAAAAGAAAATTCCATGGGGGTTCTAAATCTGCAATCCGTTTTGCGATGCGACGGATACTTTTTGAGAAAATGATATTTTTGTGCAGCCTTCAAAAACTTAAAAATTCTTAAAAAAAAATTCAATGCGTGGATCGTAATTTCTCTTATATCGCGCCAAGATGTTCCAATCGACAAAAGGTAAAGTTATCCGAAAGAAAATTCCATGAGGATTCCAAATCTGCAATCCGTTTTGCGATGCGACGGATACTTTTTGAGAAAATGATATTTTTGTGCAGCCTTCAAAAACTTAAAAATTCTTAAAAAAAAATTCAATGCGTGGATCGTAATTTCTCTTATATCGCGCCAAGATGTTCCAATCGACAAAAGGTAAAGTTATCCGAAAGAAAATTCCATGAGGATTCCAAATCTGCAACCCGTTTTGCGATGCGACGGATACTTTTTGAGAAAATGATATTTTTGTGCAGCCTTCAAAAACTTAAAAATTCTTAAAAATAAATTCAATGCGTGGATCGTAATTTCTCTTATATCGCGCCAAGATGTTCCAATCGACAAAAAGTAATGTTATCCGAAAGAAAATTCCATGGGGATTCTAAATCTGCAATCCGTTTTGCGATGCGACGGATGCTTTTTGAGAAAATGATATTTTTTATGCCATCCAAAAGAAAATTCCATGGGGATTCTAAATCTGCAATCCGTTTTGCGATGCGACGGATACTTTTTGAGAAAATGATATTTTTGTGCAGCCTTCAAAAACTTAAAAATTCTTAAAAAAAAATTCAATGCGTGGATCGTAATTTTTCTTTTATCTCGCCAAGATGCTCCAATCGACAAAAGCTTATGTTATCCGAAAGAAAATTCCATGAGGATTCCAAATCTGCAATCCGTTTTGCGATGCGACGGATGCTTTTTGAGAAAATGATATTTTTGTGCAGCCTTCAAAAACTTAAAATTTAAAAAAAAAAAATTCTATTCGTGGATCGTAATTTTTCTTATATGGCGCCAAGATGCTCCAATCGACAAAAGGTAATGCCATCCAAAAGAAAATTCCATGGGGATTCTAAATCTGCAATGAGTTTTGCGATGCGACGGATACTTTTTGAGAAAATGATATTTTTGTGCAGCCTTCAAAAACTTAAAAATTCTTAAAAAAAAATTCAATGCGTGGATCGTAATTTTTCTTTTATCTCGCCAAGATGCTTCAATCGCTCCAATCGACAAAAGGTAATGCCATCCAAAAGAAAATTCTATGGGAATTCTAAATCTGCAATCCGTTTTGCGATGCGACGGATACTTTTTGAGAAAATGATATTTTTGTGCAGCCTTCAAAAACTTAAAAATTCTTAAAAAAAAATTCAATGCGTGGATCGTAATTTCTCTTATATCGCGCCAAGATGTTCCAATCGACAAAAGGTAAAGTTATCCGAAAGAAAATTCCATGAGGATTCCAAATCTGCAATCCGTTTTGCGCTGCGACGGATACTTTTTGAGAAAATGATATTTTTGTGCAGCCTTCAAAAACTTAAAAATTCTTAAAAATAAATTCAATGCGTGGATCGTAATTTCTCTTATATCGCGCCAAGATGTTCCAATCGACAAAAGGTAATGTTATCCGAAAGAAAATTCCATGGGGATTCTAAATCTGCAATCCGTTTTGCGATGCGACGGATGCTTTTTGAGAAAATGATATTTTTTTATGCCATCCAAAAGAAAATTCCATGGGGATTCTAAATCTGCAATCCGTTTTGCGATGCGACGGATACTTTTTGAGAAAATTATATTTTTGTGCAGCCTTCAAAAACTTAAAAATTCTTAAAAAAAAATTCAATGCGTGGATCGTAATTTTTCTTTTATCTCGCCAAGATGCTCCAATCGACAAAAGCTTATGTTATCCGAAAGAAAATTCCATGAGGATTCCAAATCTGCAATCCGTTTTGCGATGCGACGGATGCTTTTTGAGAAAATGATATTTTTGTGCAGCCTTCAAAAACTTAAAATTTAAAAAAAAAAAATTCTATTCGTGGATCGTAATTTTTCTTATATGGCGCCAAGATGCTCCAATCGACAAAAGGTAATGCCATCCAAAAGAAAATTCCATGGGGATTCTAAATCTGCAATCCGTTTTGCGATGCGACGGATACTTTTTGAGAAAATGATATTTTTGTGCAGCCTTCAAAAACTTAAAAATTCTTAAAAAAAAATTCAATGCGTGGATCGTAATTTTTCTTTTATCTCGCCAAGATGCTTCAATCGCTCCAATCGACAAAAGGTAATGCCATCCAAAAGAAAATTCTATGGGAATTCTAAATCTGCAATCGGTTTTGCGATGCGATGGATACTTTTTGAGAAAATGATATTTTTGTGGAGCCTTCACAAGCTTTAAATTTCTTTAAAAAAAATTTCAACGCGTGAATCGTAATTTTTCTTTTATCTCGCCAAGATGCTCTAATCGACAAAAGGATATGCCATCCAAAAGAAAATTCCATGGGGATTCTAAATCTGCAATCCGTTTTGCGATGCGACGGATGCTTTTTGAGAAAATGATATTTTTATGCCATCCAAAAGAAAATTCCATGGGGATTCTAAATCTGCAATCAGTTTTGCGATGCGACGGATACTTTTTGAGAAAATGATATTTTTGTGCAGCCTTCAAAAACTTAAAAATTCTTAAAAAAAAATTCAATGCGTGGATCGTAATTTTTCTTTTATCTCGCCAAGATGCTCCAATCGACAAAAGCTTATGTTATCCGAAAGAAAATTCCATGAGGATTCCAAATCTGCAATCCGTTTTGCGATGCGACGGATGCTTTTTGAGAAAATGATATTTTTGTGCAGCCTTCAAAAACTTAAAATTTAAAAAAAAAAAATTCTATTCGTGGATCGTAATTTTTCTTATATGGCGCCAAGATGCTCCAATCGACAAAATGTAATGATATCCAAAAGAAAATTCCATGGGGATTCTAAATCTGCAATCCGTTTTGCGATGCGACTGATACTTTTTGAGAAAATGATATTTTTGTGCAGCCTTCACAAACTTTAAATTTCTTTAAAAAAAAATTCAACGCGTGAATCGTAATTTTTCTTATATCTCGCCAAGATGCTCCAATCGACAAAAGGATATGCCATCCAAAAGAAAATTCCATGGGGATTCTAAATCTGCAATCAGTTTTGCGATGCGACGGATACTTTTTGAGAAAATGATATTTTTGTGCAGCCTTCACAAACTTTAAATTTCTTTAAAAAAAATTTCAACGCGTGAATCGTAATTTTTCTTTTATCTCGCCAAGATGCTTCAATCGCTCCAATCGACAAAAGGTAATGCCATCCAAAAGAAAATTCCATGGGGATTCTAAATCTGCAATCCGTTTTGCGATGCGACGGATACTTTTTGAGAAAATGATATTTTTGTGCAGCCTTCAAAAACTTAAAAATTCTTAAAAAAAAATTCAATGCGTGGATCGTAATTTTTCTTTTATCTCGCCAAGATGCTCCAATCGACAAAAGCTTATGTTATCCGAAAGAAAATTCCATGAGGATTCCAAATCTGCAATTCGTTTTGCGATGCGACGGACACTTTTTGAGAAAATGATATTTTTGTGCAGCCTTCAAAAACTTAAAATTTCTTAAAAAAATATTCAATGCGTGGATCGTAATTTTTCTTATATCGCGCCAAGATGCTCCAATCGATAAAAGGTAAAGTTATCCGAAAGAAAATTCCATGAGGATTCCAAATCTGCAATCCGTTTTTCGATGCGATGGACACTTTTTGAGAAAATGATATTTTTGTGCAGCCTTCAAAACCTTAAAATTTCTTTAAAACAAAATTTCAATGCGTGGATCGTAATTTTTCTTTTATCTCGCCAAGATGCTCCAATCGATAAAAGGTAAGGTCATCAAAAAAAAAAATCATGAGGATTCCAAATCTGCAATCCGTTTTGCGATGCGACGGATACTTTTTGAGAAAATGATATTTTTGTGCAGCCTTCAAAAACTTAAAATTTCTTAAAAAAATTCAATGCGTGGATCGTAATTTTTCTTATATCGCGCCAAGATGCTCCAATCGACAAAAGGTAATGTTATCCGAAAGAAAATTCCATGGGGATTCTAAATCTGCAATCAGTTTTGCGATGCGACGGATACTTTTTGAGAAAATGATATTTTTGTGCAGCCTTCAAAAACTTAAAATTTCTTAAAAAAAAAGTCCTATTCGTGGATCGTAATTATTCTTATATCGCGCCAAGATGCTCCAATCGACAAAAGGTAATGTTATCCGAAAGAAAATTCCATGGGGATTCTAAATCTGCAATCAGTTTTGCGATGCGACGGATACTTTTTGAGAAAATGATATTTTTGTGCAGCCTTCAAAAACTTAAAATTTCTTAAAAAAAAAGTCCTATTCGTGGATCGTAATTATTCTTATATCGCGCCAAGATGCTCCAATCGACAAAAGGTAATGTTATCCGAAAGAAAATTCCATGGGGATTCTAAATCTGCAATCAGTTTTGCGATGCGACGGATACTTTTTGAGAAAATGATATTTTTGTGCAGCCTTCAAAAACTTAAAAATTCTTAAAAATAAATTCAATGCGTGGATCGTAATTTCTCTTATATCGCGCCAAGATGTTCCAATCGACAAAAGGTAATGTTATCCGAAAGAAAATTCCATGGGGATTCTAAATCTGCAATCCGTTTTGCGATGCGACGGATGCTTTTTGAGAAAATGATATTTTTATGCCATCCAAAAGAAAATTCCATGGGGATTCTAAATCTGCAATCAGTTTTGCGCTGCGACGGATACTTTTTGAGAAAATGATATTTTTGTGCAGCCTTCAAAAACTTAAAAATTCTTAAAAAAAAATTCAATGCGTGGATCGTAATTTTTTTTTATCTCGCCAAGATGCTCCAATCGACAAAAGCTTATGTTATCCGAAAGAAAATTCCATGAGGATTCCAAATCTGCAATCCGTTTTGCGATGCGACGGATACTTTTTGAGAAAATGATATTTTTGTGCAGCCTTCAAAAAATTAAAATTTCTTTAAAAAAAATTTCAATGCGTGGATCGTAATTTTTCTTTTATCTCGCCAAGATGCTTCAATCGCTCAAATCGACAAAAGGTAATGCTACCCAAAAGAAAATTCCATGGGAATTCTAAATCTGCAATCGGTTTTGCGATGCGACGGATACTTTTTGAGAAAATGATATTTTTGTGCAGCCTTCACAAACTTTAAATTTCTTTAAAAAAAATTTCAACGCGTGAATCGTAATTTTTCTTTTATCTCGCCAAGATGCTCCAATCGACAAAAGCTTATGTTATCCGAAAGAAAATTCTATGAGGATTCCAAATCTGCAATCCGTTTTGCGATGCGACGGATGCTTTTTGAGAAAATGATATTTTTGTGCAGCCTTCACAAACTTTAAATTTCTTTAAAAAAAATTTCAACGCGTGAATCGTAATTTTTCTTTTATCTCGCCAAGATGCTTCAATCGCTCCAATCGACAAAAGGTAATGCCATCCAAAAGAAAATTCCATGGGGATTCTAAATCTGCAATCCGTTTTGCGATGCGACGGATACTTTTTGAGAAAATGATATTTTTGTGCAGCCTTCAAAAACTTAAAAATTCTTAAAAAAAAATTCAATGCGTGGATCGTAATTTTTCTTTTATCTCGCCAAGATGCTCCAATCGACAAAAGCTTATGTTATCCGAAAGAAAATTCCATGAGGATTCCAAATCTGCAATTCGTTTTGCGATGCGACGGACACTTTTTGAGAAAATGATATTTTTGTGCAGCCTTCAAAAACTTAAAATTTCTTAAAAAAATATTCAATGCGTGGATCGTAATTTTTCTTATATCGCGCCAAGATGCTCCAATCGATAAAAGGTAAAGTTATCCGAAAGAAAATTCCATGAGGATTCCAAATCTGCAATCCGTTTTTCGATGCGATGGACACTTTTTGAGAAAATGATATTTTTGTGCAGCCTTCAAAACCTTAAAATTTCTTTAAAACAAAATTTCAATGCGTGGATCGTAATTTTTCTTTTATCTCGCCAAGATGCTCCAATCGATAAAAGGTAAGGTCATCAAAAAAAAAAATCATGAGGATTCCAAATCTGCAATCCGTTTTGCGATGCGACGGATACTTTTTGAGAAAATGATATTTTTGTGCAGCCTTCAAAAACTTAAAATTTCTTAAAAAAATTCAATGCGTGGATCGTAATTTTTCTTATATCGCGCCAAGATGCTCCAATCGACAAAAGGTAATGCCGTCCAAAAAAAAATTTTATGAGGATTCCAAACCTGCAATCCGTTTTGCGATGCGACGGATACTTTTTGAGAAAATGATATTTTTGTGCAGCCTTCAAAAACTTAAAATTTCCTAAAAAAATATTCAATGCGTGGAACGTAATTTTTCTTATATCGCGCCAAGATGCTCCAATCGACAAAAGGTAATGTTATCCGAAAGAAAATTCCATGGGGATTCTAAATCTGCAATCAGTTTTGCGATGCGACGGATACTTTTTGAGAAAATGATATTTTTGTGCAGCCTTCAAAAACTTAAAATTTCTTAAAAAAAAAGTCCTATTCGTGGATCGTAATTATTCTTATATCGCGCCAAGATGCTCCAATCGACAAAAGGTAATGTTATCCAAAAGAAAATTCCATGAGGATTCCAAATCTGCAATTTGTTTTGCGATGCGACGGACACTTTTTGAGAAAATGTTTTTTTTGTGCAGCCTTCAAAAACTTAAAATTTCTTTAAAAAAAATGTCAATGCGTGGATCGTAATTTTTCTTTTATCTCGCCAAGATGCTCCAATCGACAAAAGGTAATGCCGTCCAAAAAAAAATTTCATGAGGATTCCAAACCTGCAATCCGTTTTGCGATGCGACGGATACTTTTTGAGAAAATGATATTTTTGTGCAGCCTTCAAAAACTTAAAATTTCTTTAAAAAAAATTTCAATGCGTGGATCGTAATTTTTCTTTTATCTCGCCAAGATGCTCCAATCGACAAAAGGTAATGCCGTCCAAAAAAAAATTTCACGAGGATTCCAAACCTGCAATCCGTTTTGCGATGCGACGGATACTTTTTGAGAAAATGATATTTTTGTGCAGCCTTCAAAAACTTAAAATTTCTTTAAAAAAAATTCAATGCGTGGATCGTAATTTTTCTTATATCGCGCCAAGATGCTCCAATCGACAAAAGGTAATGTTATCCGAAAGAAAATTCCATGGGGATTCTAAATCTGCAATCAGTTTTGCGATGCGACGGATACTTTTTTGAGAAAATGATATTTTTGTGCAGCCTTCAAAAACTAAAAATTTCATAAAAAAAAATTCAATGCGTAGATCGTAATTTTTCTTATATCGCGACAAGATGCTCCAATCGACAAAAGGTAATGTTATCCAAAAGAAAATTCCATGAGGATTCCAAATCTGCAATTTGTTTTGCGATGCGACGGACACTTTTTGAGAAAATGTTTTTTTTGTGCAGCCTTCAAAAACTTAAAATTTCTTTAAAAAAAATGTCAATGCGTGGATCGTAATTTTTCTTTTATCTCGCCAAGATGCTCCAATCGACAAAAGGTAATGCCGTCCAAAAAAAAATTTCATGAGGATTCCAAACCTGCAATCCGTTTTGCGATGCGACGGATACTTTTTGAGAAAATGATATTTTTGTGCAGCCTTCAAAAACTTAAAATTTCTTTAAAAAAAATTTCAATGCGTGGATCGTAATTTTTCTTTTATCTCGCCAAGATGCTCCAATCGACAAAAGGTAATGCCGTCCAAAAAAAAATTTCACGAGGATTCCAAACCTGCAATCCGTTTTGCGATGCGACGGATACTTTTTGAGAAAATGATATTTTTGTGCAGCCTTCAAAAACTTAAAATTTCTTTAAAAAAAATTTCAACGCTTGGATCGTACTTTTTCTTCTATCTCGCCAAGATGCTCCAATCGACAAAAAGTAATGCCGTCCAAAAAAAAAAATCACGAGGATTCCAAATCTGCAATCCGTTTTTCGATGCGATGGATACTTTTTGAGAAAATGATATTTTTGTGCAGCCTTCAAAAACTTAAAATTTCTTTAAAAAAAATTTCAACGCGTGGATCGTACTTTTTCTTCTATCTCGCCAAGATGCTCCAATCGACAAAAGGTAATGTTATCTAAAAGAAAATTCCATGGGGATTCTAAATCTGCAATCAGTTTTGCGATGCGACGGATACTTTTTGAAAAAATGATATTTTTGTGCAGCCTTCAAAAACTTAAAATTTTTTAAAAAAAAATCCTATTCGTGGATCGTAATTATTCTTATATCGCGCCAAGATGCTCCAATCGACAAAAGGTAATGCTATCCGAAAGAAAATTCCATGAGGATTCCAAATCTGCAATCCGTTTTTCGATGCGATGGATACTTTTTGAGAAAATGATATTTTTGTGCAGCCTTCAAAAACTTAAAATTTCTTAAAAAAATATTCAATGCGTGGATCGTAATTTTTCTTTTATCTCGCCAAGATGCTCCAATCGACAAAAGGTAATGTTATCCGAAAGAAAATTCCATGAGGATTCCAAATCTGCAATCCGTTTTTCGATGCGATGGATACTTTTTGAGAAAATGATATTTTTGTGCAGCCTTCAAAAACTTAAAATTTCTTAAAAAAATTCAATGCGTGGATCGTAATTTTTCTTATATCGCGCCAAGATGCTCCAATCGACAAAAGGTAATGCCGTCCAAAAAAAAATTTTATGAGGATTCCAAACCTGCAATCCGTTTTGCGATGCGACGGATACTTTTTGAGAAAATGATATTTTTGTGCAGCCTTCAAAAACTTAAAATTTCCTAAAAAAATATTCAATGCGTGGAACGTAATTTTTCTTATATCGCGCCAAGATGCTCCAATCGACAAAAGGTAATGTTATCCGAAAGAAAATTCCATGGGGATTCTAAATCTGCAATCAGTTTTGCGATGCGACGGATACTTTTTGAGAAAATGATATTTTTGTGCAGCCTTCAAAAACTTAAAATTTCTTAAAAAAAAAGTCCTATTCGTGGATCGTAATTATTCTTATATCGCGCCAAGATGCTCCAATCGACAAAAGGTAATGTTATCCAAAAGAAAATTCCATGAGGATTCCAAATCTGCAATTTGTTTTGCGATGCGACGGACACTTTTTGAGAAAATGTTTTTTTTGTGCAGCCTTCAAAAACTTAAAATTTCTTTAAAAAAAATGTCAATGCGTGGATCGTAATTTTTCTTTTATCTCGCCAAGATGCTCCAATCGACAAAAGGTAATGCCGTCCAAAAAAAAATTTCATGAGGATTCCAAACCTGCAATCCGTTTTGCGATGCGACGGATACTTTTTGAGAAAATGATATTTTTGTGCAGCCTTCAAAAACTTAAAATTTCTTTAAAAAAAATTTCAATGCGTGGATCGTAATTTTTCTTTTATCTCGCCAAGATGCTCCAATCGACAAAAGGTAATGCCGTCCAAAAAAAAATTTCACGAGGATTCCAAACCTGCAATCCGTTTTGCGATGCGACGGATACTTTTTGAGAAAATGATATTTTTGTGCAGCCTTCAAAAACTTAAAATTTCTTTAAAAAAAATTCAATGCGTGGATCGTAATTTTTCTTATATCGCGCCAAGATGCTCCAATCGACAAAAGGTAATGTTATCCGAAAGAAAATTCCATGGGGATTCTAAATCTGCAATCAGTTTTGCGATGCGACGGATACTTTTTTGAGAAAATGATATTTTTGTGCAGCCTTCAAAAACTAAAAATTTCATAAAAAAAAATTCAATGCGTAGATCGTAATTTTTCTTATATCGCGACAAGATGCTCCAATCGACAAAAGGTAATGTTATCCAAAAGAAAATTCCATGAGGATTCCAAATCTGCAATTTGTTTTGCGATGCGACGGACACTTTTTGAGAAAATGTTTTTTTTGTGCAGCCTTCAAAAACTTAAAATTTCTTTAAAAAAAATGTCAATGCGTGGATCGTAATTTTTCTTTTATCTCGCCAAGATGCTCCAATCGACAAAAGGTAATGCCGTCCAAAAAAAAATTTCATGAGGATTCCAAACCTGCAATCCGTTTTGCGATGCGACGGATACTTTTTGAGAAAATGATATTTTTGTGCAGCCTTCAAAAACTTAAAATTTCTTTAAAAAAAATTTCAATGCGTGGATCGTAATTTTTCTTTTATCTCGCCAAGATGCTCCAATCGACAAAAGGTAATGCCGTCCAAAAAAAAATTTCACGAGGATTCCAAACCTGCAATCCGTTTTGCGATGCGACGGATACTTTTTGAGAAAATGATATTTTTGTGCAGCCTTCAAAAACTTAAAATTTCTTTAAAAAAAATTTCAACGCTTGGATCGTACTTTTTCTTCTATCTCGCCAAGATGCTCCAATCGACAAAAAGTAATGCCGTCCAAAAAAAAAAATCACGAGGATTCCAAATCTGCAATCCGTTTTTCGATGCGATGGATACTTTTTGAGAAAATGATATTTTTGTGCAGCCTTCAAAAACTTAAAATTTCTTTAAAAAAAATTTCAACGCGTGGATCGTACTTTTTCTTCTATCTCGCCAAGATGCTCCAATCGACAAAAGGTAATGTTATCTAAAAGAAAATTCCATGGGGATTCTAAATCTGCAATCAGTTTTGCGATGCGACGGATACTTTTTGAAAAAATGATATTTTTGTGCAGCCTTCAAAAACTTAAAATTTTTTAAAAAAAAATCCTATTCGTGGATCGTAATTATTCTTATATCGCGCCAAGATGCTCCAATCGACAAAAGGTAATGCTATCCGAAAGAAAATTCCATGAGGATTCCAAATCTGCAATCCGTTTTTCGATGCGATGGATACTTTTTGAGAAAATGATATTTTTGTGCAGCCTTCAAAAACTTAAAATTTCTTAAAAAAATATTCAATGCGTGGATCGTAATTTTTCTTTTATCTCGCCAAGATGCTCCAATCGACAAAAGGTAATGTTATCCGAAAGAAAATTCCATGAGGATTCCAAATCTGCAATCCGTTTTTCGATGCGATGGATACTTTTTGAGAAAATGATATTTTTGTGCAGCCTTCAAAAACTTAAAATTTCTTAAAAAAATATTCAATGCGTGGATCGTAATTTTTCTTATATCGCGCCAAGATGCTCCAATCGATAAAAGGTTATGCCATAAAAAAAAAATTCATGAGGATTCCAAATCTGCAATCCGTTTTTCGATGCGATGGATACTTTTTGAGAAAATGATATTTTTGTGCAGCCTTCAAAAACTTAAAATTTCATAAAAAAAAATTCAATGCGTGGATCGTAATTTTTCTTATATCGCGCTAAGATGCTCCAATCGATAAAAGGTAAAGTTATCCGAAAGAAAATTCCATGAGGATTCCAAATCTGCAATCCGTTTTTCGATGCGATGGACACTTTTTGAGAAAATGATATTTTTGTGCAGCCTTCAAAACCTTAAAATTTCTTTAAAACAAAATTTCAATGCGTGGATCGTAATTTTTCTTTTATCTCGCCAAGATGCTCCAATCGATAAAAGGTAAGGTCATCAAAAAAAAAAATCATGAGGATTCCAAATCTGCAATCCGTTTTGCGATGCGACGGATACTTTTTGAGAAAATGATATTTTTGTGCAGCCTTCAAAAACTTAAAATTTCTTAAAAAAATTCAATGCGTGGATCGTAATTTTTCTTATATCGCGCCAAGATGCTCCAATCGACAAAAGGTAATGTTATCCGAAAGAAAATTCCATGGGGATTCTAAATCTGCAATCAGTTTTGCGATGCGACGGATACTTTTTGAGAAAATGATATTTTTGTGCAGCCTTCAAAAACTTAAAATTTCTTAAAAAAAAAGTCCTATTCGTGGATCGTAATTATTCTTATATCGCGCCAAGATGCTCCAATCGACAAAAGGTAATGTTATCCAAAAGAAAATTCCATGAGGATTCCAAATCTGCAATTTGTTTTGCGATGCGACGGACACTTTTTGAGAAAATGTTTTTTTTGTGCAGCCTTCAAAAACTTAAAATTTCTTTAAAAAAAATGTCAATGCGTGGATCGTAATTTTTCTTTTATCTCGCCAAGATGCTCCAATCGACAAAAGGTAATGCCGTCCAAAAAAAAATTTCATGAGGATTCCAAACCTGCAATCCGTTTTGCGATGCGACGGATACTTTTTGAGAAAATGATATTTTTGTGCAGCCTTCAAAAACTTAAAATTTCTTTAAAAAAAATTTCAATGCGTGGATCGTAATTTTTCTTTTATCTCGCCAAGATGCTCCAATCGACAAAAGGTAATGCCGTCCAAAAAAAAATTTCACGAGGATTCCAAACCTGCAATCCGTTTTGCGATGCGACGGATACTTTTTGAGAAAATGATATTTTTGTGCAGCCTTCAAAAACTTAAAATTTCTTTAAAAAAAATTCAATGCGTGGATCGTAATTTTTCTTATATCGCGCCAAGATGCTCCAATCGACAAAAGGTAATGTTATCCGAAAGAAAATTCCATGGGGATTCTAAATCTGCAATCAGTTTTGCGATGCGACGGATACTTTTTTGAGAAAATGATATTTTTGTGCAGATTTCAAAAACTAAAAATTTCATAAAAAAAAATTCAATGCGTAGATCGTAATTTTTCTTATATCGCGACAAGATGCTCCAATCCACAAAAGGTAATGTTATCTAAAAGAAAATTCCATGGGGATTCTAAATCTGCACTCAGTTTTGCGATGCGATGGATACTTTTTGAGAAAATGATATTTTTGTGCAGCCTTCAAAAACTTAAAATTTCTTTAAAAAAAATTTCAACGCTTGGATCGTACTTTTTCTTCTATCTCGCCAAGATGCTCCAATCGACAAAAGGTTATGCCATAAAAAAAAAATTCATGAGGATTCCAAATCTGCAATCCGTTTTTCGATGCGATGGATACTTTTTGAGAAAATGATATTTTTGTGCAACCTTCAAAAACTTAAAATTTCTTTAAAAAAAATTTCAACGCGTGGATCGTACTTTATCTTCTATCTCGCCAAGATTCTCCAATCGACAGAAGGTAATGCCGTCCAAAAAAAAATTCCATGAGGATTCCAAATCTGCAATTCGTTTTGCGATGCGACGGACACTTTTTGAGAAAATGATATTTTTGTGCAGCCTTCAAAAACTTAAAATTTCTTTAAAAAAAATTTCAATGCGTGGATCGTAATTTTTCTTTTATCTCGCCAAGATGCTCCAATCGACAAAAGGTAATGTCAGCCGAAAGGAAATTTTATGAGGATTCCAAATCTGCAATCCGTTTTGCGATGCGATGGATACTTTTTGAGAAAACGATATTTTCGTGCAGCCTTCAAAAACTTAAAATTTCTTAAAAAAAAATCCTATTCGTGGAACGTAATTATTCTTATATCGCGCCAAGATGCTCCAATCGACAAAAGGTAATGTTATCCGAAAGAAAATTCCACGGGGATTCCAAATCTGCAATCAGTTTTGCGATGCGATGGATCCTTTTTGAGAAAACGATATTTTTGTGCAGCCTTCAAAAACTTAAAATTTCTTAAAAAAATATTCAATGCGTGGATCGTAATTTTTCTTATATCTCGCCAAGATTCTCCAATCGACAGAAGGTAATGCCGTCAAAAAAAAATTCATGAGGATTCCAAATCTGCAATCCGTTTTTCGATGCGATGGATACTTTTTGAGAAAATGATATTTTTGTGCAGCGTTCAAAAACTTAAAATTTCTTAAAAAAATATTCAATGCGTGGATCGTAATTTTTCTTATATCGCGCCAAGATGCTCCAATCGACAAAAGGTAATGTCAGCCGAAATAACATTTTATGATGATTCCAAATCTGCAATCCGTTTTGCGATGCGGTGGATACGTTTTGAGAAAACGATATTTTTGTGCAGCCTTCAAAAACTTAAAATTTCTTAAAAAAAAATCCTATTCGTGGATCGTAATTATTCTTATATCGCGCCAAGATGCTCCAATCGACAAAAGGTAATGTTATCCGAAAGAAAATTCCATGAGGATTCCAAATCTGCAATTCGTTTTGCGATGCAGCTCACACTTTTTGAGAAAATGATATTTTTGTGCAGCCTTCAAAAACTTAAAATTTCTTTAAAAAAAAATTTCAATGCGTGGATCGTAATTTTTCTTTTATCTCGCCAAGATGCTCCAATCGACAAACGGTAATGCCGTCCAAAAAAAAATTCCATGAGGATTCTAAACCTGCAATCCGTTTTGCGATGTGACGGATACTTTTTGAGAAAATGATATTTTTGTGCAGCCTTCAAAAACTTAACATTTCTTTAAAAAAAAATTCAATGCGTGGAACATAATTTTTCTAATATCGCGCCAGGATGCTCCAATCGACAAAAGGTAATGTTTACCGAAAGAAAATTCCATGGGGATTCTAAATCTGCAATCAGTTTTGCGATCCGATGGATACTTTTTGAGAAAATGATATTTTTGTGCAGCCTTCAAAAACTTAAAATTTCTTAAAAAAAAATTCAATGCGTGGATCGTAATTTTTCTTATATCGCGTCAAGATGCTCCAATCGACAAAAAGGAATGTTATCCGAAAGAAAATTCTATAGGGATTCTAAATCTGCAATCAGTTTTGCGATGCGATGGATACTTTTTGAGAAAATGATATTTTTGTGCAGCCTTCAAAAACTTAAAATTTCATAAAAAAAAATTCAACGCGTGGATCGTACTTTTTCTTATATCGCGCCAAGATGCTCCAATCGACAAAAGGTAATGTTATCCGAAAGAAAATTCCATGAGGATTCCAAATCTGCAATCCGTTTTTCGATGCGATGGATACTTTTTGAGAAAATGATATTTTTGTGCAGCCTTCAAAAACTTAAAATTTCTTAAAAAAATATTCAATGCGTGGATCGTAATTTTTCTTATATCGCGCCAAGATGCTCCAATCGATAAAAGGTTATGCCATCAAAAAAAAAAATTCATGAGGATTCCAAATCTGCAATCCGTTTTTCGATGCGATGGATACTTTTTGAGAAAATGATATTTTTGTGCAGCCTTCAAAAACTTAAAATTTCATAAAAAAAAATTCAATGCGTGGATCGTAATTTTTCTTATATCGCGCTAAGATGCTCCAATTGATAAAAGGTAAAGTTATCCGAAAGAAAATTCCATGAGGATTCCAAATCTGCAATCCGTTTTTCGATGCGATGGACACTTTTTGAGAAAATGATATTTTTGTGCAGCCTTCAAAACCTTAAAATTTCTTTAAAACAAAATTTCAATGCGTGGATCGTAATTTTTCTTTTATCTCGCCAAGATGCTCCAATCGATAAAAGGTAAGGTCATCAAAAAAAAAATTCATGAGGTTTCCAAATCTGCAATCCGTTTTGCGATGCGACGGATACTTTTTGAGAAAATGTTTTTTTTGTGCAGCCTTCAAAAACTTAAAATTTCTTTAAAAAAAATGTCAATGCGTGGATCGTAATTTTTCTTTTATCTCGCCAAGATGCTCCAATCGACAAAAGGTAATGCCGTCCAAAAAAAAATTTCATGAGGATTCCAAACCTGCAATCCGTTTTGCGATGCGACGGATACTTTTTGAGAAAATGATATTTTTGTGCAGCCTTCAAAAACTTAAAATTTCTTTAAAAAAAATTCAATGCGTGGATCGTAATTTTTCTTATATCGCGCCAAGATGCTCCAATCGACAAAAGGTAATGTTATCCGAAAGAAAATTCCATGGGGATTCTAAATCTGCAATCAGTTTTGCGATGCGACGGATACTTTTTTGAGAAAATGATATTTTTGTGCAGATTTCAAAAACTAAAAATTTCATAAAAAAAAATTCAATGCGTAGATCGTAATTTTTCTTATATCGCGACAAGATGCTCCAATCCACAAAAGGTAATGTTATCTAAAAGAAAATTCCATGGGGATTCCAAATCTGCAATCCGTTTTGCGATGCGATGGATACTTTTTGAGAAAACGATATTTTCGTGCAGCCTTCAAAAACTTAAAATTTCTTAAAAAAAAATCCTATTCGTGGAACGTAATTATTCTTATATCGCGCCAAGATGCTCCAATCGACAAAAGGTAATGTTATCCGAAAGAAAATTCCACGGGGATTCCAAATCTGCAATCAGTTTTGCGATGCGATGGATCCTTTTTGAGAAAACGATATTTTTGTGCAGCCGTCAAAAACTTAAAATTTCTTAAAAAAAAATCCTATTCGTGGATCGTAATTATTCTTATATCGCGCCAAGATGCTCCAATCGAAAAAAGATAATGTCAACGGAAAGAAAATTTTATGAGGATTCCAAATCTGCAATCCGTTTTGCGATGCGATGGATACTTTTTGAGAAAACGATATTTTTGTGCAGCCTTCAAAAACTTAAAATTTCTTAAAAAAATATTCAATGCGTGGATCGTAATTTTTCTTTTATCTCGCCAAGATTCTCCAATCGACAGAAGGTAATGCCGTCAAAAAAAAATTCATGAGGATTCCAAATCTGCAATCCGTTTTTCGATGCGATGGATACTTTTTGAGAAAATGATATTTTTGTGCAGCGTTCAAAAACTTAAAATTTCTTAAAAAAATATTCAATGCGTGGATCGTAATTTTTCTTATATCGCGCCAAGATGCTCCAATCGACAAAAGGTAATGTCAGCCGAAATAACATTTTATGATGATTCCAAATCTGCAATCCGTTTTGCGATGCGGTGGATACGTTTTGAGAAAACGATATTTTTGTGCAGCCTTCAAAAACTTAAAATTTCTTAAAAAAAAATCCTATTCGTGGATCGTAATTATTCTTATATCGCGCCAAGATGCTCCAATCGACAAAAGGTAATGTTATCCGAAAGAAAATTCCATGAGGATTCCAAATCTGCAATTCGTTTTGCGATGCAGCTCACACTTTTTGAGAAAATGATATTTTTGTGCAGCCTTCAAAAACTTAAAATTTCTTTAAAAAAAAATTTCAATGCGTGGATCGTAATTTTTCTTTTATCTCGCCAAGATGCTCCAATCGACAAACGGTAATGCCGTCCAAAAAAAAATTCCATGAGGATTCTAAACCTGCAATCCGTTTTGCGATGTGACGGATACTTTTTGAGAAAATGATATTTTTGTGCAGCCTTCAAAAACTTAACATTTCTTTAAAAAAAAATTCAATGCGTGGAACATAATTTTTCTAATATCGCGCCAGGATGCTCCAATCGACAAAAGGTAATGTTTACCGAAAGAAAATTCCATGGGGATTCTAAATCTGCAATCAGTTTTGCGATCCGATGGATACTTTTTGAGAAAATGATATATTTGTGCAGCCTTCAAAAACTTAAAATTTCTTAAAAAAAAATTCAATGCGTGGATCGTAATTTTTCTTATATCGCGTAAAGATGCTCCAATCGACAAAAAGGAATGTTATCCGAAAGAAAATTCTATAGGGATTCTAAATCTGCAATCAGTTTTGCGATGCGATGGATACTTTTTGAGAAAATGATATTTTTGTGCAGCCTTCAAAAACTTAAAATTTCATAAAAAAAAATTCAACGCGTGGATCGTACTTTTTCTTATATCGCGCCAAGATGCTCCAATCGACAAAAGGTAATGTTATCCGAAAGAAAATTCCATGAGGATTCCAAATCTGCAATCCGTTTTTCGATGCGATGGATACTTTTTGAGAAAATGATATTTTTGTGCAGCCTTCAAAAACTTAAAATTTCTTAAAAAAATATTCAATGCGTGGATCGTAATTTTTCTTATATCGCGCCAAGATGCTCCAATCGATAAAAGGTTATGCCATCAAAAAAAAAAATTCATGAGGATTCCAAATCTGCAATCCGTTTTTCGATGCGATGGATACTTTTTGAGAAAATGATATTTTTGTGCAGCCTTCAAAAACTTAAAATTTCATAAAAAAAAATTCAATGCGTGGATCGTAATTTTTCTTATATCGCGCTAAGATGCTCCAATTGATAAAAGGTAAAGTTATCCGAAAGAAAATTCCATGAGGATTCCAAATCTGCAATCCGTTTTTCGATGCGATGGACACTTTTTGAGAAAATGATATTTTTGTGCAGCCTTCAAAACCTTAAAATTTCTTTAAAACAAAATTTCAATGCGTGGATCGTAATTTTTCTTTTATCTCGCCAAGATGCTCCAATCGATAAAAGGTAAGGTCATCAAAAAAAAAATTCATGAGGTTTCCAAATCTGCAATCCGTTTTGCGATGCGACGGATACTTTTTGAGAAAATGATATTTTTGTGCAGCCTTCAAAAACTTAAAATTTCTTTAAAAAAAATTTCAATGCGTGGATCGTAATTTTTCTTTTATCTCGCCAAGATGCTCCAATCGACAAAAGGTTATGCCATCAAAAAAAAAAATTCATGAGGATTCCAAATCTGCAATCAGTTTTGCGATGCGACGGATACTTTTTGAGAAAATGATATTTTTGTGCAGCCTTCAAAAACTTAAAATTTCTTAAAAAAAAATCCTATTCGTGGATCGTAATTATTCTTATATCGCGCCAAGATGCTCCAATCGACAAAAGGTAATGTTATCCAAAAGAAAATTCCATGAGGATTCCAAATCTGCAATTTGTTTTGCGATGCGACGGACACTTTTTGAGAAAATGTTTTTTTTGTGCAGCCTTCAAAAACTTAAAATTTCTTTAAAAAAAATTTCAATGCGTGGATCGTAATTTTTCTTTTATCTCGCCAAGATGCTCCAATCGACAAAAGGTAATGCCGTCCAAAAAAAAATTTCACGAGGATTCCAAACCTGCAATCCGTTTTGCGATGCGACGGATACTTTTTGAGAAAATGATATTTTTGTGCAGCCTTCAAAAACTTAAAATTTCTTTAAAAAAAATTCAATGCGTGGATCGTAATTTTTCTTATATCGCGCCAAGATGCTCCAATCGACAAAAGGTAATGTTATCCGAAAGAAAATTCCATGGGGATTCTAAATCTGCAATCAGTTTTGCGATGCGACGGATACTTTTTTGAGAAAATGATATTTTTGTGCAGCCTTCAAAAACTAAAAATTTCATAAAAAAAAATTCAATGCGTAGATCGTAATTTTTCTTATATCGCGACAAGATGCTCCAATCGACAAAAGGTAATGTTATCTAAAAGAAAATTCCATGGGGATTCTAAATCTGCACTCAGTTTTGCGATGCGATGGATACTTTTTGAGAAAATGATATTTTTGTGCAGCCTTCAAAAACTTAAAATTTCTTTAAAAAAAATTTCAACGCTTGGATCGTACTTTTTCTTCTATCTCGCCAAGATGCTCCAATCGACAAAAAGTAATGCCGTCCAAAAAAAAAAATCACGAGGATTCCAAATCTGCAATCCGTTTTTCGATGCGATGGATACTTTTTGAGAAAATGATATTTTTGTGCAGCCTTCAAAAACTTAAAATTTCTTTAAAAAAAATTTCAACGCGTGGATCGTACTTTTTCTTCTATCTCGCCAAGATGCTCCAATCGACAAAAGCTTATGTTATCCGAAAGAAAATTCCATGAGGATTCCAAATCTGCAATCAGTTTTGCGATGCGACGGATACTTTTTGAAAAAATGATATTTTTGTGCAGCCTTCAAAAACTTAAAATTTTTTAAAAAAAAATCCTATTCGTGGATCGTAATTATTCTTATATCGCGCCAAGATGCTCCAATCGACAAAAGGTAATGTTATCCGAAAGAAAATTCCATGAGGATTCCAAATCTGCAATCCGTTTTTCGATGCGATGGATACTTTTTGAGAAAATGATATTTTTGTGCAGCCTTCAAAAACTTAAAATTTCTTAAAAAAATATTCAATGCGTGGATCGTAATTTTTCTTTTATCTCGCCAAGATGCTCCAATCGACAAAAGGTAATGTTATCCGAAAGAAAATTCCATGAGGATTCCAAATCTGCAATCCGTTTTTCGATGCGATGGATACTTTTTGAGAAAATGATATTTTTGTGCAGCCTTCAAAAACTTAAAATTTCTTAAAAAAATATTCAATGCGTGGATCGTAATTTTTCTTATATCGCGCCAAGATGCTCCAATCGATAAAAGGTTATGCCATCAAAAAAAAATTCATGAGGATTCCAAATCTGCAATCCGTTTTTCGATGCGATGGATACTTTTTGAGAAAATGATATTTTTGTGCAGCCTTCAAAAACTTAAAATTTCATAAAAAAAAATTCAATGCGTGGATCGTAATTTTTCTTATATCGCGCCAAGATGCTCCAATCGATAAAAGGTAAAGTTATCCGAAAGAAAATTCCATGAGGATTCCAAATCTGCAATCCGTTTTTCGATGCGATGGACACTTTTTGAGAAAATGATATTTTTGTGCAGCCTTCAAAACCTTAAAATTTCTTTAAAACAAAATTTCAATGCGTGGATCGTAATTTTTCTTTTATCTCGCCAAGATGCTCCAATCGATAAAAGGTAAGGTCATCAAAAAAAAAAATCATGAGGATTCCAAATCTGCAATCCGTTTTGCGATGCGACGGATACTTTTTGAGAAAATGATATTTTTGTGCAGCCTTCAAAAACTTAAAATTTCTTAAAAAAATTCAATGCGTGGATCGTAATTTTTCTTATATCGCGCCAAGATGCTCCAATCGACAAAAGGTAATGTTATCCGAAAGAAAATTCCATGGGGATTCTAAATCTGCAATCAGTTTTGCGATGCGACGGATACTTTTTGAGAAAATGATATTTTTGTGCAGCCTTCAAAAACTTAAAATTTCTTAAAAAAAAAGTCCTATTCGTGGATCGTAATTATTCTTATATCGCGCCAAGATGCTCCAATCGACAAAAGGTAATGTTATCCAAAAGAAAATTCCATGAGGATTCCAAATCTGCAATTTGTTTTGCGATGCGACGGACACTTTTTGAGAAAATGTTTTTTTTGTGCAGCCTTCAAAAACTTAAAATTTCTTTAAAAAAAATTCAATGCGTGGATCGTAATTTTTCTTATATCGCGCCAAGATGCTCCAATCGACAAAAGGTAATGTTATCCGAAAGAAAATTCCATGGGGATTCTAAATCTGCAATCAGTTTTGCGATGCGACGGATACTTTTTTGAGAAAATGATATTTTTGTGCAGCCTTCAAAAACTAAAAATTTCATAAAAAAAAATTCAATGCGTAGATCGTAATTTTTCTTATATCGCGACAAGATGCTCCAATCGACAAAAGGTAATGTTATCTAAAAGAAAATTCCATGGGGATTCTAAATCTGCACTCAGTTTTGCGATGCGATGGATACTTTTTGAGAAAATGATATTTTTGTGCAGCCTTCAAAAACTTAAAATTTCTTTAAAAAAAATTTCAACGCTTGGATCGTACTTTTTCTTCTATCTCGCCAAGATGCTCCAATCGACAAAAAGTAATGCCGTCCAAAAAAAAAAATCACGAGGATTCCAAATCTGCAATCCGTTTTTCGATGCGATGGATACTTTTTGAGAAAATGATATTTTTGTGCAGCCTTCAAAAACTTAAAATTTCTTTAAAAAAAATTTCAACGCGTGGATCGTACTTTTTCTTCTATCTCGCCAAGATGCTCCAATCGACAAAAGCTTATGTTATCCGAAAGAAAATTCCATGAGGATTCCAAATCTGCAATCAGTTTTGCGATGCGACGGATACTTTTTGAAAAAATGATATTTTTGTGCAGCCTTCAAAAACTTAAAATTTTTTAAAAAAAAATCCTATTCGTGGATCGTAATTATTCTTATATCGCGCCAAGATGCTCCAATCGACAAAAGGTAATGTTATCCGAAAGAAAATTCCATGAGGATTCCAAATCTGCAATCCGTTTTTCGATGCGATGGATACTTTTTGAGAAAATGATATTTTTGTGCAGCCTTCAAAAACTTAAAATTTCTTAAAAAAATATTCAATGCGTGGATCGTAATTTTTCTTTTATCTCGCCAAGATGCTCCAATCGACAAAAGGTAATGTTATCCGAAAGAAAATTCCATGAGGATTCCAAATCTGCAATCCGTTTTTCGATGCGATGGATACTTTTTGAGAAAATGATATTTTTGTGCAGCCTTCAAAAACTTAAAATTTCTTAAAAAAATATTCAATGCGTGGATCGTAATTTTTCTTATATCGCGCCAAGATGCTCCAATCGATAAAAGGTTATGCCATCAAAAAAAAATTCATGAGGATTCCAAATCTGCAATCCGTTTTTCGATGCGATGGATACTTTTTGAGAAAATGATATTTTTGTGCAGCCTTCAAAAACTTAAAATTTCATAAAAAAAAATTCAATGCGTGGATCGTAATTTTTCTTATATCGCGCCAAGATGCTCCAATCGATAAAAGGTAAAGTTATCCGAAAGAAAATTCCATGAGGATTCCAAATCTGCAATCCGTTTTTCGATGCGATGGACACTTTTTGAGAAAATGATATTTTTGTGCAGCCTTCAAAACCTTAAAATTTCTTTAAAACAAAATTTCAATGCGTGGATCGTAATTTTTCTTTTATCTCGCCAAGATGCTCCAATCGATAAAAGGTAAGGTCATCAAAAAAAAAAATCATGAGGATTCCAAATCTGCAATCCGTTTTGCGATGCGACGGATACTTTTTGAGAAAATGATATTTTTGTGCAGCCTTCAAAAACTTAAAATTTCTTAAAAAAATTCAATGCGTGGATCGTAATTTTTCTTATATCGCGCCAAGATGCTCCAATCGACAAAAGGTAATGTTATCCGAAAGAAAATTCCATGGGGATTCTAAATCTGCAATCAGTTTTGCGATGCGACGGATACTTTTTGAGAAAATGATATTTTTGTGCAGCCTTCAAAAACTTAAAATTTCTTAAAAAAAAAGTCCTATTCGTGGATCGTAATTATTCTTATATCGCGCCAAGATGCTCCAATCGACAAAAGGTAATGTTATCCAAAAGAAAATTCCATGAGGATTCCAAATCTGCAATTTGTTTTGCGATGCGACGGACACTTTTTGAGAAAATGTTTTTTTTGTGCAGCCTTCAAAAACTTAAAATTTCTTTAAAAAAAATGTCAATGCGTGGATCGTAATTTTTCTTTTATCTCGCCAAGATGCTCCAATCGACAAAAGGTAATGCCGTCCAAAAAAAAATTTCATGAGGATTCCAAACCTGCAATCCGTTTTGCGATGCGACGGATACTTTTTGAGAAAATGATATTTTTGTGCAGCCTTCAAAAACTTAAAATTTCTTTAAAAAAAATTTCAATGCGTGGATCGTAATTTTTCTTTTATCTCGCCAAGATGCTCCAATCGACAAAAGGTAATGCCGTCCAAAAAAAAATTTCACGAGGATTCCAAACCTGCAATCCGTTTTGCGATGCGACGGATACTTTTTGAGAAAATGATATTTTTGTGCAGCCTTCAAAAACTTAAAATTTCTTTAAAAAAAATTCAATGCGTGGATCGTAATTTTTCTTATATCGCGCCAAGATGCTCCAATCGACAAAAGGTAATGTTATCCGAAAGAAAATTCCATGGGGATTCTAAATCTGCAATCAGTTTTGCGATGCGACGGATACTTTTTTGAGAAAATGATATTTTTGTGCAGATTTCAAAAACTAAAAATTTCATAAAAAAAAATTCAATGCGTAGATCGTAATTTTTCTTATATCGCGACAAGATGCTCCAATCGACAAAAGGTAATGTTATCTAAAAGAAAATTCCATGGGGATTCTAAATCTGCACTCAGTTTTGCGATGCGATGGATACTTTTTGAGAAAATGATATTTTTGTGCAGCCTTCAAAAACTTAAAATTTCTTTAAAAAAAATTTCAACGCTTGGATCGTACTTTTTCTTCTATCTCGCCAAGATGCTCCAATCGACAAAAGGTTATGCCATAAAAAAAAATTCCATGAGGATTCCAAATCTGCAATTCGTTTTGCGATGCGACGGACACTTTTTGAGAAAATGATATTTTTGTGCAGCCTTCAAAAACTTAAAATTTCTTTAAAAAAAATTTCAATGCGTGGATCGTAATTTTTCTTTTATCTCGCCAAGATGCTCCAATCGACAAAAGGTAATGTCAGCCGAAAGGAAATTTTATGAGGATTCCAAATCTGCAATCCGTTTTGCGATGCGATGGATACTTTTTGAGAAAACGATATTTTCGTGCAGCCTTCAAAAACTTAAAATTTCTTAAAAAAAAATCCTATTCGTGGAACGTAATTATTCTTATATCGCGCCAAGATGCTCCAATCGACAAAAGGTAATGTTATCCGAAAGAAAATTCCACGGGGATTCCAAATCTGCAATCAGTTTTGCGACGCGATGGATCCTTTTTGAGAAAACGATATTTTTGTGCAGCCGTCAAAAACTTAAAATTTCTTAAAAAAAAATCCTATTCGTGGATCGTAATTATTCTTATATCGCGCCAAGATGCTCCAATCGAAAAAAGATAATGTCAACGGAAAGAAAATTTTATGAGGATTCCAAATCTGCAATCCGTTTTGCGATGCGATGGATACTTTTTGAGAAAACGATATTTTTGTGCAGCCTTCAAAAACTTAAAATTTCTTAAAAAAATATTCAATGCGTGGATCGTAATTTTTCTTATATCTCGCCAAGATTCTCCAATCGACAGAAGGTAATGCCGTCAAAAAAAAATTCATGAGGATTCCAAATCTGCAATCCGTTTTTCGATGCGATGGATACTTTTTGAGAAAATGATATTTTTGTGCAGCGTTCAAAAACTTAAAATTTCTTAAAAAAATATTCAATGCGTGGATCGTAATTTTTCTTATATCGCGCCAAGATGCTCCAATCGACAAAAGGTAATGTCAGCCGAAATAACATTTTATGATGATTCCAAATCTGCAATCCGTTTTGCGATGCGGTGGATACGTTTTGAGAAAACGATATTTTTGTGCAGCCTTCAAAAACTTAAAATTTCTTAAAAAAAAATCCTATTCGTGGATCGTAATTATTCTTATATCGCGCCAAGATGCTCCAATCGACAAAAGGTAATGTTATCCGAAAGAAAATTCCATGAGGATTCCAAATCTGCAATTCGTTTTGCGATGCAGCTCACACTTTTTGAGAAAATGATATTTTTGTGCAGCCTTCAAAAACTTAAAATTTCTTTAAAAAAAAATTTCAATGCGTGGATCGTAATTTTTCTTTTATCTCGCCAAGATGCTCCAATCGACAAACGGTAATGCCGTCCAAAAAAAAATTCCATGAGGATTCTAAACCTGCAATCCGTTTTGCGATGTGACGGATACTTTTTGAGAAAATGATATTTTTGTGCAGCCTTCAAAAACTTAACATTTCTTTAAAAAAAAATTCAATGCGTGGAACATAATTTTTCTAATATCGCGCCAGGATGCTCCAATCGACAAAAGGTAATGTTTACCGAAAGAAAATTCCATGGGGATTCTAAATCTGCAATCAGTTTTGCGATGCGATGGATACTTTTTGAGAAAATGATATTTTTGTGCAGCCTTCAAAAACTTAAAATTTCTTAAAAAAAAATTCAATGCGTGGATCGTAATTTTTCTTATATCGCGTCAAGATGCTCCAATCGACAAAAAGGAATGTTATCCGAAAGAAAATTCTATAGGGATTCTAAATCTGCAATCAGTTTTGCGATGCGATGGATACTTTTTGAGAAAATGATATTTTTGTGCAGCCTTCAAAAACTTAAAATTTCATAAAAAAAAATTCAACGCGTGGATCGTACTTTTTCTTATATCGCGCCAAGATGCTCCAATCGACAAAAGGTAATGTTATCCGAAAGAAAATTCCATGAGGATTCCAAATCTGCAATCCGTTTTTCGATGCGATGGATACTTTTTGAGAAAATGATATTTTTGTGCAGCCTTCAAAAACTTAAAATTTCTTAAAAAAATATTCAATGCGTGGATCGTAATTTTTCTTATATCGCGCCAAGATGCTCCAATCGATAAAAGGTTATGCCATCAAAAAAAAAAATTCATGAGGATTCCAAATCTGCAATCCGTTTTTCGATGCGATGGATACTTTTTGAGAAAATGATATTTTTGTGCAGCCTTCAAAAACTTAAAATTTCATAAAAAAAAATTCAATGCGTGGATCGTAATTTTTCTTATATCGCGCTAAGATGCTCCAATTGATAAAAGGTAAAGTTATCCGAAAGAAAATTCCATGAGGATTCCAAATCTGCAATCCGTTTTTCGATGCGATGGACACTTTTTGAGAAAATGATATTTTTGTGCAGCCTTCAAAACCTTAAAATTTCTTTAAAACAAAATTTCAATGCGTGGATCGTAATTTTTCTTTTATCTCGCCAAGATGCTCCAATCGATAAAAGGTAAGGTCATCAAAAAAAAAATTCATGAGGTTTCCAAATCTGCAATCCGTTTTGCGATGCGACGGATACTTTTTGAGAAAATGATATTTTTGTGCAGCCTTCAAAAACTTAAAATTTCTTAAAAAAATTCAATGCGTGGATCGTAATTTTTCTTATATCGCGCCAAGATGCTCCAATCGACAAAAGGTAATGCCGTCCAAAAAAAAATTTTATGAGGATTCCAAACCTGCAATCCGTTTTGCGATGCGACGGATACTTTTTGAGAAAATGATATTTTTGTGCAGCCTTCAAAAACTTAAAATTTCTTTAAAAAAAATTTCAATGCGTGGATCGTAATTTTTCTTTTATCTCGCCAAGATGCTCCAATCGACAAAAGGTTATGCCATCAAAAAAAAAAATTCATGAGGATTCCAAATCTGCAATCAGTTTTGCGATGCGACGGATACTTTTTGAGAAAATGATATTTTTGTGCAGCCTTCAAAAACTTAAAATTTCTTAAAAAAAAATCCTATTCGTGGATCGTAATTATTCTTATATCGCGCCAAGATGCTCCAATCGACAAAAGGTAATGTTATCCAAAAGAAAATTCCATGAGGATTCCAAATCTGCAATTTGTTTTGCGATGCGACGGACACTTTTTGAGAAAATGTTTTTTTTGTGCAGCCTTCAAAAACTTAAAATTTCTTTAAAAAAAATTTCAATGCGTGGATCGTAATTTTTCTTTTATCTCGCCAAGATGCTCCAATCGACAAAAGGTAATGCCGTCCAAAAAAAAATTTCATGAGGATTCCAAACCTGCAATCCGTTTTGCAATGCGACGGATACGTTTTGAGAAAATGATATTTTTGTGCAGCCTTCAAAAACTTAAAATTTCTTTAAAAAAAATTTCAATGCGTGGATCGTAATTTTTCTTTTATCTCGCCAAGATGCTCCAATCGACAAAAGGTAATCTCAGCCGAAAGGAAATTTTATGAGGATTCCAAATCTGCAATCCGTTTTGCGATGCGATGGATACTTTTTGAGAAAACGATATTTTTGTGCAGCCTTCAAAAACTTAAAATTTCTTTAAAAAAAATCCTATTCGTGGATCGTAATTATTCTTATATCGCGCCAAGATGCTCCAATCGACAAAAGGTAACGCCGTCCAAAAAAAAATTCCATGAGGATTCCAAACCTGCAATCCGTTTTGCGATGCAACTCACACTTTTTGAGAAAATGATATTTTTGTGCAGCCTTCAAAAACTTAAAATTTCTTTAAAAAAAATTTCAATGCGTGGATCGTAATTTTTATTTTATCTCGCCAAGATGCTCCAATCGACAAAAGGTTATGCCATCAAAAAAAAAAATCATGAGGATTCCAAATCTGCAATCCGTTTTTCGATGCGATGGATACTTTTTGAGAAAATGATATTTTTATGCAACCTTCAAAAACTTAAGATTTCTTAAAAAAATATTCAATGCGTGGATCGTAATTTTTCTTATATCGCGCCAAGATGCTCCAATCGACAAAAGGTTATGCCGTAAAAAAAAAATTCATGAGGATTCCAAATCTGCAATCCGTTTTTCGATGCGATGGATACTTTTTGAGAAAATGATATTTTTGTGCAGCCTTCAAAAACTTAAAATTTCTTAAAAAAAATCCTATTCGTGGATCGTAATTATTCTTATATCGCGCCAAGATGCTCCAATCGACAAAAGGTAATGTTATCCGAAAGAAAATTCCATGAGAATTCCAAATCTGCAATTCGTTTTGCGATGCAACTCACACTTTTTGAGAAAATGATATTTTTGTGCAGCCTTCAAAAACTTAAAATTTCTTTAAAAAAAATTTCAATGCGTGGATCGTAATTTTTCTTTTATCTCGCCAAGATGCTCCAATCGACAAAAGGTTATGCCATCAAAAAAAAAATTCATGAGGATTCCAAATCTGCAATCCGTTTTTCGATGCGATGGATACTTTTTGAGAAAATGATATTTTTGTGCAACCTTCAAAAACTTAAAATTGCTTTAAAAAAAATTTCAACGCGTGGATCGTACTTTATCTTCTATCTCGCCAAGATTCTCCAATCGACAGAAGGTAATGCCGTCCAAAAAAAAATTCCATGAGGATTCCAAATCTGCAATTCGTTTTGCGATGCGACGGACACTTTTTGAGAAAATGATATTTTTGTGCAGCCTTCAAAAACTTAAAATTTCTTTAAAAAAAAATTCAATGCGTAGATCGTAATTTTTCTTTTATCTCGCCAAGATGCTCCAATCGACAAGAGGTAATGTTATCCGAAAGAAAATTCCATGAGGATTCCAAATCTGCAATTCGTTTTGCGATGCAACTCACACTTTTTGAGAAAATGATATTTTTGTGCAGCCTTCAAGAACTTAAAATTTCTTTAAAAAAAATTTCAATGCGTGGATCGTAATTTTTCTTTTATCTCGCCAAGATGCTTCAATCGACAAAAGGTTATGCCATCAAAAAAAAAATTCATGAGGATTCCAAATCTGCAATCCGTTTTTCGATGCGATGGATACTTTTTGAGAAAACGATATTTTTGTGCAGCCTTCAAAAACTTAAAATTTCATAAAAAAAAATTCAACGCGTGGATCGTACTTTTTCTTATATCGCGCCAAGATGCTCCAATCGACAAAAGGTAATGTTATCCGAAAGAAAATTCCATGAGGATTCCAAATCTGCAATCCGTTTTGCGATGCGATGGATACATTTTGAGAAAATGATATTTTTGTGCAGCCTTCAAAAACTTAAAATTTCTTAAAAAAATATTCAATGCGTGGATCGTAATTTTTCTTATATCGCGCCCAAGATGCTCCAATCGATAAAAGGTTATGCCATCAAAAAAAAAAATTCATGAGGATTCCAAATCTGCAATCCGTTTTTCGATGCGATGGATACTTTTTGAGAAAATGATATTTTTGTGCAGCCTTCAAAAACTTAAAATTTCATAAAAAAAAATTCAAATGCGTGGATCGTAATTTTTCTTATATCGCGCTAAGATGCTCCAATCGATAAAAGGTAAAGTTATCCGAAAGAAAATTCCATGAGGATTCCAAATCTGCAATCCGTTTTTCGATGCGATGGACACTTTTTGAGAAAATGATATTTTTGTGCAGCCTTCAAAACCTTAAAATTTCTTTAAAACAAAATTTCAATGCGTGGATCGTAATTTTTCTTTTATCTCGCCAAGATGCTCCAATCGATAAAAGGTAAGGTCATCAAAAAAAAAAAATCATGAGGATTCCAAATCTGCAATCCGTTTTGCGATGCGACGGATACTTTTTGAGAAAATGATATTTTTGTGCAGCCTTCAAAAACTTAAAATTTCTTAAAAAAATTTAATGCGTGGATCGTAATTTTTCTTATATCGCGCCAAGATGCTCCAATCGACAAAAGGTAATGCCGTCCAAAAAAAAATTTTATGAGGATTCCAAACCTGCAATCCGTTTTGCGATGCGATGGATACTTTTTGAGAAAATGATATTTTTGTGCAGCCTTCAAAACTTAAAATTTCTTAAAAAAAATTCAATGCGTGGATCGTAATTTTTCTTATATCGCGTCAAGATGCTCCAATCGACAAAAAGGAATGTTATCCGAAAGAAAATTCTATAGGGATTCTAAATCTGCAATCAGTTTTTGCGATGCGATGGATACTTTTTGAGAAAATGATATTTTTGTGCAGCCTTCAAAAACTTAAAATTTCATAAAAAAAATTCAACGCGTGGATCGTACTTTTTCTTATATCGCGCCAAGATGCTCCAATCGACAAAAGGTAATGTTATCCGAAAGAAAATTCCATGAGGATTCCAAATCTGCAATCCGTTTTTTCGATGCGATGGATACTTTTTGAGAAAATGATATTTTTGTGCAGCCTTCAAAAACTTAAAATTTCTTAAAAAAAAATTCAATGCGTGGATCGTAATTTTTCTTATATCGCGTCAAGATGCTCCAATCGACAAAAAGGAATGTTATCCGAAAGAAAATTCTATAGGGATTCTAAATCTGCAATCAGTTTTGCGATGCGATGGATACTTTTGAGAAAATGATATTTTTGTGCAGCCTTCAAAAACTTAAAATTTCATAAAAAAAAATTCAACGCGTGGATCGTACTTTTTCTTATATCGCGCCAAGATGCTCCAATCGACAAAAGGTAATGTTATCCGAAAGAAAATTCCATGAGGATTCCAAATCTGCAATCCGTTTTTCGATGCGATGGATACTTTTTGAGAAAATGATATTTTTGTGCAGCCTTCAAAAACTTAAAATTTCTTAAAAAAATATTCAATGCGTGGATCGTAATTTTTCTTATATCGCGCCAAGATGCTCCAATCGATAAAAGGTTATGCCATCAAAAAAAAAATTCATGAGGATTCCAAATCTGCAATCCGTTTTTCGATGCGATGGATACTTTTTGAGAAAATGATATTTTTGTGCAGCCTTCAAAAACTTAAAATTTCATAAAAAAAAATTCAATGCGTGGATCGTAATTTTTCTTATATCGCGCTAAGATGCTCCAATTGATAAAAGGTAAAGTTATCCGAAAGAAAATTCCATGAGGATTCCAAATCTGCAATCCGTTTTTCGATGCGATGGACACTTTTTGAGAAAATGATATTTTTGTGCAGCCTTCAAACCTTAAAATTTCTTTAAAACAAAATTTCAATGCGTGGATCGTAATTTTTCTTTTATCTCGCCAAGATGCTCCAATCGATAAAAGGTAAGGTCATCAAAAAAAAAAATTCATGAGGTTTCCAAATCTGCAATCCGTTTTGCGATGCGACGGATACTTTTTGAGAAAATGATATTTTTGTGCAGCCTTCAAAAACTTAAAATTTCTTAAAAAAAATTCAATGCGTGGATCGTAATTTTTCTTATATCGCGCCAAGATGCTCCAATCGACAAAAGGTAATGCCGTCCAAAAAAAAATTTTATGAGGATTCCAAACCTGCAATCCGTTTTGCGATGCGACGGATACTTTTTGAGAAAATGATATTTTTGTGCAGCCTTCAAAAACTTAAAATTTCTTTAAAAAAAATTTCAATGCGTGGATCGTAATTTTTCTTTTATCTGCCAAGATGCTCCAATCGACAAAAGGTTATGCCATCAAAAAAAAAAATTCATGAGGATTCCAAATCTGCAATCAGTTTTGCGATGCGACGGATACTTTTTGAGAAAATGATATTTTTGTGCAGCCTTCAAAAACTTAAAATTTCTTAAAAAAAAAGTCCTATTCGTGGATCGTAATTATTCTTATATCGCGCCAAGATGCTCCAATCGACAAAAGGTAATGTTATCCAAAAGAAAATTCCATGAGGATTCCAAATCTGCAATTTGTTTTGCGATGCGACGGACACTTTTTGAGAAAATGTTTTTTTTGTGCAGCCTTCAAAAACTTAAAATTTCTTTAAAAAAAATTTCAATGCGTGGATCGTAATTTTTCTTTTATCTCGCCAAGATGCTCCAATCGACAAAAGGTAATGCCGTCCAAAAAAAAATTTCATGAGGATTCCAAACCTGCAATCCGTTTTGCAATGCGACGGATACGTTTTGAGAAAATGATATTTTTGTGCAGCCTTCAAAAACTTAAAATTTCTTTAAAAAAAATTTCAATGCGTGGATCGTAATTTTTCTTTTATCTCGCCAAGATGCTCCAATCGACAAAAGGTAATCTCAGCCGAAAGGAAATTTTATGAGGATTCCAAATCTGCAATCCGTTTTGCGATGCGATGGATACTTTTTGAGAAAACGATATTTTTGTGCAGCCTTCAAAAACTTAAAATTTCTTAAAAAAAAATCCTATTCGTGGAACGTAATTATTCTTATATCGCGCCAAGATGCTCCAATCGACAAAAGGTAACGCCGTCCAAAAAAAAATTCCATGAGGATTCCAAACCTGCAATCCGTTTTGCGATGCAACTCACACTTTTTGAGAAAATGATATTTTTGTGCAGCCTTCAAAAACTTAAAATTTCTTTAAAAAAAATTTCAATGCGTGGATCGTAATTTTTATTTTATCTCGCCAAGATGCTCCAATCGACAAAAGGTTATGCCATCAAAAAAAAAAATCATGAGGATTCCAAATCTGCAATCCGTTTTTCGATGCGATGGATACTTTTTGAGAAAATGATATTTTTATGCAACCTTCAAAAACTTAAGATTTCTTAAAAAAATATTCAATGCGTGGGTCGTAATTTTTCTTATATCGCGCCAAGATGCTCCAATCGACAAAAGGTTATGCCGTCAAAAAAAAATTCATGAGGATTCCAAATCTGCAATCCGTTTTTCGATGCGATGGATACTTTTTGAGAAAATGATATTTTTGTGCAGCCTTCAAAAACTTAAAATTTCTTAAAAAAAATCCTATTCGTGGATCGTAATTATTCTTATATCGCGCCAAGATGCTCCAATCGACAAAAGGTAATGTTATCCGAAAGAAAATTCCATGAGAATTCCAAATCTGCAATTCGTTTTGCGATGCAACTCACACTTTTTGAGAAAATGATATTTTTGTGCAGCCTTCAAAAACTTAAAATTTCTTTAAAAAAAATTTCAATGCGTGGATCGTAATTTTTCTTTTATCTCGCCAAGATGCTCCAATCGACAAAAGGTTATGCCGTCCAAAAAAAAATTCATGAGGATTCCAAATCTGCAATCCGTTTTTCGATGCGATGGATACTTTTTGAGAAAATGATATTTTTGTGCAACCTTCAAAAACTTAAAATTGCTTTAAAAAAAATTTCAACGCGTGGATCGTACTTTATCTTCTATCTCGCCAAGATTCTCCAATCGACAGAAGGTAATGCCGTCCAAAAAAAAATTCCATGAGGATTCCAAATCTGCAATTCGTTTTGCGATGCGACGGACACTTTTTGAGAAAATGATATTTTTGTGCAGCCTTCAAAAACTTAAAATTTCTTTAAAAAAAAATTCAATGCGTAGATCGTAATTTTTCTTTTATCTCGCCAAGATGCTCCAATCGACAAGAGGTAATGTTATCCGAAAGAAAATTCCATGAGGATTCCAAATCTGCAATTCGTTTTGCGATGCAACTCACACTTTTTGAGAAAATGATATTTTTGTGCAGCCTTCAAGAACTTAAAATTTCTTTAAAAAAAATTTCAATGCGTGGATCGTAATTTTTCTTTTATCTCGCCAAGATGCTTCAATCGACAAAAGGTTATGCCATCAAAAAAAAAATTCATGAGGATTCCAAATCTGCAATCCGTTTTTCGATGCGATGGATACTTTTTGAGAAAACGATATTTTTGTGCAGCCTTCAAAAACTTAAAATTTCATAAAAAAAAATTCAACGCGTGGATCGTACTTTTTCTTATATCGCGCCAAGATGCTCCAATCGACAAAAGGTAATGTTATCCGAAAGAAAATTCCATGAGGATTCCAAATCTGCAATCCGTTTTGCGATGCGATGGATACATTTTGAGAAAATGATATTTTTGTGCAGCCTTCAAAAACTTAAAATTTCTTAAAAAAATATTCAATGCGTGGATCGTAATTTTTCTTATATCGCGCCAAGATGCTCCAATCGATAAAAGGTTATGCCATCCAAAAAAAAATTCATGAGGATTCCAAATCTGCAATCCGTTTTGCGATGCGATGGATACTTTTTGAGAAAACGATATTTTTGTGCAGCCTTCAAAAACTTAAAATTTCTTAAAAAAATATTCAATGCGTGGATCGTAATTTTTCTTTTATCTCGCCAAGATGCTTCAATCGACAAAAGGTTATGCCATCAAAAAAAAAATTCATGAGGATTCCAAATCTGCAATCCGTTTTGCGATGCGATGGATACTTTTTGAGAAAATGATATTTTTGTGCAGCCTTCAAAAACTTAAAATTTCATAAAAAAAAATTCAATGCGTGGATCGTAATTTTTCTTATATCGCGCTAAGATGCTCCAATCGATAAAAGGTAAAGTTATCCGAAAGAAAATTCCATGAGGATTCCAAATCTGCAATCCGTTTTTCGATGCGATGGACACTTTTTGAGAAAATGATATTTTTGTGCAGCCTTCAAAACCTTAAAATTTCTTTAAAACAAAATTTCAATGCGTGGATCGTAATTTTTCTTTTATCTCGCCAAGATGCTCCAATCGATAAAAGGTAAGGTCATCAAAAAAAAAAATCATGAGGATTTCAAATCTGCAATCCGTTTTGCGATGCGACGGATACTTTTTGAGAAAATGATATTTTTGTGCAGCCTTCAAAAACTTAAAATTTCTTAAAAAAATTCAATGCGTGGATCGTAATTTTTCTTATATCGCGCCAAGATGCTCCAATCGACAAAAGGTAATGCCGTCCAAAAAAAAATTTTATGAGGATTCCAAACCTGCAATCCGTTTTGCGATGCGACGGATACTTTTTGAGAAAATGATATTTTTGTGCAGCCTTCAAAAACTTAAAATTTCTTAAAAAAAAGTCCTATTCGTGGATCGTAATTATTCTTATATCGCGCCAAGATGCTCCAATCGACAAAAGGTAATGTTATCCGAAAGAAAATTCCATGGGGATTCTAAATCTGCAATCAGTTTTGCGATGCGACGGATACTTTTTGAGAAAATGATATTTTTGTGCAGCCTTCAAAAACTTAAAATTTCTTAAAAAAAAAGTCCTATTCGTGGATGGTAATTATTCTTATATCGCGCCAAGATGCTCCAATCGACAAAAGGTAATGTTATCCAAAAGAAAATTCCATGAGGATTCCAAATCTGCAATTTGTTTTGCGATGCGACGGACACTTTTTGAGAAAATGTTTTTTTTGTGCAGCCTTCAAAAACTTAAAATTTCTTTAAAAAAAATTTCAATGCGTGGATCGTAATTTTTCTTTTATCTCGCCAAGATGCTCCAATCGACAAAAGGTAATGCCGTCCAAAAAAAAATTTCATGAGGATTCCAAACCTGCAATCCGTTTTGCAATGCGACGGATACGTTTTGAGAAAATGATATTTTTGTGCAGCCTTCAAAAACTTAAAATTTCTTTAAAAAAAATTTCAATGCGTGGATCGTAATTTTTCTTTTATCTCGCCAAGATGCTCCAATCGACAAAAGGTAATGCCGTCCAAAAAAAAATTTCACGAGGATTCCAAACCTGCAATCCGTTTTGCGATGCGACGGATACTTTTTGAGAAAATGATATTTTTGTGCAGCCTTCAAAAACTTAAAATTTCTTTAAAAAAAATTCAATGCGTGGATCGTAATTTTTCTTATATCGCGCCAAGATGCTCCAATCGACAAAAGGTAATGTTATCCGAAAGAAAATTCCATGGGGATTCTAAATCTGCAATCAGTTTTGCGATGCGACGGATACTTTTTTGAGAAAATGATATTTTTGTGCAGCCTTCAAAAACTAAAAATTTCATAAAAAAAAATTCAATGCGTAGATCGTAATTTTTCTTATATCGCGACAAGATGCTCCAATCGACAAAAGGTAATGTTATCTAAAAGAAAATTCCATGGGGATTCTAAATCTGCACTCAGTTTTGCGATGCGATGGATACTTTTTGAGAAAATGATATTTTTGTGCAGCCTTCAAAAACTTAAAATTTCTTTAAAAAAAATTTCAACGCTTGGATCGTACTTTTTCTTCTATCTCGCCAAGATGCTCCAATCGACAAAAAGTAATGCCGTCCAAAAAAAAAAATCACGAGGATTCCAAATCTGCAATCCGTTTTTCGATGCGATGGATACTTTTTGAGAAAATGATATTTTTGTGCAGCCTTCAAAAACTTAAAATTTCTTTAAAAAAAATTTCAACGCGTGGATCGTACTTTTTCTTCTATCTCGCCAAGATGCTCCAATCGACAAAAGGTAATGTTATCTAAAAGAAAATTCCATGGGGATTCTAAATCTGCAATCAGTTTTGCGATGCGACGGATACTTTTTGAAAAAATGATATTTTTGTGCAGCCTTCAAAAACTTAAAATTTTTTAAAAAAAAATCCTATTCGTGGATCGTAATTATTCTTATATCGCGCCAAGATGCTCCAATCGACAAAAGGTAATGTTATCCGAAAGAAAATTCCATGAGGATTCCAAATCTGCAATCCGTTTTTCGATGCGATGGATACTTTTTGAGAAAATGATATTTTTGTGCAGCCTTCAAAAACTTAAAATTTCTTAAAAAAATATTCAATGCGTGGATCGTAATTTTTCTTTTATCTCGCCAAGATGCTCCAATCGACAAAAGGTAATGTTATCCGAAAGAAAATTCCATGAGGATTCCAAATCTGCAATCCGTTTTTCGATGCGATGGATACTTTTTGAGAAAATGATATTTTTGTGCAGCCTTCAAAAACTTAAAATTTCTTAAAAAAATATTCAATGCGTGGATCGTAATTTTTCTTATATCGCGCCAAGATGCTCCAATCGATAAAAGGTTATGCCATCAAAAAAAAATTCATGAGGATTCCAAATCTGCAATCCGTTTTTCGATGCGATGGATACTTTTTGAGAAAATGATATTTTTGTGCAGCCTTCAAAAACTTAAAATTTCATAAAAAAAAATTCAATGCGTGGATCGTAATTTTTCTTATATCGCGCTAAGATGCTCCAATCGATAAAAGGTAAAGTTATCCGAAAGAAAATTCCATGAGGATTCCAAATCTGCAATCCGTTTTTCGATGCGATGGACACTTTTTGAGAAAATGATATTTTTGTGCAGCCTTCAAAACCTTAAAATTTCTTTAAAACAAAATTTCAATGCGTGGATCGTAATTTTTCTTTTATCTCGCCAAGATGCTCCAATCGATAAAAGGTAAGGTCATCAAAAAAAAAAATCATGAGGATTCCAAATCTGCAATCCGTTTTGCGATGCGACGGATACTTTTTGAGAAAATGATATTTTTGTGCAGCCTTCAAAAACTTAAAATTTCTTAAAAAAATTCAATGCGTGGATCGTAATTTTTCTTATATCGCGCCAAGATGCTCCAATCGACAAAAGGTAATGTTATCCGAAAGAAAATTCCATGGGGATTTTAAATCTGCAATCAGTTTTGCGATGCGACGGATACTTTTTTGAGAAAATGATATTTTTGTGCAGCCTTCAAAAACTAAAAATTTCATAAAAAAAAATTCAATGCGTAGATCGTAATTTTTCTTATATCGCGACAAGATGCTCCAATCGACAAAAGGTAATGTTATCTAAAAGAAAATTCCATGGGGATTCTAAATCTGCACTCAGTTTTGCGATGCGATGGATACTTTTTGAGAAAATGATATTTTTGTGCAGCCTTCAAAAACTTAAAATTTCTTTAAAAAAAATTTCAACGCTTGGATCGTACTTTTTCTTCTATCTCGCCAAGATGCTCCAATCGACAAAAAGTAATGCCGTCCAAAAAAAAAAATCACGAGGATTCCAAATCTGCAATCCGTTTTTCGATGCGATGGATACTTTTTGAGAAAATGATATTTTTGTGCAGCCTTCAAAAACTTAAAATTTCTTTAAAAAAAATTTCAACGCGTGGATCGTACTTTTTCTTCTATCTCGCCAAGATGCTCCAATCGACAAAAGGTAATGTTATCTAAAAGAAAATTCCATGGGGATTCTAAATCTGCAATCAGTTTTGCGATGCGACGGATACTTTTTGAAAAAATGATATTTTTGTGCAGCCTTCAAAAACTTAAAATTTTTTAAAAAAAAATCCTATTCGTGGATCGTAATTATTCTTATATCGCGCCAAGATGCTCCAATCGACAAAAGGTAATGTTATCCGAAAGAAAATTCCATGAGGATTCCAAATCTGCAATCCGTTTTTCGATGCGATGGATACTTTTTGAGAAAATGATATTTTTGTGCAGCCTTCAAAAACTTAAAATTTCTTTAAAAAAAATTTAAATGCGTGGATCGTAATTTTTCTTATATCGCGTCAAGATGATCCAATCGACAAAAGGTAATGTTATCCGAAAGAAAATTCCATGAGGATTCCAAATCTGCAATCCGTTTTTCGATGCGATGGATACTTTTTGAGAAAATGATATTTTTGTGCAGCCTTCAAAAACTTAAAATTTCTTAAAAAAATATTCAATGCGTGGATCGTAATTTTTCTTATATCGCGCCAAGATGCTCCAATCGATAAAAGGTTATGCCATAAAAAAAAATTCATGAGGATTCCAAATCTGCAATCCGTTTTTCGATGCGATGGATACTTTTTGAGAAAATGATATTTTTGTGCAGCCTTCAAAAACTTAAAATTTCATAAAAAAAAATTCAATGCGTGGATCGTAATTTTTCTTATATCGCGCTAAGATGCTCCAATCGATAAAAGGTAAAGTTATCCGAAAGAAAATTCCATGAGGATTCCAAATCTGCAATCCGTTTTTCGATGCGATGGACACTTTTTGAGAAAATGATATTTTTGTGCAGCCTTCAAAACCTTAAAATTTCTTTAAAACAAAATTTCAATGCGTGGATCGTAATTTTTCTTTTATCTCGCCAAGATGCTCCAATCGACAAAAGGTAATGCCATAAAAAAAAATTCATGAGGATTCCAAATCTGCAATCCGTTTTTCGATGCGATGGATACTTTTTGAGAAAATGATATTTTTGTGCAGCCTTCAAAAACTTAAAATTTCATAAAAAAAAATTCAATGCGTGGATCGTAATTTTTCTTATATCGCGCTAAGATGCTCCAATCGATAAAAGGTAAAGTTATCCGAAAGAAAATTCCATGAGGATTCCAAATCTGCAATCCGTTTTTCGATGCGATGGACACTTTTTGAGAAAATGATATTTTTGTGCAGCCTTCAAAACCTTAAAATTTCTTTAAAACAAAATTTCAATGCGTGGATCGTAATTTTTCTTTTATCTCGCCAAGATGCTCCAATCGATAAAAGGTAAGGTCATCAAAAAAAAAAATCATGAGGATTCCAAACCTGCAATCCGTTTTGCGATGCGACGGATACTTTTTGAGAAAATGATATTTTTGTGCAGCCTTCAAAAACTTAAAATTTCCTAAAAAAATATTCAATGCGTGGATCGTAATTTTTCTTATATCGCGCCAAGATGCTCCAATCGACAATAGGTAATGTTATCCGAAAGAAAATTCCATGGGGATTCTAAATCTGCAATCAGTTTTGCGATGCGACGGATACTTTTTGAGAAAATGATATTTTTGTGCAGCCTTCAAAAACTTAAAATTTCTTAAAAAAAAGTCCTATTCGTGGATCGTAATTATTCTTATATCGCGCCAAGATGCTCCAATCGACAAAAGGTAATGTTATCCAAAAGAAAATTCCATGAGGATTCCAAATCTGCAATTTGTTTTGCGATGCGACGGACACTTTTTGAGAAAATGTTTTTTTTGTGCAGCCTTCAAAAACTTAAAATTTCTTTAAAAAAAATGTCAATGCGTGGATCGTAATTTTTCTTTTATCTCGCCAAGATGCTCCAATCGACAAAAGGTAATGCCGTCCAAAAAAAAATTTCATGAGGATTCCAAACCTGCAATCCGTTTTGCGATGCGACGGATACTTTTTGAGAAAATGATATTTTTGTGCAGCCTTCAAAAACTTAAAATTTCTTTAAAAAAAATTTCAATGCGTGGATCGTAATTTTTCTTTTATCTCGCCAAGATGCTCCAATCGACAAAAGGTAATGCCGTCCAAAAAAAAATTTCACGAGGATTCCAAACCTGCAATCCGTTTTGCGATGCGACGGATACTTTTTGAGAAAATGATATTTTTGTGCAGCCTTCAAAAACTTAAAATTTCTTTAAAAAAAATTCAATGCGTGGATCGTAATTTTTCTTATATCGCGCCAAGATGCTCCAATCGACAAAAGGTAATGTTATCCGAAAGAAAATTCCATTTGGATTCTAAATCTGCAATCAGTTTTGCGATGCGACGGATACTTTTTTGAGAAAATGATATTTTTGTGCAGCCTTCAAAAACTAAAAATTTCATAAAAAAAAATTCAATGCGTAGATCGTAATTTTTCTTATATCGCGACAAGATGCTCCAATCGACAAAAGGTAATGTTATCTAAAAGAAAATTCCATGGGGATTCTAAATCTGCACTCAGTTTTGCGATGCGATGGATACTTTTTGAGAAAATGATATTTTTGTGCAGCCTTCAAAAACTTAAAATTTCTTTAAAAAAAATTTCAACGCTTGGATCGTACTTTTTCTTCTATCTCGCCAAGATGCTCCAATCGACAAAAAGTAATGCCGTCCAAAAAAAAAAATCACGAGGATTCCAAATCTGCAATCCGTTTTTCGATGCGATGGATACTTTTTGAGAAAATGATATTTTTGTGCAGCCTTCAAAAACTTAAAATTTCTTTAAAAAAAATTTCAACGCGTGGATCGTACTTTTTCTTCTATCTCGCCAAGATGCTCCAATCGACAAAAGGTAATGTTATCTAAAAGAAAATTCCATGGGGATTCTAAATCTGCAATCAGTTTTGCGATGCGACGGATACTTTTTGAAAAAATGATATTTTTGTGCAGCCTTCAAAAACTTAAAATTTTTAAAAAAAAAATCCTATTCGTGGATCGTAATTATTCTTATATCGCGCCAAGATGCTCCAATCGACAAAAGGTAATGTTATCCGAAAGAAAATTCCATGAGGATTCCAAATCTGCAATCCGTTTTTCGATGCGATGGATACTTTTTGAGAAAATGATATTTTTGTGCAGCCTTCAAAAACTTAAAATTTCTTAAAAAAATATTCAATGCGTGGATCGTAATTTTTCTTTTATCTCGCCAAGATGCTCCAATCGACAAAAGGTAATGTTATCCGAAAGAAAATTCCATGAGGATTCCAAATCTGCAATCCGTTTTTCGATGCGATGGATACTTTTTGAGAAAATGATATTTTTGTGCAGCCTTCAAAAACTTAAAATTTCTTTAAAAAATATTCAATGCGTGGATCGTAATTTTTCTTATATCGCGCCAAGATGCTCCAATCGATAAAAGGTTATGCCATCAAAAAAAAATTCATGAGGATTCCAAATCTGCAATCCGTTTTTCGATGCGATGGATACTTTTTGAGAAAATGATATTTTTGTGCAGCCTTCAAAAACTTAAAATTTCATAAAAAAAAATTCAATGCGTGGATCGTAATTTTTCTTATATCGCGCTAAGATGCTCCAATCGATAAAAGGTAAAGTTATCCGAAAGAAAATTCCATGAGGATTCCAAATCTGCAATCCGTTTTTCGATGCGATGGACACTTTTTGAGAAAATGATATTTTTGTGCAGCCTTCAAAACCTTAAAATTTCTTTAAAACAAAATTTCAATGCGTGGATCGTAATTTTTCTTTTATCTCGCCAAGATGCTCCAATCGATAAAAGGTAAGGTCATCAAAAAAAAAAATCATGAGGATTCCAAATCTGCAATCCGTTTTGCGATGCGACGGATACTTTTTGAGAAAATGATATTTTTGTGCAGCCTTCAAAAACTTAAAATTTCTTAAAAAAATTCAATGCGTGGATCGTAATTTTTCTTATATCGCGCCAAGATGCTCCAATCGACAAAAGGTAATGCCGTCCAAAAAAAAATTTTATGAGGATTCCAAACCTGCAATCCGTTTTGCGATGCGGTGGATACGTTTTGAGAAAACGATATTTTTGTGCAGCCTTCAAAAACTTACAATTTCTTTAAAAAAAATCCTATTCGTGGATCGTAATTATTCTTATATCACGCCAAGATGCTCCAATCGACAAAAGGTAATGTTATCCGAAAGAAAATTCCATGAGGATTCCAAATCTGCAATTCGTTTTGCGATGCAGCTCACACTTTTTGAGAAAATGATATTTTTGTGCAGCCTTCAAAAACTTAAAATTTCCTAAAAAAATATTCAATGCGTGGATCGTAATTTTTCTTATATCGCGCCAAGATGCTCCAATCGACAAAAGGTAATGTTATCCGAAAGAAAATTCCATGAGGATTCCAAATCTGCAATCCGTTTTTCGATGCGATGGATACTTTTTGAGAAAATGATATTTTTGTGCAGCCTTCAAAAACTTAAAATTTCTTAAAAAAATATTCAATGCGTGGATCGTAATTTTTCTTATATCGCGCCAAGATGCTCCAATCGATAAAAGGTTATGCCATCAAAAAAAAATTCATGAGGATTCCAAATCTGCAATCCGTTTTTCGATGCGATGGATACTTTTTGAGAAAATGATATTTTTGTGCAGCCTTCAAAAACTTAAAATTTCTTAAAAAAATATTCAATGCGTGGATCGTAATTATTCTTATATCGCGCCAAGATGCTCCAATCGACAAAAGGTAATGTTATCCAAAAGAAAATTCCATGAGGATTCCAAATCTGCAATTTGTTTTGCGATGCGACGGACACTTTTTGAGAAAATGTTTTTTTTGTGCAGCCTTCAAAAACTTAAAATTTCTTTAAAAAAAATGTCAATGCGTGGATCGTAATTTTTCTTTTATCTCGCCAAGATGCTCCAATCGACAAAAGGTAATGCCGTCCAAAAAAAAATTTCATGAGGATTCCAAACCTGCAATCCGTTTTGCGATGCGACGGATACTTTTTGAGAAAATGATATTTTTGTGCAGCCTTCAAAAACTTAAAATTTCTTTAAAAAAAATATTCAATGCGTGGATCGTAATTTTTCTTATATCGCGCCAAGATGCTCCAATCGACAATAGGTAATGTTATCCGAAAGAAAATTCCATGGGGATTCTAAATCTGCAATCAGTTTTGCGATGCGACGGATACTTTTTGAAAAAATGATATTTTTGTGCAGCCTTCAAAAACTTAAAATTTTTTAAAAAAAAATCCTATTCGTGGATCGTAATTATTCTTATATCGCGCCAAGATGCTCCAATCGACAAAAGGTAATGTTATCCGAAAGAAAATTCCATGAGGATTCCAAATCTGCAATCCGTTTTTCGATGCGATGGATACTTTTTGAGAAAATGATATTTTTGTGCAGCCTTCAAAAACTTAAAATTTCTTAAAAAAATTCAATGCGTGGATCGTAATTTTTCTTATATCGCGCCAAGATGCTCCAATCGACAAAAGGTAATGCCGTCCAAAAAAAAATTTTATGAGGATTCCAAACCTGCAATCCGTTTTGCGATGCGACGGATACTTTTTGAGAAAATGATATTTTTGTGCAGCCTTCAAAAACTTAAAATTTCCTCAAAAAATATTCAATGCGTGGATCGTAATTTTTCTTATATCGCGCCAAGATGCTCCAATCGACAATAGGTAATGTTATCCGAAAGAAAATTCCATGGGGATTCTAAATCTGCAATCAGTTTTGCGATGCGACGGATACTTTTTGAGAAAATGATATTTTTGTGCAGCCTTCAAAAACTTAAAATTTCTTAAAAAAAAGTCCTATTCGTGGATCGTAATTATTCTTATATCGCGCCAAGATGCTCCAATCGACAAAAGGTAATGTTATCCAAAAGAAAATTCCATGAGGATTCCAAATCTGCAATTTGTTTTGCGATGCGACGGACACTTTTTGAGAAAATGTTTTTTTTGTGCAGCCTTCAAAAACTTAAAATTTCTTTAAAAAAAATGTCAATGCGTGGATCGTAATTTTTCTTTTATCTCGCCAAGATGCTCCAATCGACAAAAGGTAATGCCGTCCAAAAAAAAATTTCATGAGGATTCCAAACCTGCAATCCGTTTTGCGATGCGACGGATACTTTTTGAGAAAATGATATTTTTGTGCAGCCTTCAAAAACTTAAAATTTCTTTAAAAAAAATTTCAATGCGTGGATCGTAATTTTTCTTTTATCTCGCCAAGATGCTCCAATCGACAAAAGGTAATGCCGTCCAAAAAAAAATTTCACGAGGATTCCAAACCTGCAATCCGTTTTGCGATGCGACGGATACTTTTTGAGAAAATGATATTTTTGTGCAGCCTTCAAAAACTTAAAATTTCTTAAAAAAAAATTCAATGCGTGGATCGTAATTTTTCTTATATCGCGCCAAGATGCTCCAATCGACAAAAGGTAATGTTATCCGAAAGAAAATTCCATGGGGATTCTAAATCTGCAATCAGTTTTGCGATGCGACGGATACTTTTTTGAGAAAATGATATTTTTGTGCAGCCTTCAAAAACTAAAAATTTCATAAAAAAAAATTCAATGCGTAGATCGTAATTTTTCTTATATCGCGACAAGATGCTCCAATCGACAAAAGGTAATGTTATCTAAAAGAAAATTCCATGGGGATTCTAAATCTGCACTCAGTTTTGCGATGCGATGGATACTTTTTGAGAAAATGATATTTTTGTGCAGCCTTCAAAAACTTAAAATTTCTTTAAAAAAAATTTCAACGCTTGGATCGTACTTTTTCTTCTATCTCGCCAAGATGCTCCAATCGACAAAAAGTAATGCCGTCCAAAAAAAAAAATCACGAGGATTCCAAATCTGCAATCCGTTTTTCGATGCGATGGATACTTTTTGAGAAAATGATATTTTTGTGCAGCCTTCAAAAACTTAAAATTTCTTTAAAAAAAATTTCAACGCGTGGATCGTACTTTTTCTTCTATCTCGCCAAGATGCTCCAATCGACAAAAGGTAATGTTATCTAAAAGAAAATTCCATGGGGATTCTAAATCTGCAATCAGTTTTGCGATGCGACGGATACTTTTTGAAAAAATGATATTTTTGTGCAGCCTTCAAAAACTTAAAATTTTTAAAAAAAAAATCCTATTCGTGGATCGTAATTATTCTTATATCGCGCCAAGATGCTCCAATCGACAAAAGGTAATGCTATCCGAAAGAAAATTCCATGAGGATTCCAAATCTGCAATCCGTTTTTCGATGCGATGGATACTTTTTGAGAAAATGATATTTTTGTGCAGCCTTCAAAAACTTAAAATTTCTTAAAAAAATATTCAATGCGTGGATCGTAATTTTTCTTTTATCTCGCCAAGATGCTCCAATCGACAAAAGGTAATGTTATCCGAAAGAAAATTCCATGAGGATTCCAAATCTGCAATCCGTTTTTCGATGCGATGGATACTTTTTGAGAAAATGATATTTTTGTGCAGCCTTCAAAAACTTAAAATTTCTTTAAAAAATATTCAATGCGTGGATCGTAATTTTTCTTATATCGCGCCAAGATGCTCCAATCGATAAAAGGTTACGCCATCAAAAAAAAATTCATGAGGATTCCAAATCTGCAATCCGTTTTTCGATGCGATGGATACTTTTTGAGAAAATGATATTTTTGTGCAGCCTTCAAAAACTTAAAATTTCATAAAAAAAAATTCAATGCGTGGATCGTAATTTTTCTTATATCGCGCTAAGATGCTCCAATCGATAAAAGGTAAAGTTATCCGAAAGAAAATTCCATGAGGATTCCAAATCTGCAATCCGTTTTTCGATGCGATGGACACTTTTTGAGAAAATGATATTTTTGTGCAGCCTTCAAAACCTTAAAATTTCTTTAAAACAAAATTTCAATGCGTGGATCGTAATTTTTCTTTTATCTCGCCAAGATGCTCCAATCGATAAAAGGTAAGGTCATCAAAAAAAAAAATCATGAGGATTCCAAATCTGCAATCCGTTTTGCGATGCGACGGATACTTTTTGAGAAAATGATATTTTTGTGCAGCCTTCAAAAACTTAAAATTTCTTAAAAAAATTCAATGCGTGGATCGTAATTTTTCTTATATCGCGCCAAGATGCTCCAATCGACAAAAGGTAATGCCGTCCAAAAAAAAATTTTATGAGGATTCCAAACCTGCAATCCGTTTTGCGATGCGGTGGATACGTTTTGAGAAAACGATATTTTTGTGCAGCCTTCAAAAACTTACAATTTCTTTAAAAAAAATCCTATTCGTGGATCGTAATTATTCTTATATCGCGCCAAGATGCTCCAATCGACAAAAGGTAATGTTATCCGAAAGAAAATTCCATGAGGATTCCAAATCTGCAATTCGTTTTGCGATGCAGCTCACACTTTTTGAGAAAATGATATTTTTGTGCAGCCTTCAAAAACTTAAAATTTCCTAAAAAAATATTCAATGCGTGGATCGTAATTTTTCTTATATCGCGCCAAGATGCTCCAATCGACAAAAGGTAATGTTATCCGAAAGAAAATTCCATGAGGATTCCAAATCTGCAATCCGTTTTTCGATGCGATGGATACTTTTTGAGAAAATGATATTTTTGTGCAGCCTTCAAAAACTTAAAATTTCTTAAAAAAATATTCAATGCGTGGATCGTAATTTTTCTTATATCGCGCCAAGATGCTCCAATCGATAAAAGGTTATGCCATCAAAAAAAAATTCATGAGGATTCCAAATCTGCAATCCGTTTTTCGATGCGATGGATACTTTTTGAGAAAATGATATTTTTGTGCAGCCTTCAAAAACTTAAAATTTCTTAAAAAAATATTCAATGCGTGGATCGTAATTATTCTTATATCGCGCCAAGATGCTCCAATCGACAAAAGGTAATGTTATCCAAAAGAAAATTCCATGAGGATTCCAAATCTGCAATTTGTTTTGCGATGCGACGGACACTTTTTGAGAAAATGTTTTTTTTGTGCAGCCTTCAAAAACTTAAAATTTCTTTAAAAAAAATGTCAATGCGTGGATCGTAATTTTTCTTTTATCTCGCCAAGATGCTCCAATCGACAAAAGGTAATGCCGTCCAAAAAAAAATTTCATGAGGATTCCAAACCTGCAATCCGTTTTGCGATGCGACGGATACTTTTTGAGAAAATGATATTTTTGTGCAGCCTTCAAAAACTTAAAATTTCTTTAAAAAAAATTTCAATGCGTGGATCGTAATTTTTCTTTTATCTCGCCAAGATGCTCCAATCGACAAAAGGTAATGCCGTCCAAAAAAAAATTTCACGAGGATTCCAAACCTGCAATCCGTTTTGCGATGCGACGGATACTTTTTGAGAAAATGATATTTTTGTGCAGCCTTCAAAAACTTAAAATTTCTTTAAAAAAAATTCAATGCGTGGATCGTAATTATTCTTATATCGCGCCAAGATGCTCCAATCGACAAAAGGTAATGTTATCCAAAAGAAAATTCCATGAGGATTCCAAATCTGCAATTTGTTTTGCGATGCGACGGACACTTTTTGAGAAAATGTTTTTTTTGTGCAGCCTTCAAAAACTTAAAATTTCTTTAAAAAAAATGTCAATGCGTGGATCGTAATTTTTCTTTTATCTCGCCAAGATGCTCCAATCGACAAAAGGTAATGCCGTCCAAAAAAAAATTTCATGAGGATTCCAAACCTGCAATCCGTTTTGCGATGCGACGGATACTTTTTGAGAAAATGATATTTTTGTGCAGCCTTCAAAAACTTAAAATTTCTTTAAAAAAAATTTCAATGCGTGGATCGTAATTTTTCTTTTATCTCGCCAAGATGCTCCAATCGACAAAAGGTAATGCCGTCCAAAAAAAAATTTCACGAGGATTCCAAACCTGCAATCCGTTTTGCGATGCGACGGATACTTTTTGAGAAAATGATATTTTTGTGCAGCCTTCAAAAACTTAAAATTTCTTTAAAAAAAATTCAATGCGTGGATCGTAATTTTTCTTTTATCTCGCCAAGATGCTCCAATCGATAAAAGGTAAGGTCATCAAAAAAAAAAATCATGAGGATTCCAAATCTGCAATCCGTTTTGCGATGCGACGGATACTTTTTGAGAAAATTATATTTTTGTGCAGCCTTCAAAAACTTAAAATTTCTTAAAAAAATTCAATGCGTGGATCGTAATTTTTCTTATATCGCGCCAAGATGCTCCAATCGACAAAAGGTAATGCCGTCCAAAAAAAAATTTTATGAGGATTCCAAACCTGCAATCCGTTTTGCGATGCGACGGATACTTTTTGAGAAAATGATATTTTTGTGCAGCCTTCAAAAACTTAAAATTTCCTAAAAAAATATTCAATGCGTGGATCGTAATTTTTCTTATATCGCGCCAAGATGCTCCAATCGACAAAAGGTAATGTTATCCGAAAGAAAATTCCATGGGGATTCTAAATCTGCAATCAGTTTTGCGATGCGACGGATACTTTTTGAGAAAATGATATTTTTGTGCAGCCTTCAAAAACTTAAAATTTCTTAAAAAAAAGTCCTATTCGTGGATCGTAATTATTCTTATATCGCGCCAAGATGCTCCAATCGACAAAAGGTAATGTTATCCAAAAGAAAATTCCATGAGGATTCCAAATCTGCAATTTGTTTTGCGATGCGACGGACACTTTTTGAGAAAATGTTTTTTTTGTGCAGCCTTCAAAAACTTAAAATTTCTTTAAAAAAAATGTCAATGCGTGGATCGTAATTTTTCTTTTATCTCGCCAAGATGCTCCAATCGACAAAAGGTAATGCCGTCCAAAAAAAAATTTCATGAGGATTCCAAACCTGCAATCCGTTTTGCGATGCGACGGATACTTTTTGAGAAAATGATATTTTTGTGCAGCCTTCAAAAACTTAAAATTTCTTTAAAAAAAATTTCAATGCGTGGATCGTAATTTTTCTTTTATCTCGCCAAGATGCTCCAATCGACAAAAGGTAATGCCGTCCAAAAAAAAATTTCACGAGGATTCCAAACCTGCAATCCGTTTTGCGATGCGACGGATACTTTTTGAGAAAATGATATTTTTGTGCAGCCTTCAAAAACTTAAAATTTCTTTAAAAAAAATTCAATGCGTGGATCGTAATTTTTCTTATATCGCGCCAAGATGCTCCAATCGACAAAAGGTAATGTTATCCGAAAGAAAATTCCATGGGGATTCTAAATCTGCAATCAGTTTTGCGATGCGACGGATACTTTTTTGAGAAAATGATATTTTTGTGCAGCCTTCAAAAACTAAAAATTTCATAAAAAAAAATTCAATGCGTAGATCGTAATTTTTCTTATATCGCGCCAAGATGCTCCAATCGACAAAAGGTAATGTTATCCAAAAGAAAATTCCATGAGGATTCCAAATCTGCAATTTGTTTTGCGATGCGACGGACACTTTTTGAGAAAATGTTTTTTTTGTGCAGCCTTCAAAAACTTAAAATTTCTTAAAAAAAAGTCCTATTCGTGGATCGTAATTATTCTTATATCGCGCCAAGATGCTCCAATCGACAAAAGGTAATGTTATCCGAAAGAAAATTCCATGAGGATTCCAAATCTGCAATCCGTTTTTCGATGCGATGGATACTTTTTGAGAAAATGATATTTTTGTGCAGCCTTCAAAAACTTAAAATTTCTTAAAAAAATATTCAATGCGTGGATCGTAATTTTTCTTTTATCTCGCCAAGATGCTCCAATCGACAAAAGGTAATGTTATCCGAAAGAAAATTCCATGAGGATTCCAAATCTGCAATCCGTTTTTCGATGCGATGGATACTTTTTGAGAAAATGATATTTTTGTGCAGCCTTCAAAAACTTAAAATTTATTAAAAAAATATTCAATGCGTGGATCGTAATTTTTCTTATATCGCGCCAAGATGCTCCAATCGATAAAAGGTTATGCCATCAAAAAAAAATTCATGAGGATTCCAAATCTGCAATCCGTTTTTCGATGCGATGGATACTTTTTGAGAAAATGATATTTTTGTGCAGCCTTCAAAAACTTAAAATTTCATAAAAAAAAATTCAATGCGTGGATCGTAAGTTTTCTTATATCGCGCTAAGATGCTCCAATCGATAAAAGGTAAAGTTATCCGAAAGAAAATTCCATGAGGATTCCAAATCTGCAATCCGTTTTTCGATGCGATGGACACTTTTTGAGAAAATGATATTTTTGTGCAGCCTTCAAAACCTTAAAATTTCTTTAAAACAAAATTTCAATGCGTGGATCGTAATTTTTCTTTTATCTCGCCAAGATGCTCCAATCGATAAAAGGTAAGGTCATCAAAAAAAAAAATCATGAGGATTCCAAATCTGCAATCCGTTTTGCGATGCGACGGATACTTTTTGAGAAAATGATATTTTTGTGCAGCCTTCAAAAACTTAAAATTTCTTAAAAAAATTCAATGCGTGGATCGTAATTTTTCTTATATCGCGCCAAGATGCTCCAATCGACAAAAGGTAATGCCGTCCAAAAAAAAATTTTATGAGGATTCCAAACCTGCAATCCGTTTTGCGATGCGACGGATACTTTTTGAGAAAATGATATTTTTGTGCAGCCTTCAAAAACTTAAAATTTCCTAAAAAAATATTCAATGCGTGGATCGTAATTTTTCTTATATCGCGCCAAGATGCTCCAATCGACAAAAGGTAATGTTATCCGAAAGAAAATTCCATGGGGATTCTAAATCTGCAATCAGTTTTGCGATGCGACGGATACTTTTTGAGAAAATGATATTTTTGTGCAGCCTTCAAAAACTTAAAATTTCTTAAAAAAAAGTCCTATTCGTGGATCGTAATTATTCTTATATCGCGCCAAGATGCTCCAATCGACAAAAGGTAATGTTATCCAAAAGAAAATTCCATGAGGATTCCAAATCTGCAATTTGTTTTGCGATGCGACGGACACTTTTTGAGAAAATGTTTTTTTTGTGCAGCCTTCAAAAACTTAAAATTTCTTTAAAAAAAATGTCAATGCGTGGATCGTAATTTTTCTTTTATCTCGCCAAGATGCTCCAATCGACAAAAGGTAATGCCGTCCAAAAAAAAATTTCATGAGGATTCCAAACCTGCAATCCGTTTTGCGATGCGACGGATACTTTTTGAGAAAATGATATTTTTGTGCAGCCTTCAAAAACTTAAAATTTCTTTAAAAAAAATTCAATGCGTGGATCGTAATTTTTCTTATATCGCGCCAAGATGCTCCAATCGACAAAAGGTAATGTTATCCGAAAGAAAATTCCATGGGGATTCTAAATCTGCAATCAGTTTTGCGATGCGACGGATACTTTTTTGAGAAAATGATATTTTTGTGCAGCCTTCAAAAACTTAAAATTTCATAAAAAAAAATTCAATGCGTAGATCGTAATTTTTCTTATATCGCGACAAGATGCTCCAATCGACAAAAGGTAATGTTATCTAAAAGAAAATTCCATGGGGATTCTAAATCTGCACTCAGTTTTGCGATGCGATGGATACTTTTTGAGAAAATGATATTTTTGTGCAGCCTTCAAAAACTTAAAATTTCTTTAAAAAAAATTTCAACGCTTGGATCGTACTTTTTCTTCTATCTCGCCAAGATGCTCCAATCGACAAAAAGTAATGCCGTCCAAAAAAAAAAATCACGAGGATTCCAAATCTGCAATCCGTTTTTCGATGCGATGGATACTTTTTGAGAAAATGATATTTTTGTGCAGCCTTCAAAAACTTAAAATTTCTTTAAAAAAAATTTCAACGCGTGGATCGTACTTTTTCTTCTATCTCGCCAAGATGCTCCAATCGACAAAAGGTAATGTTATCTAAAAGAAAATTCCATGGGGATTCTAAATCTGCAATCAGTTTTGCGATGCGACGGATACTTTTTGAAAAAATGATATTTTTGTGCAGCCTTCAAAAACTTAAAATTTTTTAAAAAAAAATCCTATTCGTGGATCGTAATTATTCTTATATCGCGCCAAGATGCTCCAATCGACAAAAGGTAATGTTATCCGAAAGAAAATTCCATGAGGATTCCAAATCTGCAATCCGTTTTTCGATGCGATGGATACTTTTTGAGAAAATGATATTTTTGTGCAGCCTTCAAAAACTTAAAATTTCTTAAAAAAATATTCAATGCGTGGATCGTAATTTTTCTTTTATCTCGCCAAGATGCTCCAATCGACAAAAGGTAATGTTATCCGAAAGAAAATTCCATGAGGATTCCAAATCTGCAATCCGTTTTTCGATGCGATGGATACTTTTTGAGAAAATGATATTTTTGTGCAGCCTTCAAAAACTTAAAATTTCTTAAAAAAATATTCAATGCGTGGATCGTAATTTTTCTTATATCGCGCCAAGATGCTCCAATCGATAAAAGGTTATGCCATCAAAAAAAAATTCATGAGGATTCCAAATCTGCAATCCGTTTTTCGATGCGATGGATACTTTTTGAGAAAATGATATTTTTGTGCAGCCTTCAAAAACTTAAAATTTCATAAAAAAAAATTCAATGCGTGGATCGTAATTTTTCTTATATCGCGCTAAGATGCTCCAATCGATAAAAGGTAAAGTTATCCGAAAGAAAATTCCATGAGGATTCCAAATCTGCAATCCGTTTTTCGATGCGATGGACACTTTTTGAGAAAATGATATTTTTGTGCAGCCTTCAAAACCTTAAAATTTCTTTAAAACAAAATTTCAATGCGTGGATCGTAATTTTTCTTTTATCTCGCCAAGATGCTCCAATCGACAAAAGGTAATGTTATCCAAAAGAAAATTCCATGAGGATTCCAAATCTGCAATTTGTTTTGCGATGCGACGGACACTTTTTGAGAAAATGTTTTTTTTGTGCAGCCTTCAAAAACTTAAAATTTCTTTAAAAAAAATGTCAATGCGTGGATCGTAATTTTTCTTTTATCTCGCCAAGATGCTCCAATCGACAAAAGGTAATGCCGTCCAAAAAAAAATTTCATGAGGATTCCAAACCTGCAATCCGTTTTGCGATGCGACGGATACTTTTTGAGAAAATGATATTTTTGTGCAGCCTTCAAAAACTTAAAATTTCTTTAAAAAAAATTCAATGCGTGGATCGTAATTTTTCTTATATCGCGCCAAGATGCTCCAATCGACAAAAGGTAATGTTATCCGAAAGAAAATTCCATGGGGATTCTAAATCTGCAATCAGTTTTGCGATGCGACGGATACTTTTTTGAGAAAATGATATTTTTGTGCAGCCTTCAAAAACTTAAAATTTCATAAAAAAAAATTCAATGCGTAGATCGTAATTTTTCTTATATCGCGACAAGATGCTCCAATCGACAAAAGGTAATGTTATCTAAAAGAAAATTCCATGGGGATTCTAAATCTGCACTCAGTTTTGCGATGCGATGGATACTTTTTGAGAAAATGATATTTTTGTGCAGCCTTCAAAAACTTAAAATTTCTTTAAAAAAAATTTCAACGCTTGGATCGTACTTTTTCTTCTATCTCGCCAAGATGCTCCAATCGACAAAAAGTAATGCCGTCCAAAAAAAAAATCACGAGGATTCCAAATCTGCAATCCGTTTTTCGATGCGATGGATACTTTTTGAGAAAATGATATTTTTGTGCAGCCTTCAAAAACTTAAAATTTCTTTAAAAAAAATTTCAACGCGTGGATCGTACTTTTTCTTCTATCTCGCCAAGATGCTCCAATCGACAAAAGGTAATGTTATCTAAAAGAAAATTCCATGGGGATTCTAAATCTGCAATCAGTTTTGCGATGCGACGGATACTTTTTGAAAAAATGATATTTTTGTGCAGCCTTCAAAAACTTAAAATTTTTTAAAAAAAAATCCTATTCGTGGATCGTAATTATTCTTATATCGCGCCAAGATGCTCCAATCGACAAAAGGTAATGTTATCCGAAAGAAAATTCCATGAGGATTCCAAATCTGCAATCCGTTTTTCGATGCGATGGATACTTTTTGAGAAAATGATATTTTTGTGCAGCCTTCAAAAACTTAAAATTTCTTAAAAAAATATTCAATGCGTGGATCGTAATTTTTCTTTTATCTCGCCAAGATGCTCCAATCGACAAAAGGTAATGTTATCCGAAAGAAAATTCCATGAGGATTCCAAATCTGCAATCCGTTTTTCGATGCGATGGATACTTTTTGAGAAAATGATATTTTTGTGCAGCCTTCAAAAACTTAAAATTTCTTAAAAAAATATTCAATGCGTGGATCGTAATTTTTCTTATATCGCGCCAAGATGCTCCAATCGATAAAAGGTTATGCCATCAAAAAAAAATTCATGAGGATTCCAAATCTGCAATCCGTTTTTCGATGCGATGGATACTTTTTGAGAAAATGATATTTTTGTGCAGCCTTCAAAAACTTAAAATTTCATAAAAAAAAATTCAATGCGTGGATCGTAATTTTTCTTATATCGCGCTAAGATGCTCCAATCGATAAAAGGTAAAGTTATCCGAAAGAAAATTCCATGAGGATTCCAAATCTGCAATCCGTTTTTCGATGCGATGGACACTTTTTGAGAAAATGATATTTTTGTGCAGCCTTCAAAACCTTAAAATTTCTTTAAAACAAAATTTCAATGCGTGGATCGTAATTTTTCTTTTATCTCGCCAAGATGCTCCAATCGATAAAAGGTAAGGTCATCAAAAAAAAAAATCATGAGGATTCCAAATCTGCAATCCGTTTTGCGATGCGACGGATACTTTTTGAGAAAATGATATTTTTGTGCAGCCTTCAAAAACTTAAAATTTCTTAAAAAAATTCAATGCGTGGATCGTAATTTTTCTTATATCGCGCCAAGATGCTCCAATCGACAAAAGGTAATGCCGTCCAAAAAAAAATTTTATGAGGATTCCAAACCTGCAATCCGTTTTGCGATGCGACGGATACTTTTTGAGAAAATGATATTTATGTGCAGCCTTCAAAAACTTAAAATTTCCTAAAAAAATATTCAATGCGTGGATCGTAATTTTTCTTATATCGCGCCAAGATGCTCCAATCGACAAAAGGTAATGTTATCCGAAAGAAAATTCCATGGGGATTCTAAATCTGCAATCAGTTTTGCGATGCGACGGATACTTTTTGAGAAAATGATATTTTTGTGCAGCCTTCAAAAACTTAAAATTTCTTAAAAAAATATTCAATGCGTGGATCGTAATTATTCTTATATCGCGCCAAGATGCTCCAATCGACAAAAGGTAATGTTATCCAAAAGAAAATTCCATGAGGATTCCAAATCTGCAATTTGTTTTGCGATGCGACGGACACTTTTTGAGAAAATGTTTTTTTTGTGCAGCCTTCAAAAACTTAAAATTTCTTTAAAAAAAATGTCAATGCGTGGATCGTAATTTTTCTTTTATCTCGCCAAGATGCTCCAATCGACAAAAGGTAATGCCGCCCAAAAAAAAATTTCATGAGGATTCAAAACCTGCAATCCGTTTTGCGATGCGACGGATACTTTTTGAGAAAATGATATTTTTGTGCAGCCTTCAAAAACTTAAAATTTCTTTAAAAAAAATTTCAATGTGTGGATCGTAATTTTTCTTTTATCTCGCCAAGATGCTCCAATCGACAAAAGGTAATGCCGTCCAAAAAAAAAATTTCACGAGGATTCCAAACCTGCAATCCGTTTTGCGATGCGACGGATACTTTTTGAGAAAATGATATTTTTGTGCAGCCTTCAAAAACTTAAAATTTCTTTAAAAAAAATTTCAACGCTTGGATCGTACTTTTTCTTCTATCTCGCCAAGATGCTCCAATCGACAAAAAGTAATGCCGTCCAAAAAAAAAAATCACGAGGATTCCAAATCTGCAATCCGTTTTTCGATGCGATGGATACTTTTTGAGAAAATGATATTTTTGTGCAGCCTTCAAAAACTTAAAATTTCTTTAAAAAAAATTTCAACGCGTGGATCGTACTTTTTCTTCTATCTCGCCAAGATGCTCCAATCGACAAAAGGTAATGTTATCTAAAAGAAAATTCCATGGGGATTCTAAATCTGCAATCAGTTTTGCGATGCGACGGATACTTTTTGAAAAAATGATATTTTTGTGCAGCCTTCAAAAACTTAAAATTTTTTAAAAAAAAATCCTATTCGTGGATCGTAATTATTCTTATATCGCGCCAAGATGCTCCAATCGACAAAAGGTAATGTTATCCGAAAGAAAATTCCATGAGGATTCCAAATCTGCAATCCGTTTTTCGATGCGATGGATACTTTTTGAGAAAATGATATTTTTGTGCAGCCTTCAAAAACTTAAAATTTCATAAAAAAAAATTCAATGCGTGGATCGTAATTTTTCTTATATCGCGCTAAGATGCTCCAATCGATAAAAGGTAATGTTATCCGAAAGAAAATTCCATGAGGATTCCAAATCTGCAATCCGTTTTTCGATGCGATGGATACTTTTTGAGAAAATGATATTTTTGTGCAGCCTTCAAAAACTTAAAATTTCTTAAAAAAATATTCAATGCGTGGATCGTAATTTTTCTTATATCGCGCCAAGATGCTCCAATCGACAAAAGGTAATGCCGTCCAAAAAAAAATTTTATGAGGATTCCAAACCTGCAATCCGTTTTGCGATGCGACGGATACTTTTTGAGAAAATGATATTTTTGTGCAGCCTTCAAAAACTTAAAATTTCCTAAAAAAATATTCAATGCGTGGATCGTAATTTTTCTTATATCGCGCCAAGATGCTCCAATCGACAAAAGGTAATGTTATCCAAAAGAAAATTCCATGAGGATTCCAAATCTGCAATTTGTTTTGCGATGCGACGGACACTTTTTGAGAAAATGTTTTTTTTGTGCTGCCTTCAAAAACTTAAAATTTCTTTAAAAAAAATGTCAATGCGTGGATCGTAATTTTTCTTTTATCTCGCCAAGATGCTCCAATCGACAAAAGGTAATGCCGTCCAAAAAAAAATTTCATGAGGATTCCAAACCTGCAATCCGTTTTGCGATGCGACGGATACTTTTTGAGAAAATGATATTTTTGTGCAGCCTTCAAAAACTTAAAATTTCTTAAAAAAAAGTCCTATTCGTGGATCGTAATTATTCTTATATCGCGCCAAGATGCTCCAATCGACAAAAGGTAATGTTATCCAAAAGAAAATTCCATGAGGATTCCAAATCTGCAATTTGTTTTGCGATGCGACGGACACTTTTTGAGAAAATGTTTTTTTTGTGCTGCCTTCAAAAACTTAAAATTTCTTTAAAAAAAATGTCAATGCGTGGATCGTAATTTTTCTTTTATCTCGCCAAGATGCTCCAATCGACAAAAGGTAATGCCGTCCAAAAAAAAATTTCATGAGGATTCCAAACCTGCAATCCGTTTTGCGATGCGACGGATACTTTTTGAGAAAATGATATTTTTGTGCAGCCTTCAAAAACTTAAAATTTCTTAAAAAAAAGTCCTATTCGTGGATCGTAATTATTCTTATATCGCGCCAAGATGCTCCAATCGACAAAAGGTAATGTTATCCAAAAGAAAATTCCATGAGGATTCCAAATCTGCAATTTGTTTTGCGATGCGACGGACACTTTTTGAGAAAATGTTTTTTTTGTGCAGCCTTCAAAAACTTAAAATTTCTTTAAAAAAAATGTCAATGCGTGGATCGTAATTTTTCTTTTATCTCGCCAAGATGCTCCAATCGACAAAAGGTAATGCCGTCCAAAAAAAAATTTCATGAGGATTCCAAACCTGCAATCCGTTTTGCGATGCGACGGATACTTTTTGAGAAAATGATATTTTTGTGCAGCCTTCAAAAACTTAAAATTTCTTTTAAAAAAATTCAATGCGTGGATCGTAATTTTTCTTATATCGCGCCAAGATGCTCCAATCGACAAAAGGTAATGTTATCCGAAAGAAAATTCCATGGGGATTCTAAATCTGCAATCAGTTTTGCGATGCGACGGATACTTTTTTGAGAAAATGATATTTTTGTGCAGCCTTCAAAAACTAAAAATTTCATAAAAAAAAATTCAATGCGTAGATCGTAATTTTTCTTATATCGCGACAAGATGCTCCAATCGACAAAAGGTAATGTTATCTAAAAGAAAATTCCATGGGGATTCTAAATCTGCACTCAGTTTTGCGATGCGATGGATACTTTTTGAGAAAATGATATTTTTGTGCAGCCTTCAAAAACTTAAAATTTCTTTAAAAAAAATTTCAACGCTTGGATCGTACTTTTTCTTCTATCTCGCCAAGATGCTCCAATCGACAAAAAGTAATGCCGTCCAAAAAAAAAAATCACGAGGATTCCAAATCTGCAATCCGTTTTTCGATGCGATGGATACTTTTTGAGAAAATGATATTTTTGTGCAGCCTTCAAAAACTTAAAATTTCTTTAAAAAAAATTTCAACGCGTGGATCGTACTTTTTCTTCTATCTCGCCAAGATGCTCCAATCGACAAAAGGTAATGTTATCTAAAAGAAAATTCCATGGGGATTCTAAATCTGCAATCAGTTTTGCGATGCGACGGATACTTTTTGAAAAAATGATATTTTTGTGCAGCCTTCAAAAACTTAAAATTTTTTAAAAAAAAATCCTATTCGTGGATCGTAATTATTCTTATATCGCGCCAAGATGCTCCAATCGACAAAAGGTAATGTTATCCGAAAGAAAATTCCATGAGGATTCCAAATCTGCAATCCGTTTTTCGATGCGATGGATACTTTTTGAGAAAATGATATTTTTGTGCAGCCTTCAAAAACTTAAAATTTCTTAAAAAAATATTCAATGCGTGGATCGTAATTTTTCTTTTATCTCGCCAAGATGCTCCAATCGACAAAAGGTAATGTTATCCGAAAGAAAATTCCATGGGGATTCTAAATCTGCACTCAGTTTTGCGATGCGATGGATACTTTTTGAGAAAATGATATTTTTGTGCAGCCTTCAAAAACTTAAAATTTCTTAAAAAAATATTCAATGCGTGGATCGTAATTTTTCTTATATCGCGCCAAGATGCTCCAATCGATAAAAGGTTATGCCATCAAAAAAAAATTCATGAGGATTCCAAATCTGCAATCCGTTTTTCGATGCGATGGATACTTTTTGAGAAAATGATATTTTTGTGCAGCCTTCAAAAACTTAAAATTTCATAAAAAAAAATTCAATGCGTGGATCGTAATTTTTCTTATATCGCGCTAAGATGCTCCAATCGATAAAAGGTAAAGTTATGCGAAAGAAAATTCCATGAGGATTCCAAATCTGCAATCCGTTTTTCGATGCGATGGATACTTTTTGAGAAAATGATATTTTTGTGCAGCCTTCAAAAACTTAAAATTTATTAAAAAAATATTCAATGCGTGGATCGTAATTTTTCTTATATCGCGCCAAGATGCTCCAATCGATAAAAGGTTATGCCATCAAAAAAAAATTCATGAGGATTCCAAATCTGCAATCCGTTTTTCGATGCGATGGATACTTTTTGAGAAAATTATATTTTTGTGCAGCCTTCAAAAACTTAAAAAGTCTTAAAAAAAATTCAATGCGTGGATCGTAATTTTTCTTTTATCTCGCCAAGATGCTCCAATCGACAAAAATCAATGCCATGCAAAAGCAAATTCCATGGGGATTCTAAATCTGCAATCAGCTTTGCGATGCGACGGATACTTTTTGAGAAAATGATATTTTTGTGCAGCCTTCAAAAACTTAAAAATTATTAAAAAAAATTCAATGCGTGGATCGTAATTTTTCTTTTATCTCGCCAAGATGCTCCAATCGACAAAAGGCAATGCCATCCAAAAGAAAATTCCATGGGGATTCTAAATCTGCAATCAGTTTTGCGATGCAACGGATACTTTTTGAGAAAATGATATTTTTGTGCAGCCTTCAAAACCTTAAAATTTCTTTAAAACAAAATTTCAATGCGTGGATCGTAATTTTTCTTTTATCTCGCCAAGATGCTCCAATCGATAAAAGGTAAGGTCATCAAAAAAAAAAATCATGAGGATTCCAAATCTGCAATCCGTTTTGCGATGCGACGGATACTTTTTGAGAAAATGATATTTTTGTGCAGCCTTCAAAAACTTAAAATTTCTTAAAAAAATTCAATGCGTGGATCGTAATTTTTCTTATATCGCGCCAAGATGCTCCAATCGACAAAAGGTAATGCCGTCCAAAAAAAAATTTTATGAGGATTCCAAACCTGCAATCCGTTTTGCGATGCGACGGATACTTTTTGAGAAAATGATATTTATGTGCAGCCTTCAAAAACTTAAAATTTCCTAAAAAAATATTCAATGCGTGGATCGTAATTTTTCTTATATCGCGCCAAGATGCTCCAATCGACAAAAGGTAATGTTATCCGAAAGAAAATTCCATGGGGATTCTAAATCTGCAATCAGTTTTGCGATGCGACGGATACTTTTTGAGAAAATGATATTTTTGTGCAGCCTTCAAAAACTTAAAATTTCTTAAAAAAAAGTCCTATTCGTGGATCGTAATTATTCTTATATCGCGCCAAGATGCTCCAATCGACAAAAGGTAATGTTATCCAAAAGAAAATTCCATGAGGATTCCAAATCTGCAATTTGTTTTGCGATGCGACGGACACTTTTTGAGAAAATGTTTTTTTTGTGCAGCCTTCAAAAACTTAAAATTTCTTTAAAAAAAATTTCAATGTGTGGATCGTAATTTTTCTTTTATCTCGCCAAGATGCTCCAATCGACAAAAGGTAATGCCGTCCAAAAAAAAATTTCACGAGGATTCCAAACCTGCAATCCGTTTTGCGATGCGACGGATACTTTTTGAGAAAATGATATTTTTGTGCAGCCTTCAAAAACTTAAAATTTCTTTAAAAAAAATTTCAACGCTTGGATCGTACTTTTTCTTCTATCTCGCCAAGATGCTCCAATCGACAAAAAGTAATGCCGTCCAAAAAAAAAATCACGAGGATTCCAAATCTGCAATCCGTTTTTCGATGCGATGGATACTTTTTGAGAAAATGATATTTTTGTGCAGCCTTCAAAAACTTAAAATTTCTTAAAAAAATATTCAATGCGTGGATCGTAATTTTTCTTATATCGCGCCAAGATGCTCCAATCGACAAAAGGTAATGCCGTCCAAAAAAAAATTTTATGAGGATTCCAAACCTGCAATCCGTTTTGCGATGCGACGGATACTTTTTGAGAAAATGATATTTTTGTGCAGCCTTCAAAAACTTAAAATTTCCTAAAAAAATATTCAATGCGTGGATCGTAATTTTTCTTATATCGCGCCAAGATGCTCCAATCGACAAAAGGTAATGTTATCCGAAAGAAAATTCCATGGGGATTCTAAATCTGCAATCAGTTTTGCGATGCGACGGATACTTTTTGAGAAAATGATATTTTTGCGCAGCCTTCAAAAACTTAAAATTTCTTAAAAAAAAGTCCTATTCGTGGATCGTAATTATTCTTATATCGCGCCAAGATGCTCCAATCGACAAAAGGTAATGTTATCCAAAAGAAAATTCCATGAGGATTCCAAATCTGCAATTTGTTTTGCGATGCGACGGACACTTTTTGAGAAAATGTTTTTTTTGTGCAGCCTTCAAAAACTTAAAATTTCTTTAAAAAAAATGTCAATGCGTGGATCGTAATTTTTCTTTTATCTCGCCAAGATGCTCCAATCGACAAAAGGTAATGCCGTCCAAAAAAAAATTTCATGAGGATTCCAAACCTGCAATCCGTTTTGCGATGCGACGGATACTTTTTGAGAAAATGATATTTTTGTGCAGCCTTCAAAAACTTAAAATTTCTTTAAAAAAAATTTCAATGCGTGGATCGTAATTTTTCTTTTATCTCGCCAAGATGCTCCAATCGACAAAAGGTAATGCCGTCCAAAAAAAAATTTCACGAGGATTCCAAACCTGCAATCCGTTTTGCGATGCGACGGATACTTTTTGAGAAAATGATATTTTTGTGCAGCCTTCAAAAACTTAAAATTTCTTTAAAAAAAATTCAATGCGTGGATCGTAATTTTTCTTATATCGCGCCAAGATGCTCCAATCGACAAAAGGTAATGTTATCCGAAAGAAAATTCCATGGGGATTCTAAATCTGCAATCAGTTTTGCGATGCGACGGATACTTTTTTGAGAAAATGATATTTTTGTGCAGCCTTCAAAAACTAAAAATTTCATAAAAAAAAATTCAATGCGTAGATCGTAATTTTTCTTATACCGCGACAAGATGCTCCAATCGACAAAAGGTAATGTTATCTAAAAGAAAATTCCATGGGGATTCTAAATCTGCACTCAGTTTTGCGATGCGATGGATACTTTTTGAGAAAATGATATTTTTGTGCAGCCTTCAAAAACTTAAAATTTCTTTAAAAAAAATTTCAACGCTTGGATCGTACTTTTTCTTCTATCTCGCCAAGATGCTCCAATCGACAAAAAGTAATGCCGTCCAAAAAAAAAAATCACGAGGATTCCAAATCTGCAATCCGTTTTTCGATGCGATGGATACTTTTTGAGAAAATGATATTTTTGTGCAGCCTTCAAAAACTTAAAATTTCTTTAAAAAAAATTTCAACGCGTGGATCGTACTTTTTCTTCTATCTCGCCAAGATGCTCCAATCGACAAAAGGTAATGTTATCTAAAAGAAAATTCCATGGGGATTCTAAATCTGCAATCAGTTTTGCGATGCGACGGATACTTTTTGAAAAAATGATATTTTTGTGCAGCCTTCAAAAACTTAAAATTTTTTAAAAAAAAATCCTATTCGTGGATCGTAATTATTCTTATATCGCGCCAAGATGCTCCAATCCACAAAAGGTAATGTTATCCGAAAGAAAATTCCATGAGGATTCCAAATCTGCAATCCGTTTTTCGATGCGATGGATACTTTTTGAGAAAATGATATTTTTGTGCAGCCTTCAAAAACTTAAAATTTCTTAAAAAAATATTCAATGCGTGGATCGTAATTTTTCTTTTATCTCGCCAAGATGCTCCAATCGACAAAAGGTAATGTTATCCGAAAGAAAATTCCATGAGGATTCCAAATCTGCAATCCGTTTTTCGATGCGATGGATACTTTTTGAGAAAATGATATTTTTGTGCAGCCTTCAAAAACTTAAAATTTCTTAAAAAAATATTCAATGCGTGGATCGTAATTTTTCTTATATCGCGCCAAGATGCTCCAATCGATAAAAGGTTATGCCATCAAAAAAAAATTCATGAGGATTCCAAATCTGCAATCCGTTTTTCGATGCGATGGATACTTTTTGAGAAAATGATATTTTTGTGCAGCCTTCAAAAACTTAAAATTTCATAAAAAAAAATTCAATGCGTGGATCGTAATTTTTCTTATATCGCGCTAAGATGCTCCAATCGATAAAAGGTAAAGTTATCCGAAAGAAAATTCCATGAGGATTCCAAATCTGCAATCCGTTTTTCGATGCGATGGACACTTTTTGAGAAAATGATATTTTTGTGCAGCCTTCAAAACCTTAAAATTTCTTTAAAACAAAATTTCAATGCGTGGATCGTAATTTTTCTTTTATCTCGCCAAGATGCTCCAATCGATAAAAGGTAAGGTCATCAAAAAAAAAAATCATGAGGATTCCAAATCTGCAATCCGTTTTGCGATGCGACGGATACTTTTTGAGAAAATGATATTTTTGTGCAGCCTTCAAAAACTTAAAATTTCTTAAAAAAATTCAATGCGTGGATCGTAATTTTTCTTATATCGCGCCAAGATGCTCCAATCGATAAAAGGTTATGCCATCAAAAAAAAATTCATGAGGATTCCAAATCTGCAATCCGTTTTTCGATGCGATGGATACTTTTTGAGAAAATGATATTTTTGTGCAGCCTTCAAAAACTTAAAATTTCATAAAAAAAAATTCAATGCGTGGATCGTAATTTTTCTTATATCGCGCTAAGATGCTCCAATCGATAAAAGGTAAAGTTATCCGAAAGAAAATTCCATGAGGATTCCAAATCTGCAATCCGTTTTTCGATGCGATGGATACTTTTTGAGAAAATGATATTTTTGTGCAGCCTTCAAAAACTTAAAATTTCTTAAAAAAATATTCAATGCGTGGATCGTAATTTTTCTTATATCGCGCCAAGATGCTCCAATCGATAAAAGGTTATGCCATCAAAAAAAAATTCATGAGGATTCCAAATCTGCAATCCGTTTTTCGATGCGATGGATACTTTTTGAGAAAATTATATTTTTGTGCAGCCTTCAAAAACTTAAAAATTCTTAAAAAAAATTCAATGCGTGGATCGTAATTTTTCTTTTATCTCGCCAAGATGCTCCAATCGACAAAAATCAATGCCATCCAAAAGCAAATTCCATGGGGATTCTAAATCTGCAATCAGCTTTGCGATGCGACGGATACTTTTTGAGAAAATGATATTTTTGTGCAGCCTTCAAAAACTTAAAAATTATTAAAAAAAATTCAATGCGTGGATCGTAATTTTTCTTTTATCTCGCCAAGATGCTCCAATCGACAAAAGGCAATGCCATCCAAAAGAAAATTCCATGGGGATTCTAAATCTGCAATCAGTTTTGCGATGCAACGGATACTTTTTGAGAAAATGATATTTTTGTGCAGCCTTCAAAACCTTAAAATTTCTTTAAAACAAAATTTCAATGCGTGGATCGTAATTTTTCTTTTATCTCGCCAAGATGCTCCAATCGATAAAAGGTAAGGTCATCAAAAAAAAAAATCATGAGGATTCCAAATCTGCAATCCGTTTTGCGATGCGACGGATACTTTTTGAGAAAATGATATTTTTGTGCAGCCTTCAAAAACTTAAAATTTCTTAAAAAAATTCAATGCGTGGATCGTAATTTTTCTTATATCGCGCCAAGATGCTCCAATCGACAAAAGGTAATGCCGTCCAAAAAAAAATTTTATGAGGATTCTAAACCTGCAATCCGTTTTGCGATGCGACGGATACTTTTTGAGAAAATGATATTTATGTGCAGCCTTCAAAAACTTAAAATTTCCTAAAAAAATATTCAATGCGTGGATCGTAATTTTTCTTATATCGCGCCAAGATGCTCCAATCGACAAAAGGTAATGTTATCCGAAAGAAAATTCCATGGGGATTCTAAATCTGCAATCAGTTTTGCGATGCGACGGATACTTTTTGAGAAAATGATATTTTTGTGCAGCCTTCAAAAACTTAAAATTTCTTAAAAAAAAGTCCTATTCGTGGATCGTAATTATTCTTATATCGCGCCAAGATGCTCCAATCGACAAAAGGTAATGTTATCCAAAAGAAAATTCCATGAGGATTCCAAATCTGCAATTTGTTTTGCGATGCGACGGACACTTTTTGAGAAAATGTTTTTTTTGTGCAGCCTTCAAAAACTTAAAATTTCTTTAAAAAAAATGTCAATGCGTGGATCGTAATTTTTCTTTTATCTCGCCAAGATGCTCCAATCGATAAAAGGTTATGCCATCAAAAAAAAATTCATGAGGATTCCAAATCTGCAATCCGTTTTTCGATGCGATGGATACTTTTTGAGAAAATGATATTTTTGTGCAGCCTTCAAAAACTTAAAATTTCATAAAAAAAAATTCAATGCGTGGATCGTAATTTTTCTTATATCGCGCTAAGATGCTCCAATCGATAAAAGGTAAAGTTATCCGAAAGAAAATTCCATGAGGATTCCAAATCTGCAATCCGTTTTTCGATGCGATGGATACTTTTTGAGAAAATGATATTTTTGTGCAGCCTTCAAAAACTTAAAATTTCTTAAAAAAATATTCAATGCGTGGATCGTAATTTTTCTTATATCGCGCCAAGATGCTCCAATCGATAAAAGGTTATGCCATCAAAAAAAAATTCATGAGGATTCCAAATCTGCAATCCGTTTTTCGATGCGATGGATACTTTTTGAGAAAATTATATTTTTGTGCAGCCTTCAAAAACTTAAAAATTCTTAAAAAAAATTCAATGCGTGGATCGTAATTTTTCTTTTATCTCGCCAAGATGCTCCAATCGACAAAAATCAATGCCATCCAAAAGCAAATTCCATGGGGATTCTAAATCTGCAATCAGCTTTGCGATGCGACGGATACTTTTTGAGAAAATGATATTTTTGTGCAGCCTTCAAAAACTTAAAAATTATTAAAAAAAATTCAATGCGTGGATCGTAATTTTTCTTTTATCTCGCCAAGATGCTCCAATCGACAAAAGGCAATGCCATCCAAAAGAAAATTCCATGGGGATTCTAAATCTGCAATCAGTTTTGCGATGCAACGGATACTTTTTGAGAAAATGATATTTTTGTGCAGCCTTCAAAAACTTAAAATTTCCTAAAAAAATATTCAATGCGTGGATCGTAATTTTTCTTATATCGCGCCAAGATGCTCCAATCGACAAAAGGTAATGTTATCCGAAAGAAAATTCCATGGGGATTCTAAATCTGCAATCAGTTTTGCGATGCGACGGATACTTTTTGAGAAAATGATATTTTTGCGCAGCCTTCAAAAACTTAAAATTTCTTAAAAAAAAGTCCTATTCGTGGATCGTAATTATTCTTATATCGCGCCAAGATGCTCCAATCGACAAAAGGTAATGTTATCCAAAAGAAAATTCCATGAGGATTCCAAATCTGCAATTTGTTTTGCGATGCGACGGACACTTTTTGAGAAAATGTTTTTTTTGTGCAGCCTTCAAAAACTTAAAATTTCTTTAAAAAAAATGTCAATGCGTGGATCGTAATTTTTCTTTTATCTCGCCAAGATGCTCCAATCGACAAAAGGTAATGCCGTCCAAAAAAAAATTTCATGAGGATTCCAAACCTGCAATCCGTTTTGCGATGCGACGGATACTTTTTGAGAAAATGATATTTTTGTGCAGCCTTCAAAAACTTAAAATTTCTTTAAAAAAAATTTCAATGCGTGGATCGTAATTTTTCTTTTATCTCGCCAAGATGCTCCAATCGACAAAAGGTAATGCCGTCCAAAAAAAAATTTCACGAGGATTCCAAACCTGCAATCCGTTTTGCGATGCGACGGATACTTTTTGAGAAAATGATATTTTTGTGCAGCCTTCAAAAACTTAAAATTTCTTTAAAAAAAATTCAATGCGTGGATCGTAATTTTTCTTATATCGCGCCAAGATGCTCCAATCGACAAAAGGTAATGTTATCCGAAAGAAAATTCCATGGGGATTCTAAATCTGCAATCAGTTTTGCGATGCGACGGATACTTTTTTGAGAAAATGATATTTTTGTGCAGCCTTCAAAAACTAAAAATTTCATAAAAAAAAATTCAATGCGTAGATCGTAATTTTTCTTATATCGCGACAAGATGCTCCAATCGACAAAAGGTAATGTTATCTAAAAGAAAATTCCATGGGGATTCTAAATCTGCACTCAGTTTTGCGATGCGATGGATACTTTTTGAGAAAATGATATTTTTGTGCAGCCTTCAAAAACTTAAAATTTCTTTAAAAAAAATTTCAACGCTTGGATCGTACTTTTTCTTCTATCTCGCCAAGATGCTCCAATCGACAAAAAGTAATGCCGTCCAAAAAAAAAAATCACGAGGATTCCAAATCTGCAATCCGTTTTTCGATGCGATGGATACTTTTTGAGAAAATGATATTTTTGTGCAGCCTTCAAAAACTTAAAATTTCTTTAAAAAAAATTTCAACGCGTGGATCGTACTTTTTCTTCTATCTCGCCAAGATGCTCCAATCGACAAAAGGTAATGTTATCTAAAAGAAAATTCCATGGGGATTCTAAATCTGCAATCAGTTTTGCGATGCGACGGATACTTTTTGAAAAAATGATATTTTTGTGCAGCCTTCAAAAACTTAAAATTTTTTAAAAAAAAATCCTATTCGTGGATCGTAATTATTCTTATATCGCGCCAAGATGCTCCAATCGACAAAAGGTAATGTTATCCGAAAGAAAATTCCATGAGGATTCCAAATCTGCAATCCGTTTTTCGATACGATGGATACTTTTTGAGAAAATGATATTTTTGTGCAGCCTTCAAAAACTTAAAATTTCTTAAAAAAATATTCAATGCGTGGATCGTAATTTTTCTTTTATCTCGCCAAGATGCTCCAATCGACAAAAGGTAATGTTATCCGAAAGAAAATTCCATGAGGATTCCAAATCTGCAATCCGTTTTTCGATGCGATGGATACTTTTTGAGAAAATGATATTTTTGTGCAGCCTTCAAAAACTTAAAATTTCTTAAAAAAATATTCAATGCGTGGATCGTAATTTTTCTTATATCGCGCCAAGATGCTCCAATCGATAAAAGGTTATGCCATCAAAAAAAAATTCATGAGGATTCCAAATCTGCAATCCGTTTTTCGATGCGATGGATACTTTTTGAGAAAATGATATTTTTGTGCAGCCTTCAAAAACTTAAAATTTCATAAAAAAAAATTCAATGCGTGGATCGTAATTTTTCTTATATCGCGCTAAGATGCTCCAATCGATAAAAGGTAAAGTTATCCGAAAGAAAATTCCATGAGGATTCCAAATCTGCAATCCGTTTTTCGATGCGATGGACACTTTTTGAGAAAATGATATTTTTGTGCAGCCTTCAAAACCTTAAAATTTCTTTAAAACAAAATTTCAATGCGTGGATCGTAATTTTTCTTTTATCTCGCCAAGATGCTCCAATCGATAAAAGGTAAGGTCATCAAAAAAAAAAATCATGAGGATTCCAAATCTGCAATCCGTTTTGCGATGCGACGGATACTTTTTGAGAAAATGATATTTTTGTGCAGCCTTCAAAAACTTAAAATTTCTTAAAAAAATTCAATGCGTGGATCGTAATTTTTCTTATATCGCGCCAAGATGCTCCAATCGACAAAAGGTAATGCCGTCCAAAAAAAAATTTTATGAGGATTCCAAACCTGCAATCCGTTTTGCGATGCGACGGATACTTTTTGAGAAAATTATATTTATGTGCAGCCTTCAAAAACTTAAAATTTCCTAAAAAAATATTCAATGCGTGGATCGTAATTTTTCTTATATCGCGCCAAGATGCTCCAATCGACAAAAGGTAATGTTATCCGAAAGAAAATTCCATGGGGATTCTAAATCTGCAATCAGTTTTGCGATGCGACGGATACTTTTTGAGAAAATGATATTTTTGTGCAGCCTTCAAAAACTTAAAATTTCTTAAAAAAAAGTCCTATTCGTGGATCGTAATTATTCTTATATCGCGCCAAGATGCTCCAATCGACAAAAGGTAATGCCGTCCAAAAAAAAATTTCATGAGGATTCCAAACCTGCAATCCGTTTTGCGATGCGACGGATACTTTTTGAGAAAATGATATTTTTGTGCAGCCTTCAAAAACTTAAAATTTCTTTAAAAAAAATTTCAATGCGTGGATCGTAATTTTTCTTTTATCTCGCCAAGATGCTCCAATCGACAAAAGGTAATGCCGTCCAAAAAAAAATTTCATGAGGATTCCAAACCTGCAATCCGTTTTGCGATGCGACGGATACTTTTTGAGAAAATGATATTTTTGTGCAGCCTTCAAAAACTTAAAATTTCTTTAAAAAAAATTTCAATGTGTGGATCGTAATTTTTCTTTTATCTCGCCAAGATGCTCCAATCGACAAAAGGTAATGCCGTCCAAAAAAAAATTTCACGAGGATTCCAAACCTGCAATCCGTTTTGCGATGCGACGGATACTTTTTGAGAAAATGATATTTTTGTGCAGCCTTCAAAAACTTAAAATTTCTTTAAAAAAAATTTCAACGCTTGGATCGTAATTTTTCTTTTATCTCGCCAAGATGCTCCAATCGACAAAAGGTAATGTTATCCGAAAGAAAATTCCATGAGGATTCCAAATCTGCAATCCGTTTTTCGATGCGATGGATACTTTTTGAGAAAATGATATTTTTGTGCAGCCTTCAAAAACTTAAAATTTCTTAAAAAAATATTCAATGCGTGGATCGTAATTTTTCTTATATCGCGCCAAGATGCTCCAATCGATAAAAGGTTATGCCATCAAAAAAAAATTCATGAGGATTCCAAATCTGCAATCCGTTTTTCGATGCGATGGATACTTTTTGAGAAAATGATATTTTTGTGCAGCCTTCAAAAACTTAAAATTTCATAAAAAAAAATTCAATGCGTGGATCGTAATTTTTCTTATATCGCGCTAAGATGCTCCAATCGATAAAAGGTAAAGTTATCCGAAAGAAAATTCCATGAGGATTCCAAATCTGCAATCCGTTTTTCGATGCGATGGACACTTTTTGAGAAAATGATATTTTTGTGCAGCCTTCAAAACCTTAAAATTTCTTTAAAACAAAATTTCAATGCGTGGATCGTAATTTTTCTTTTATCTCGCCAAGATGCTCCAATCGATAAAAGGTAAGGTCATCAAAAAAAAAAATCATGAGGATTCCAAATCTGCAATCCGTTTTGCGATGCGACGGATACTTTTTGAGAAAATGATATTTTTGTGCAGCCTTCAAAAACTTAAAATTTCTTAAAAAAATTCAATGCGTGGATCGTAATTTTTCTTATATCGCGCCAAGATGCTCCAATCGACAAAAGGTAATGCCGTCCAAAAAAAAATTTTATGAGGATTCCAAACCTGCAATCCGTTTTGCGATGCGACGGATACTTTTTGAGAAAATGATATTTATGTGCAGCCTTCAAAAACTTAAAATTTCCTAAAAAAATATTCAATGCGTGGATCGTAATTTTTCTTATATCGCGCCAAGATGCTCCAATCGACAAAAGGTAATGTTATCCGAAAGAAAATTCCATGGGGATTCTAAATCTGCAATCAGTTTTGCGATGCGACGGATACTTTTTGAGAAAATGATATTTTTGTGCAGCCTTCAAAAACTTAAAATTTCTTAAAAAAAAGTCCTATTCGTGGATCGTAATTATTCTTATATCGCGCCAAGATGCTCCAATCGACAAAAGGTAATGTTATCCAAAAGAAAATTCCATGAGGATTCCAAATCTGCAATTTGTTTTGCGATGCGACGGACACTTTTTGAGAAAATGTTTTTTTTGTGCAGCCTTCAAAAACTTAAAATTTCTTTAAAAAAAATGTCAATGCGTGGATCGTAATTTTTCTTTTATCTCGCCAAGATGCTCCAATCGACAAAAGGTAATGCCGTCCAAAAAAAAATTTCATGAGGATTCCAAACCTGCAATCCGTTTTGCGATGCGACGGATACTTTTTGAGAAAATGATATTTTTGTGCAGCCTTCAAAAACTTAAAATTTCTTTAAAAAAAATTTCAATGTGTGGATCGTAATTTTTCTTTTATCTCGCCAAGATGCTCCAATCGACAAAAGGTAATGCCGTCCAAAAAAAAATTTCACGAGGATTCCAAACCTGCAATCCGTTTTGCGATGCGACGGATACTTTTTGAGAAAATGATATTTTTGTGCAGCCTTCAAAAACTTAAAATTTCTTTAAAAAAAATTTCAACGCTTGGATCGTACTTTTTCTTCTATCTCGCCAAGATGCTCCAATCGACAAAAAGTAATGCCGTCCAAAAAAAAAAATCACGAGGATTCCAAATCTGCAATCCGTTTTTCGATGCGATGGATACTTTTTGAGAAAATGATATTTTTGTGCAGCCTTCAAAAACTTAAAATTTCTTTAAAAAAAATTTCAACGCGTGGATCGTACTTTTTCTTCTATCTCGCCAAGATGCTCCAATCGACAAAAGGTAATGTTATCTAAAAGAAAATTCCATGGGGATTCTAAATCTGCAATCAGTTTTGCGATGCGACGGATACTTTTTGAAAAAATGATATTTTTGTGCAGCCTTCAAAAACTTAAAATTTTTTAAAAAAAAATCCTATTCGTGGATCGTAATTATTCTTATATCGCGCCAAGATGCTCCAATCGACAAAAGGTAATGTTATCCGAAAGAAAATTCCATGAGGATTCCAAATCTGCAATCCGTTTTTCGATGCGATGGATACTTTTTGAGAAAATGATATTTTTGTGCAGCCTTCAAAAACTTAAAATTTCTTAAAAAAATATTCAATGCGTGGATCGTAATTTTTCTTTTATCTCGCCAAGATGCTCCAATCGACAAAAGGTAATGTTATCCGAAAGAAAATTCCATGAGGATTCCAAATCTGCAATCCGTTTTTCGATGCGATGGATACTTTTTGAGAAAATGATATTTTTGTGCAGCCTTCAAAAACTTAAAATTTCATAAAAAAAAATTCAATGCGTGGATCGTAATTTTTCTTATATCGCGCTAAGATGCTCCAATTGATAAAAGGTAAAGTTATCCGAAAGAAAATTCCATGAGGATTCCAAATCTGCAATCCGTTTTTCGATGCGATGGACACTTTTTGAGAAAATGATATTTTTGTGCAGCCTTCAAAACCTTAAAATTTCTTTAACACAAAATTTCAATGCGTGGATCGTAATTTTTCTTTTATCTCGCCAAGATGCTCCAATCGATAAAAGGTAAGGTCATCCAAAAAAAAATTCATGAGGATTCCAAATCTGCAATCCGTTTTGCGATGCGACGGATACTTTTTGAGAAAATGATATTTTTGTGCAGCCTTCAAAAACTTAAAATTTCTTAAAAAAATTCAATGCGTGGATCGTAATTTTTCTTATATCGCGCCAAGATGCTCCAATCGACAAAAGGTAATGTTATCCGAAAGAAAATTCCATGAGGATTCTAAACCTGCAATCCGTTTTGCGATGCGACGGATACTTTTTTGAGAAAATGATATTTTTGTGCAGCCTTCAAAAACTTAAAATTTCTTTAAAAAAAATCCTATTCGTGGATCGTAATTAATCTTATATCGCGCCAAGATGCTCCAATCGACAAAAGGTAATGTTATCCAAAAGAAAATTCCATGAGGATTCCAAATCTGCAATTTGTTTTGCGATGCGACGGATACTTTTTGAGAAAATGTTTTTTTTGTGCAGCCTTCAAAAACTTAAAATTTCTTTAAAAAAAAATTCAATGCGTGGATCGTAATTTTTCTTTTATCTCGCCAAGATGCTCCAATCGACAAAAGGTAATGCCGTCCAAAAAAAAATTTCATGAGGATTCCAAACCTGCAATCCGTTTTGCGATGCGACGGATACTTTTTGAGAAAATGATATTTTTGTGCAGCCTTCAAAAACTTAAAATTTCTTTAAAAAAAATTTCAATGCGTGGATCGTAATTTTTCTTTTATCTCGCCAAGATGCTCCAATCGACAAAAGGTAATGCCGTCCAAAAAAAAATTTCATGAGGATTCCAAACCTGCAATCCGTTTTGCGATGCGACGGATACTTTTTGAGAAAATGATATTTTTGTGCAGCCTTCAAAAACTTAAAATTTCTTTAAAAATGTGCACGACTGGGTCGTACGTACTTGCACCTATGTGCTGTTAGTTAAAACTGAACAAGTTTTTTTATAAAAAAAAAAATATTAGATTTAAAAAAATATTTTTAAAAATTTTGTATAAATCTAAATGCCACTTTTTATTAAATATTACATTTTGCCCAAATTTCGATTTTCATGGAAATCCATTGAGTTTTACCCGAGAAATAGCCATATTTCTAAAATCAGTTAATAAGAAAAGTACCGTTATACGTATTTTTAGCCAAAAACTTGGTACGCCATCTTATAGCATTTGTCTAGACAAACTCGAATATGAAATTTAATCAAAATCGTTAGAGCCGTTTTCGAGAAAATCGTCTTTTTGTGAAATTGGCCCTAAGTAAAGTACCGTTAATAACGGGGCTAGAACGAAAATTCCGATTTCGCCTCGAATTGCGACCCTACAGAGCTCAGATATGAAGTTTGAAGCAAATCGGTCCAGCCGTTTAGGCTGCAGTCCAGCGTACATACACACAGACAGACAGACAGACAGACAGACAGACAGACAGACCGACAGACAGACAGACAGACAGAATTGGCAGACCCACTTTTTCGAGCTTCTCTATCATCGTAATGTCAGAATTCATTGTTATCTCCAGGTCGAATTTTTTCACGAATCCAATACTTGCCCTATATTATAGGTGCAAGTAAAAAATTCAATGCGTGGATCGTAATTTTTCTTATATCGCGCCAAGATGCTCCAATCGACAAAAGGTAATGTTATCCGAAAGAAAATTCCATGGGGATTCTAAATCTGCAATCAGTTTTGCGATGCGACGGATACTTTTTTGAGAAAATGATATTTTTGTGCAGCCTTCAAAAACTAAAAATTTCATAAAAAAAAATTCAATGCGTAGATCGTAATTTTTCTTATATCGCGCCAAGATGCTCCAATCGACAAAAGGTAATGTTATCTAAAAGAAAATTCCATGGGGATTCTAAATCTGCACTCAGTTTTGCGATGCGATGGATACTTTTTGAGAAAATGATATTTTTGTGCAGCCTTCAAAAACTTAAAATTTCTTTAAAAAAAATTTCAACGCGTGGATCGTACTTTTTCTTCTATCTCGCCAAGATGCTCCAATCGACAAAAAGTAATGCCGTCAAAAAAAAAAAATCATGAGGATTCCAAATCTGCAATCCGTTTTTCGATGCGATGGATACTTTTTGAGAAAATGATATTTTTGTACAGCCTTCAAAAACTTAAAATTTCTTTAAAAAAAATTTCAACGCGTGGATCGTACTTTTTCTTCTATCTCGCCAAGATGCTCTTATCGACAAAAGGTAATGTTATCTAAAAGAAAATTCCATGGGGATTCTAAATCTGCAATCAGTTTTGCGATGTGATGGATACTTTTTGAGAAAATGATATTTTTGTGCAGCCTTCAAAAACTTAAAATTTTTTAAAAAAAAATCCTATTCGTGGATCGTAATTATTCTTATATCGCGCCAAGATGCTCCAATCGACAAAAGGTAATGTTATCCGAAAGAAAATTCCATGAGGACTCCAAATCTGCAATTTGTTTTGCGATGCGACGGACACTTTTTGAGAAAATGTTTTTTTCGTGCAGCCTTCAAAAACTTAAAATTTCTTTAAAAAAAATTTCAATGCGTGGATCGTAATTTTTCTTTTATCTCGCCAAGATGCTCCAATCGACAAAAGGTAATGCCGTCCAAAAAAAAATTTCGTGAGGATTCCAAACCTTCAATCCGTTTTGCGATGCGACGGATACTTTTTGAGAAAATGATATTTTTGTGCAGCCTTCAAAAACTTAAAATTTCATAAAAAAAATTGAATGCGTGGATCGTAATTTTTCTTATATCGCGCCAAGATGCTCCAATCGACAAAAGGTAATGTTATCCGAAAGAAAATTCCATGGGGATTCTAAATCTGCAATCAGTTTTGCGATGCGATGGATACTTTTTGAGAAAATGATATTTTTGTGCAGCCTTCAAAAACTTAAAATTTCTTTAAAAAAAATTTCAACGCGTGGATCGTAATTTTTCTTATATCGCGCCAAGATGCTCCAATCGACAAAACGTAATGTTATTCGAAAAAATAATGGTGATCCCGAATTTCGCAACTTTTTGCGCTAGGACGCGAAGCTTACGAGTTTTAACGATTTAAAGTTTTCTAACATGAAATTAGAGTTTTTGGGTTGAAAAACAGTTTTGTTTTGACTCTGGGGTGCTGATCCCGAATTTCGCACCTTTTGCGCTAGGACGCGAGTTTTACGAGTTTCAACGATTTAAAATTTTCTAACATGAAATTTGAGTTTTTGGGTTGAATAACAGTTTTGTTTTGACCCTGGCGTGGTGATCCCGAATTTCGCACCTATTGCGCTAGGACGCGAATTTTAGGAGTTTTAACGATTTAAAATTTTCTATGATGAAATTTGAGTTTTTGGGTTGAATAACAGTTTTGTTTTGACCCTGGTGTGGTGATCCCGAATTTCGCACCTTTTTTCGCTAGGACGCCAAGTTTACGAGTTTTAACGATTTAAAGTTTTCTAACATGAAATTAGAGTTTTTGGGTTGAAAAACAGTTCTGTTTTGACCCTGTAATGGTGATCCCGAATTTCGCAGCTTTTTGCGCTAGGACGCGAAGCTTACGAGTTTTAACGATTTTAAATTTTCTAACATGAAATTTGAATTTTGTGTGGTGATCCCGAATTTCGCATCTTTTTGCGCTAGGACGCGAATTTTGCGAGTTTTAACGATTTAAAACTTTCTAACATGAAATTTAAGTTTTTGGGCTGAAAAACAGTTTTGTTTTGACCCTGGTGTGGTGATCCCGAATTTCGCACCTTTTTGCGCTAGGACGCCAAGTTTACGAGTTTTAACGATTTAAAATTTTCTATGATGATATTTGAGTTTTTGGGTTAAAAACCAGTTTTGTTTTGACCCTGTAGTGGTGATCCCGAATTTCGCACCTTTTTGCGCTAGGACGCGAGGTTTACGTGTTCTAACGATTTAAAGTATTCTAACATGCAAGTAAAGTTTTTGGGTTGAAAAACAGTTTTGTTTTGACTCTGGGATGCTGATCCCGAATTTCGCACCTTTTGCGCTAGGACGCGAATTTTACGAGTTTTAACGATTTAAAATTTTCTAACACGAAATTTGAGTTTTGTGTGGTGATCCCGAATTTCGCACCTTTTTGCGCTAGGACGCCAAGTTTACGAGTTTTAACGATTTAAAGTTTTCTAACATGAAATTAGAGTTTTTGGGTTGAAAAACAGTTTTGTTTTGACCCTGTAATGGTGATCCCGAATTTCGAACCTTTTTGCGCTAGGACGCGAAGCTTACGAGTTTTAACGATTTAAAGTTTTCTAACATGAAATTAGAGTTTTTGGGTTGAAAAACAGTTTTGTTTTGACTCTGGGGTGCTGATCCCGAATTTTGCACCTTTTGCGCTAGGACGCGAATTTTACGAGTTTCAACGATTTCAAATTTTCTAACATGAAATTTGAGTTTTTGGGTTGAATAACAGTTTTGTTTTGACCCTGGTGTGGTGATCCCGAATTTCGCACCTATTGCGCTAGGATGCGAATTTTAGGAGTTTTAACGATTTAAAATTTTCTATGATGAAATTTGAGTTTTTGGGTTGAATAACAGTTTTGTTTTGACCCTGGTGTGGTGATCCCGAATTTCGCACCTTTTTGCGCTGGGACGCGAAGCTTACGAGTTTTAACGATTTAAAGTTTTCTAACATGAAATTAGAGTTTTTGGGTTGAATAACAGTTTTGTTTTGACCCTGGTGTGGTGATCCCGAATTTCGCACCTTTTTGCGCTAGGACGCGTTGTTTACGAGTTATAACGACCTAAAGTTTTCTAACATGAAATTAGAGTTTTTGGGTTGAAAAACAGTTTTGTTTTGACTCTGGGGTGCTGATCCCGAATTTTGCACCTTTTGCGCTAGGACGCGAAGTCTACGAGTTTTAACGATTTAAAATTTTCTATGATGAAATTTGAGTTTTTGGGTTGAAAAACAGTTTTGTTTTGACCCTGTAGTGGTGATCCCGAATTTCGCACCTTTTTGCGCTAGGACGCCAAGTTTACGAGTTTTAACGATTTAAAGTTTTCTAACATGAAATTAGAGTTTTTGGGTTGAAAAACAGTTTTGTTTTGACCCTGTAATGGTGATCCCGAATTTCACACCTTTTTGCGCTAGGACGCGAAGCTTACGAGTTTTAACGATTTAAAGTTTTCTTACATGAAATTAGAGTTCTTGGGTTGAAAAACAGTTTAGTTTTGACCCTGTAATGGTGATCCCGAATTTCGCACCTTTTTGCGCTAGGACGCGAAGCTTACGAGTTTTAACGATTTAAAGTTTTATAACATGAAATTAGAGTTTTTGGGTTGAAAAACAGTTTTGTTTTGACCCTGGGGTGGTGATCCCGAATTTCGCACCTTTTGCGCTAGGACGCGAATTTTACGAGTTTTAAAGATTTAAAATTTTCTAACATGAAATTTGAGTTTTTGGGCTGAAAAACAGTTTTATTTTGACCCTGGTGTGGTGATCCCGAATTTCGCACCTTTTTGCGCTAGGACGCGTTGTTTACGAGTTATAACGACCTAAAGTTTTCTAACATGAAATTTGAGTTTTTGGGTTGAAAAACAGTTTTGTTTTGACTCTGGGGTGCTGATCCTGAATTTCGCACCTTTTTGCGCTAGGACGCGAGTTTTACGAGTTTCAACGATTTAAAATTTTCTAACATGAAATTTGAGTTTTTGTGTTGAATAACAGTTTTGTTTTGACCCTGGTGTGGTGATCCCGAATTTCGCACCTTTTTGCGCTAGGACGCGAATTTTGCGAGTTTTAACGATTTAAAGTTTTCTAACATGAAATTATAGTTTTTGGGTTGAAAAACAGTTTTGTTTTGACCCTGTAATGGTGATCCCGAATTTCGCAGCTTTTTGCGCTAGGACGCGAAGCTTACGAGTTTTAACGATTTAAAATTTTCTAACATGAAATTTGAGTTTTGTGTGGTGATCCCGAATTTCGCACCTTTTTTCGCTAGGACGCCAAGTTTACGAGTTTTAACGATTTAAAGTTTTCTAACATGAAATTAGAGTTTTTGGGTTGAAAAACAGTTCTGTTTTGACCCTGTAATGGTGATCCCGAATTTCGCAGCTTTTTGCGCTAGGACGCGAAGCTTACGAGTTTTAACGATTTAAAATTTTCTAACATGAAATTTGAGTTTTGTGTGGTGATCCCGAATTTCGCACCTTTTTTCGCTAGGACGCCAAGTTTACGAGTTTTAACGATTTAAAGTTTTCTAACATGAAATTAGAGTTTTTGGGTTGAAAAACAGTTTTGTTTTGACCCTGTAATGGTGATCCCGAATTTCGAACCTTTTTGCGCTAGGACGCGAAGCTTACGAGTTTTAACGATTTAAAGTTTTCTAACATGAAATTAGAGTTTTTGGGTTGAAAAACAGTTTTGTTTTGACTCTGGGGTGCTGATCCCGAATTTTGCACCTTTTGCGCTAGGACGCGAATTTTACGAGTTTTAACGATTTCAAATTTTCTAACATGAAATTTGAGTTTTTGGGTTGAATAACAGTTTTGTTTTGACCCTGGTGTGGTGATCCCGAATTTCGCACCTTTTTGCGCTGGGACGCGAAGCTTACGAGTTTTAACGATTTAAAGTTTTCTAACATGAAATTAGAGTTTTTGGGTTGAATAACAGTTTTGTTTTGACCCTGGTGTGGTGATCCCGAATTTCGCACCTTTTTGCGCTAGGACGCGTTGTTTACGAGTTATAACGACCTAAAGTTTTCTAACATGAAATTAGAGTTTTTGGGTTGAAAAACAGTTTTGTTTTGACTCTGGGGTGCTGATCCCGAATTTTGCACCTTTTGCGCTAGGACGCGAAGTCTACGAGTTTTAACGATTTAAAATTTTCTATGATGAAATTTGAGTTTTTGGGTTGAAAAACAGTTTTGTTTTGACCCTGTAGTGGTGATCCCGAATTTCGCACCTTTTTGCGCTAGGACGCCAAGTTTACGAGTTTTAACGATTTAAAGTTTTCTAACATGAAATTAGAGTTTTTGGGTTGAAAAACAGTTTTGTTTTGACCCTGGTGTGGTGATCCCGAATTTCGCACCTTTTTGCGCTAGGACGCGTTGTTTACGAGTTATAACGACCTAAAGTTTTCTAACATGAAATTTGAGTTTTTGGGTTGAAAAACAGTTTTGTTTTGACTCTGGGGTGCTGATCCTGAATTTCGCACCTTTTTGCGCTAGGACGCGAGTTTTACGAGTTTCAACGATTTAAAATTTTCTAACATGAAATTTGAGTTTTTGTGTTGAATAACAGTTTTGTTTTGACCCTGGTGTGGTGATCCCGAATTTCGCACCTTTTTGCGCTAGGACGCGAATTTTGCGAGTTTTAACGATTTAAAGTTTTCTAACATGAAATTATAGTTTTTGGGTTGAAAAACAGTTTTGTTTTGACCCTGTAATGGTGATCCCGAATTTCGCAGCTTTTTGCGCTAGGACGCGAAGCTAACGAGTTTTAACGATTTAAAATTTTCTAACATGAAATTTGAGTTTTGTGTGGTGATCCCGAATTTCGCACCTTTTTTCGCTAGGACGCCAAGTTTACGAGTTTTAACGATTTAAAGTTTTCTAACATGAAATTAGAGTTTTTGGGTTGAAAAACAGTTCTGTTTTGACCCTGTAATGGTGATCCCGAATTTCGCAGCTTTTTGCGCTAGGACGCGAAGCTTACGAGTTTTAACGATTTAAAATTTTCTAACATGAAATTTGAGTTTTGTGTGGTGATCCCGAATTTCGCACCTTTTTTCGCTAGGACGCCAAGTTTACGAGTTTTAACGATTTAAAGTTTTCTAACATGAAATTAGAGTTTTTGGGTTGAAAAACAGTTTTGTTTTGACCCTGTAATGGTGATCCCGAATTTCGAACCTTTTTGCGCTAGGACGCGAAGCTTACGAGTTTTAACGATTTAAAGTTTTCTAACATGAAATTAGAGTTTTTGGGTTGAAAAACAGTTTTGTTTTGACTCTGGGGTGCTGATCCCGAATTTTGCACCTTTTGCGCTAGGACGCGAATTTTACGAGTTTCAACGATTTCAAATTTTCTAACATGAAATTTGAGTTTTTGGGTTGAATAACAGTTTTGTTTTGACCCTGGTGTGGTGATCCCGAATTTCGCACCTTTTTGCGCTGGGACGCGAAGCTTACGAGTTTTAACGATTTAAAGTTTTCTAACATGAAATTAGAGTTTTTGGGTTGAATAACAGTTTTGTTTTGACCCTGTAGTGGTGATCCCGAATTTCGCACCTTTTTGCGCTAGGACGCCAAGTTTACGAGTTTTAACGATTTAAAGTTTTCTAACATGAAATTAGAGTTTTTGGGTTGAAAAACAGTTTTGTTTTGACTCTGGGGTGCTGATCCCGAATTTTGCACCTTTTGCGCTAGGACGCGAAGTCTACGAGTTTTAACGATTTAAAATTTTCTATGATGAAATTTGAGTTTTTGGGTTGAAAAACAGTTTTGTTTTGACCCTGTAGTGGTGATCCCGAATTTCGCACCTTTTTGCGCTAGGACGCCAAGTTTACGAGTTTTAACGATTTAAAGTTTTCTAACATGAAATTAGAGTTTTTGGGTTGAAAAACAGTTTTGTTTTGACCCTGTAATGGTGATCCCGAATTTCACACCTTTTTGCGCTAGGACGCGAAGCTTACGAGTTTTAACGATTTAAAGTTTTCTTACATGAAATTAGAGTTCTTGGGTTGAAAAACAGTTTAGTTTTGACCCTGTAATGGTGATCCCGAATTTCGCACCTTTTTGCGCTAGGACGCGAAGCTTACGAGTTTTAACGATTTAAAGTTTTCTAACATGAAATTAGAGTTGTTGGGTTGAAAAACAGTTTTGTTTTGACCCTGGGGTGGTGATCCCGAATTTCGCACCTTTTGCGCTAGGACGCGAATTTTACGAGTTTTAAAGATTTAAAATTTTCTAACATGAAATTTGAGTTTTTGGGCTGAAAAACAGTTTTGTTTTGACCCTGGTGTGGTGATCCCGAATTTCGCACCTTTTTGCGCTAGGACGCGTTGTTTACGAGTTATAACGACCTAAAGTTTTCTAACATGAAATTTGAGTTTTTGGGTTGAAAAACAGTTTTGTTTTGACTCTGGGGTGCTGATCCTGAATTTCGCACCTTTTTGCGCTAGGACGCGAATTTTACGAGTTTTAACGATTTAAAATTTTCTATGATGAAATTTGAGTTTTTGGGCTGAAAAACAGTTTTGTTTTGACCCTGGTGTGGTGATCCCGAATTTCGCACCTTTTTGCGCTAGGACGCGAAGCTTACGAGTCTTAACGATTTAAAGTTTTCTAACATGAAATTAGAGTTTTTGGGTTGAATAACAGTTTTGTTTTGACCCTGGTGTGGTGATCCCGAATTTCGCACCTATTGCGCTAGGACGCGAATTTTAGGAGTTTTAACGATTTAAAATTTCCTATGATGAAATTTGAGTTTTTGGGTTGAATAACAGTTTTGTTTTGACCCTGGTGTGGTGATCCCGAATTTCGCACCTTTTGCGCTAGGACGCGAATTTTACGAGTTTTAACGATTTAAAATTTTCTAACATGAAATTAGAGTTTTTGGGTTGAAAAACAGTTTTGTTTTGACTCTGGGGTGCTGATCCCGAATTTCGCACCTTTTGCGCTAGGACGCGAAGCTAACGAGTTTTAACGATTTAAAGTTTTCTAACATGAAATTAGAGTTTTTGGGTTGAATAACAGTTTTGTTTTGACCCTGGTGTGGTGATCCCGAATTTCGCACCTATTGCGCTAGGACGCGAATTTTAGGAGTTTTAACGATTTAAAATTTTCTATGATGAAATTTGAGTATTTGGGTTGAATAACAGTTTTGTTTTGACCCTGGTGTGGTGATCCTGAATTTCGCACCTTTTGCGATAGGACGCGAATTTTAGGAGTTTTAACGATTTAAAATTTTCTATGATGAAATTTGAGTTTTTGGGTTGAATAACAGTTTTGTTTTGACTCTGGGGTGCTGATCCCGAATTTCGCACCTTTTTGCGCTAGGACGCGAATTTTACGAGTTTTAACGATTTCAAATTTTCTTACATGAAATTTGAGTTTTGTGTGGTGATCCCGAATTTCGCACCTTTTTGCGCTAGGACGCGAATTTTGCGAGTTTTAACGATTTAAAATTTTCTAACATGAAATTTAAGTTTTTGGGCTGAAAAACAGTTTTGTTTTGACCCTGGTGTGGTGATCCCGCATTTCGCACCTTTTGCGCTAGGACGCGAATTTTACGAGTTTTAACGATTTAAAATTTTCTATGATGAAATTTGAGTATTTGGGTTGAATAACAGTTTTGTTTTGACCCTGGTGTGGTGATCCTGAATTTCGCACCTTTTGCGCTAGGACGCGAATTTTAGGAGTTTTAACGATTTAAAATTTTCTATGATGAAATTTGAGTTTTTGGGTTGAATAACAGTTTTGTTTTGACTCTGGGGTGCTGATCCCGAATTTCTCACCTTTTTGCGCTAGGACGCGAATTTTACGAGTTTTAACGATTTCAAATTTTCTTACATGAAATTTGAGTTTTGTGTGGTGATCCCGAATTTCGCACCTTTTTGCGCTAGGACGCGAATTTTGCGAGTTTTAACGATTTAAAATTTTCTAACATGAAATTTAAGTTTTTGGGCTGAAAAACAGTTTTGTTTTGACCCTGGTGTGGTGATCCCGAATTTCGCACCTTTTTGCGCTAGGACGCGAAGCTTACGAGTCTTAACGATTTAAAGTTTTCTAACATGAAATTAGAGTTTTTGGGTTGAATAACAGTTTTGTTTTGACCCTGGGGTGGTGATCCCGAATTTCGCACCTATTGCGCTAGGACGCGAATTTTAGGAGTTTTAACGATCTAATATTTCCTATGATGAAATTTGAGTTTTTGGGTTGAATAACAGTTTTGTTTTGACCCTGGTGTGGTGATCCCGAATTTCGCACCTTTTGCGCTAGGACGCAAATTTTACGAGTTTTAACGATTTAAAATTAATATGAAATTAGAGTTTTTGGGTTAAAAAACAGTTTTGTTTTGACTCTGGGGTGCTGATCCCGAATTTCGCACCTTTTGCGCTAGGACGCGAATTTTACGAGTTTTAACGATTTACAATTTTCTAACATTAAATTTGAGTTTTTGGGCTGAAAAACAGTTTTGTTTTGACCCTGGTGTGGTGATCCCGAATTTCGCACCTTTTTGCGCTAGGACGCCAAGTTTACGAGTTTTAACGATTTAAAATTTTCTAACATGAAATTTGAGTTTTTGGGCTGAAAACAGGTTTGTTTTGACTCTGGGGTGCTGATCCCGAATTTCGCACCTTTTGCGCTAGGTCGCGAATTTTACGAGTTTTAACGATTTCAAATTTTCTAACATGAAATTAGAGTTTTTGGGCTGAAAAACAGTTTTGTTTTGACCCTGGTGTGGTGATCCCGAATTTCGCACCTTTTGCGCTAGGACGCGAATTTTACGAGTTTTAACGATTTCAAATTTTCTAACATGAAATTTGAGTTTTTGGGTTGAAAAACAGTATTGTTTTGACCCTGTAGTGGTGATCCCGAATTTCGCACCTTTTTGCGCTAGGACGCGAAGCTTACGAGTTTTAACGATTTAAAGTTTTCTAACATGAAATTAGAGTTTTTGGGTTGAAAAACAGTTTTGTTTTGACCCTGTAATGGTGATCCCGAATTTCGCACCTTTTGCGCTAGGACGCGAATTTTACGAGTTTTAACGATTTAAAATTTTCTAACATGAAATTAGAGTTTTTGGGTTGAAAAACAGTTTTGTTTTGACCCTGGTGTGGTGATCCCGAATTTCGCACCTTTTTGCGCTAGGAAGCGAATTTTGCGAGTTTTAACGATTTAAAATTTTCTAACATGAAATTTAAGTTTTTGGGTTGAAAAACAGTTTTGTTTTGACCCTGGTGTTGTGATCCCGAATTTCGCACCTATTGCGCTAGGACGCGAAATTTAGGAGTTTTAACCATTTAAAATTTTCTATGATAAAATTTGATTTCTTGGGTTGAATAACAGTTTTGTTTTGACCCTGTAGTGGTGATCCCGAATTTCGCACCTTTTTGTGCTGGGACGCGAAGCTTACGAGTTTTAACGATTTAAAATTTTCTAACATGAAATTAGAGTTTTTGGGTTGAAAAACAGTTTTGTTTTGACTCTGGGGTGCTGATCCCGAATTTCGCACCTTTTGCGCTAGGTCGCGAATTTTACGAGTTTTAACGATTTCAAATTTTCTAACATGAAATTTGAGTTTTTGGGCTGAAAAACAGTTTTGTTTTGACCCTGGTGTGGTGATCCCGAATTTCGCACCTTTTTGCGCTAGGACGCCAAGTTTACGAGTTTTAACGATTTAAAATTTTCTAACATGAAATTAGAGTTTTTGGGTTGAAAAACAGTTTTGTTTTGACTCTGGGGTGCTGATCCCGAATTTCGCACCTTTTGCGCTAGGACGCGAATTTTACGAGTTTTAACGATTTAAAGTTTTCTAACATGAAATTAGAGTTTTTGGGTTGAAAAACAGTTTTGTTTTGACTCTGGGGTGCTGATCCCGAATTTCGCACCTTTTGCGCTAGGACGCGAATTTTACGAGTTTTAACGATTTACAATTTTCTAACATGAAATATAAGTTTTTGGGCTGAAAAGCAGTTTTGTTTTGACCCTGGTGTGGTGTTCCCGAATTTCGCATCTTTTTGCGCTAGGACGCCAAGTTTACGAGTTTTAACGATTTAAAATTTTCTAACATGAAATTTGAGTTTTTGGGTTGAAAAACAGTTTTGTTTTGACTCTGGGGTGCTGATCCCGAATTTCGCACCTTTTGCGCTAGGACGCGAATATTACGAGTTTTAACGATTTCAAATTTTCTAACATAAAATTTGAGTTTTTGGGTTGAAAAACAGTTTTGTTTTGACCCTGTAGTGGTGATCCCGAATTTCGCACCTTTTTGCGCTAGGACGCGAAGCTTACGAGTTTTAACGATTTACAATTTTCTAACATGAAATTCGAGTTTTTGGGCTGAAAAACAGTTTTGTTTTGACCCTGGTGTGGTGATCCCGAATTTCGCACCTTTTTGCGCTAGGACGCGAAGCTTACGAGTCTTAACGATTTAAAGTTTTCTAACATGAAATTAGAGTTTTTGGGTTGAATAACAGTTTTGTTTTGAGCCTGGTGTGGTGATCCCGAATTTCGCACCTTTTGCGCTAGGACGCGAATTTTAGGAGTTTTAACGATTTAAAATTTTCTATGATGAAATTTGAGTTTTTGGGTTGAATAACAGTTTTGTTTTGACCCTGGTGTGGTGATCCCGAATTTCGCACCTTTTGCGCTAGGACGCGAATTTTACGAGTTTTAACGATTTACAATTTTCTAACATTAAATTTGAGTTTTTGGGCTGAAAAACAGTTTTGTTTTGACCCTGATGTGGTGATCCCGAATTTCGCACCTTTTTGCGCTAGGGCGCCAAGTTTACGAGTTTTAACGATTTAAAATTTTCTAACATGAAATTTGAGTTTTTGGGTTGAAAAACAGTTTTGTTTTGACTCTGGGGTGCTGATCCCGAATTTCGCACCTTTTGCGCTAGGTCGCGAATTTTACGAGTTTTAACGATTTCAAATTTTCTAACATGAAATTTGAGTTTTTGGGTTGAAAAACATCCCGAATTTCGCACCTTTTTGCGCTAGGACGCGAAGCTTACGAGTTTTAACGATTTAAAGTTTTCTAACATGAAATTATAGTTTTTGGGTTGAAAAACAGTTTTGTTTTGACCCTGGGGTGGTGATCCCGAATTTCGCACCTTTTGCGCTAGGACGCGAAGCTTACGAGTTTTAACGATTTAAAATTTTCTAACATGAAATTAGAGTTTTTGGGTTGAAAAACAGTTTTGTTTTTACTCTGGGGTGCTGATCCCGAACTTCGCACCTTTTGCGCTAGGACGCGAATTTTACGAGTTTTAACGATTTCAAATTTTCTAACATGAAATTTGAGTTTTTGGGTTAAAAAACAGTTTTGTTTTGACCCTGTAGTGGTGATCCCGAATTTCGCAACTTTTTGCGCTAGGACGCGAATTTTAGGAGTTTTAACGATTTAAAATTTTCTAACATGAAATTTGAGTTTTTGGGTTGAATAACAGTTTTGTTTTGACCCTGGTGTGGTGATCCCGAATTTCGCACCTTTTGCGATAGGACGCGAATTTTACGAGTTTTAACGATTTAAAATTTTCTAACATGAAACTAGAGTTTTTGGGTTGAAAAACAGTTTTGTTTTGACTCTGGGGTGCTGATCCCGAATTTCGCACCTTTTGCGCTAGGACGCGAATTTTACGAGTTTTAACGATTTCAAATTTTCTAACATGAAATTTGAGTTTTTGGGTTAAAAAACAGTTTTGTTTTGACCCTGTAGTGGTGATCCCGAATTTCGCAACTTTTTGCGCTAGGACGCGAATTTTAGGAGTTTTAACGATTTAAAATTTTCTAACATGAAATTTGAGTTTTTGGGTTGAATAACAGTTTTGTTTTGACCCTGGTGTGGTGATCCCGAATTTCGCACCTTTTTGCGCTAGGACGCGAAGCTTACGAGTTTTAACGATTTAAAGTTTTCTAACATGAAATTATAGTTTTTGGGTTGAAAACAGTTTTGTTTTGACCCTGGGGTGGTGATCCCGAATTTCGCACCTTTTGCGCTAGGACGCGAAGCTTACGAGTTTTAACGATTTAAAATTTTCTAACATGAAACTAGAGTTTTTGGGTTGAAAAACAGTTTTGTTTTGACTCTGGGGTGCTGATCCCGAATTTCGCACCTTTTGCGCTAGGTCGCGAATTTTACGAGTTTTAACGATTTCAAATTTTCTAACATGAAATTTGAGTTTTTGGGTTGAAAAACATCCCGAATTTCGCACCTTTTTGCGCTAGGACGCGAAGCTTACGAGTTTTAACGATTTAAAGTTTTATAACATGAAATTATAGTTTTTGGGTTGAAAAACAGTTTTGTTTTGACCCTGGTGTGGTGATCCCGAATTTCGCACCTTTTGCGCTAGGACGCGAATTTTAGGAGTTTTAACGATTTAAAATTTTCTATGATGAAATTTGAGTTTTTGGGTTGAATAACAGTTTTGTTTTGACCCTGGTGTGGTGATCCCGAATTTCGCACCTATTGCGCTAGGACGCGAATTTTACGAGTTTTAACGATTTAAAATTTTCTATGATGAAATTTGAGTTTTTTGGTTGAATAACAGTTTTGTTTTGACCCTGGTGTGGTGATCCCGAGTTTCGCACCTTTTTGCGCTAGAACGCGAAGCTTACGAGTTTTAACGATTTAAAGTTTTCTAACATGAAATTAGAGTTTTTGGGTTGAATAACAGTTTTGTTTTGACCCTGGTGTGGTGATCCCGAATTTCGCACCTATTGCGCTAGGACGCGAATTTTAGGAGTTTTAACGATTTAAAATTTTCTAACATGAAAGTTGAGTTTTTGGGTTGAATAACAGTTTTGTTTTGACCCTGGTGTGGTGATCCCGAATTTCGCACCTTTTGCGCTAGGACGCGAATTTTACGAGTTTTACCGATTTAAAATTTTCTAACATGAAACTAGAGTTTTTGGGTTGAAAAACAGTTTTGTTTTGACTCTGGGGTGCTGATCCCGAATTTCGCACCTTTTGCGCTAGGACGCGAATTTTACGAGTTTTAACGATTTACAATTTTCTAACATGAAATTTGAGTTTTTGGGCTGAAAAACAGTTTTGTTTTGACCCTGGTGTGGTGATCCCGAATTTCGCACCTTTTTGCGCTAGGACGCCAAGTTTACGAGTTTTAACGATTTAAAATTTTCTAACATGAAATTAGAGTTTTTGGGTTGAAAAACAGTTTTGTTTTGACTCTGGGGTGCTGATCCCGAATTTCGCACCTTTTGCGCTAGGACGCGAATTTTACGAGTTTTAACGATTTCAAATTTTCTAACATGAAATTTGAGTTTTTGGGTTGAAAAATAGTTTTGTTTTGACCCTGGTGTGGTGATCCCGAATTTCGCACCTTTTTGCGCTAGGACGCGAAGCTTACGAGTTTTAACGATTTAAAGTTTTCTAACATGAAATTAGAGTTTTTGGGTTGAAAAACAGTTTTGTTTTGACTCTGGGGTGCTGATCCCGAATTTCGCACCTTTTGCGCTAGGACGCGAATTTTACGAGTTTTAACGATTTACAATTTTCTAACATGAAATATAAGTTTTTGGGCTGAAAAGCAGTTTTGTTTTGACCCTGGTGTGGTGTTCCCGAATTTCGCATCTTTTTGCGCTAGGACGCCAAGTTTACGAGTTTTAACGATTTAAAATTTTCTAACATGAAATTTGAGTTTTTGGGTTGAAAAACAGTTTTGTTTTGACTCTGGGGTGCTGATCCCGAATTTCGCACCTTTTGCGCTAGGACGCGAATATTACGAGTTTTAACGATTTCAAATTTTCTAACATAAAATTTGAGTTTTTGGGTTGAAAAACAGTTTTGTTTTGACCCTGTAGTGGTGATCCCGAATTTCGCACCTTTTTGCGCTAGGACGCGAAGCTTACGAGTTTTAACGATTTACAATTTTCTAACATGAAACTAGAGTTTTTGGGTTGAAAAACTGTTTTGTTTTGACTCTGGGGTGCTGATCCCGAATTTCGCACCTTTTGCGCTAGGACGCGAATTTTACGAGTTTTAACGATTTACAATTTTCTAACATGAAATTTGAGTTTTTGGGCTGAAAAACAGTTTTGTTTTGACCCTGGTGTGGTGATCCCGAATTTCGCACCTTTTTGCGCTAGGACGCCAAGTTTACGAGTTTTAACGATTTAAAGTTTTCTAACATGAAATTAGAGTTTTTGGGTTGAAAAAAAGTTTTGTTTTGACTCTGGGATGCTGATTCCGAATTTCGCACCTTTTGCGCTAGGACGCGAATTTTACGAGTTTTAATGATTTAAAATTTTCTATGATGAAATTTGAGTTTTTGGGTTGAAAAACAGTTTTGTTTTGACTCTGGGGTGCTGATCCCGAATTTCGCACCGTTTGCGCTAGGACGCGAATTTTACGAGTTTTAACGATTTACAATTTTCTAACATGAAATTTGAGTTTTTGGGTTGAAAAACAGTTATGTTTTGACTCTGGGGTGCTGATCCCGAATTTCGCACCTTTTGCGCTAGGACGCGAATTTTACGAGTTTTAACGATTTAAAATTTTCTATGATGAAATTTGAGTTTTCGGGTTGAAAAACAGTTTTGTTTTGACTCTGGTGTGCTGATCCCGAATTTCGCACCTTTTTGCGCTAGGACGCGAATTTTACGAGTTTTAACGATTTACAATTTTCTAACATGAAATTTGAGTTTTTGGGCTGAAAAACAGTTTTGTTTTGACCCTGGTGTGGTGATCCCGAATTTCGCACCTTTTTGCGCTAGGACGCCAAGTTTACGAGTTTTAACGATTTAAAGTTTTCTAACATGAAATTAGAGTTTTTGGGTTGAAAAACAGTTTTGTTTTGACCCTGTAATGGTGATCCCGAATTTCGCACCTTTTTGCGCTAGGACGCGAAGCTTACGAGTTTTAACGATTTAAAGTTTTCTAACATGAAATTAGAGTTTTTGGGTTGAAAAAGAGTTTTGTTTTGACTCTGGGGTGCTGATCCCGCATTTCGCACCTTTGCGCTAGGACGCGAATTTTACGAGTTTTAACCATTTCAAATTTTCTAACATGAAAGTTGAGTTTTTGGGTTGAATAACAGTTTTGTTTTGACCCTGGTGTGGTGATCCCGAATTTCGCACCTTTTGCGATAGGACGCGAATTTTACGAGTTTTAACGATTTAAAATTTTCTAACATGAAACTAGAGTTTTTGGGTTGAAAAACAGTTTTGTTTTGACTCTGGGGTGCTGATCCCGAATTTCGCACCTTTTGCGCTAGGACGCGAATTTTACGAGTTTTAACGATTTACAATTTTCTAACATGAAATTTGAGTTTTTGGGCTGAAAAACAGTTGTGATTTGACCCTGGTGGGATGATCCCGAATTTCGCACCTTTTTGCGCTAGGACGCGAAGTTTACGAGTATTAACGCTTTAAAATTTTCTATGATGAAATTTGAGTTTTTGGGTTGAAAAAAAGGTTTGTTTTGACCCTGTAGTGGTGATCCCGAATTTCGCACCTTTTTGCGCTAGGACGCCAAGTTTACGAGTTTTAACGATTTAAAATTTTCTATGATGAAATTTGAGTTTTCGGGTTGAAAAACAGTTTTGTTTTGACTCTGGGGTGCTGATCCCGAATTTCGCACCTTTTTGCGCTAGGACGCGAATTTTACGAGTCTTAACGATTTAAAATTTTCTAACATGAAATTTGAGTTTTGTGTGGTGATCCCGAATTTCGCACCTTATTGCGCTAGGACGCCAAGTTTACGAGTTTAAACGATTTAAAATTTTCTATGATGAAATTTTAGTTTTTGGGTTAAAAACCAGTTTTGTTTTGACCCTGTAGTGGTGATCCCGAATTTCGCACCTTTTTGCGCTAGGACGCTAAGTTTACGAGTTTTAACGATTTAAAGTTTTCTAACATGAAATTAGAGTTTTTGGGTTGCAAAAAAGTTTTGTTTTGACTCTGGGATGCTGATCCCGAATTTCGCACCTTTTGCGCTAGGACGCGAATTTTACGAGTTTTAACGATTTAAAATTTTCTATGATGAAATTTGAGTTTTTGGGTTGAATAACAGTTTTGTTTTGACCCTGGTGTGGTGATCCCGAGTTTCGCACCTTTTTGCGCTAGAACGCGAAGCTTACGAGTTTTAACGATTTAAAGTTTTCTAACATGAAATTAGAGTTTTTGGGTTGAATAACAGTTTTGTTTTGACCCTGGTGTGGTGATCCCGAATTTCGCACCTATTGCGCTAGGACGCGAATTTTAGGAGTTTTAACGATTTCAAATTTTCTCACATGAAATTTGAGTTTTTGGGTTGAAAAACAGTTTTGTTTTGACCCTGTAGTGGTGATCCCGAATTTCGCACCTTTTTGCGCTAGGACGCGAAGCTTACGAGTTTTAACGATTTACAATTTTCTAACATGAAACTAGAGTTTTTGGGTTGAAAAACTGTTTTGTTTTGACTCTGGGGTGCTGATCCCGAATTTCGCACCTTTTGCGCTAGGACGCGAATTTTACGAGTTTTAACGATTTACAATTTTCTAACATGAAATTTGAGTTTTTGAGCTGAAAAACAGTTTTGTTTTGACCCTGGTGTGGTGATCCCGAATTTCGCACCTTTTTGCGCTAGGACGCCAAGTTTACGAGTTTTAACGATTTAAAGTTTTCTAACATGAAATTAGAGTTTTTGGGTTGAAAAAAAGTTTTGTTTTGACTCTGGGATGCTGATCCCGAATTTCGCACCTTTTGCGCTAGGACGCGAATTTTACGAGTTTTAACGATTTAAAATTTTCTATGATGAAATTTGAGTTTTTGGGTTGAAAAACAGTTTTGTTTTGACTCTGGGGTGCTGATCCCGAATTTCGCACCGTTTGCGCTAGGACGCGAATTTTACGAGTTTTAACGATTTACAATTTTCTAACATGAAATTTGAGTTTTTGGGTTGAAAAACAGTTTTGTTTTGACTCTGGGGTGCTGATCCCGAATTTCGCACCTTTTGCGCTAGGACGCGAATTTTACGAGTTTTAACGATTTAAAATTTTCTATGATGAAATTTGAGTTTTTGGGTTGAAAAACAGTTTTGTTTTGACTCTGGGGTGCTGATCCCGAATTTCGCACCGTTTGCGCTAGGACGCGAATTTTACGAGTTTTAACGATTTACAATTTTCTAACATGAAATTTGAGTTTTTGGGTTGAAAAACAGTTTTGTTTTGACTCTGGGGTGCTGATCCCGAATTTCGCACCTTTTGCGCTAGGACGCGAAGCTTACGAGTTTTAACGATTTAAAGTTTTCTTACATGAAATTAGAGTTCTTGGGTTGAAAAACAGTTTAGTTTTGACCCTGTAATGGTGATCCCGAATTTCGCACCTTTTTGCGCTAGGACGCGAATTTTACGAGTTTTAACGATTTAAAGTTTTATAACATGAAATTAGAGTTTTTGGGTTGAAAAACAGTTTTGTTTTGACCCTGGGGTGGTGATCCCGAATTTCGCACCTTTTGCGCTAGGACGCGAATTTTACGAGTTTTAAAGATTTAAAATTTTCTAACATGAAATTTGAGTTTTTGGGCTGAAAAACAGTTTTATTTTGACCCTGGTGTGGTGATCCCGAATTTCGCACCTTTTTGCGCTAGGACGCGTTGTTTACGAGTTATAACGACCTAAAGTTTTCTAACATGAAATTTGAGTTTTTGGGTTGAAAAACAGTTTTGTTTTGACTCTGGGGTGCTGATCCTGAATTTCGCACCTTTTTGCGCTAGGACGCGAGTTTTACGAGTTTCAACGATTTAAAATTTTCTAACATGAAATTTGAGTTTTTGGGCTGAAAAACAGTTGTGATTTGACCCTGGTGGGATGATCCCGAATTTCGCATCTTTTTGCGCTAGGACGCGAAGTTTACGAGTATTAACGATTTAAAATTTTCTATGATGAAATTTGAGTTTTTGGGTTGAAAAACAGTTTTGTTTTGACTCTGGGGTGCTGATCCCGAATTTCGCACCTTTGCGCTAGGACGCGAATTTTACGAGTTTTAACGATTTAAAATTTTCTATGATGAAATTTGAGTTTTTGGGTTGAATAACAGTTTTGTTTTGACCCTGGTGTGGTGATCCCGAGTTTCGCACCTTTTTGCGCTAGAACGCGAAGCTTACGAGTTTTAACGATTTAAAGTTTTCTAACATGAAATTAGAGTTTTTGGGTTGAATAACAGTTTTGTTTTGACCCTGGTGTGGTGATCCCGAATTTCGCACCTATTGCGCTAGGACGCGAATTTTAGGAGTTTTAACGAAATAAAATTTTCTATGATGAAATTTGAGTTTTTTTGTTGAAAAACAGTTTTGTTTTGACCGTGGTGTATTGATCCTGAATTTCGCACCTTTTTGCGCTAGGACGCCAAGTTTACGAGTTTAAACGATTTAAAATTTTCTATGATGAAATTTTAGTTTTTGGGTTAAAAACCAGTTTTGTTTTGACCCTGTAGTGGTGATCCCGAATTCCGCACCTTTTTGCGCTAGGACGCTAAGTTTACGAGTTTTAACGGTTTCAAGTGTTCTAACATGAAATTAGAGTTTTTGGGTTGAAAAAAAGTTTTGTTTTGACTCTGGGATGCTGATCCCGTATTTCGCACCTTTTGCGCTAGGACGCGAATTTTACGAGTTTTAACGATTTAAAGTTTTCTAACATGAAATTAGAGTTTTTGGGTTGAATAACAGTTTAGTTTTGACCCTGGTGTGGTGATCCCGAATTTCGCACCTTTTTGCGCTAGGACGCGTTGTTTACGAGTTATAACGACCTTAAGTTTTCTAACATGAAATTAGAGTTTTTGGGTTGAAAAACAGTTTTGTTTTGACTCCGGGGTGCTGATCCCGAATTTTGCACCTTTTGCGCTAGAACGCGAAGTTTACGAGTCTTAACGATTTAAAATTTTCTATGATGAAATGTGAGTTTTTTTGTTGAAAAACAGTTTTGTTTTGACCGTGGTGTATTGATCCTGAATTTCGCACCTTTTTGCGCTAGGACGCCAAGTTTACGAGTTTAAACGATTTAAAATTTTCTATGATGAAATTTTAGTTTTTGGGTTAAAAACCAGTTTTGTTTTGACCCTGTAGTGGTGATCCCGAATTCCGCACCTTTTTGCGCTAGGACGCTAAGTTTACGAGTTTTAACGGTTTAAAGTGTTCTAACATGAAATTAGAGTTTTTGGGTTGAAAAAAAGTTTTGTTTTGACTCTGGGATGCTGATCCCGTATTTCGCACCTTTTGCGCTAGGACGCGAATTTTACGAGTTTTAACGATTTAAAATTTTCTAACATGAAACTAGAGTTTTTGGGTTGAAAAACAGTTTTGTTTTGACTCTGGGGTGCTGATCCCGAATTTCGCACCTTTTGCGCTAGGACGCGAATTTTACGAGTTTTAACGATTTACAATTTTCTAACATGAAATTTGAGTTTTTGGGCTGAAAAACAGTTTTGTTTTGACCCTGGTGTGGTGATCCCGAATTTCGCACCTTTTTGCGCTAGGACGCCAAGTTTACGAGTTTTAACGATTTAAAGTTTTCTAACATGAAATTTGAGTTTTTGGGTTGAAAAACAGTTTTGTTTTGACTCTGGGGTGCTGATCCCAAATTTCGCACCTTTTTGCGATAGGACGAGAATTTTACGAGTTTTAACAATTTAAAATTTTCTATGATGAAATTTAAGTTTTCGGGTTAAAAAACAGTTGTGATTTGACCCTGGTGGGATGATCCCGAATTTCGCACCTTTTTGCGCTAGGACGCCAAGTTTACGAGTTTTAACGATTTAAAATTTTCTAACATGAAATTTGAGTTTTGTGTTGTGATCCCGAATTTCGCACCTTATTGCGCTAGGACGCCAAGTTTACGAGTTTTAACGATTTAAAATTTTCTAACATGAAATTTGAGTTTTTGGGTTGAAAAACAGTTTTGTTTTGACCCTGTAATGGTGATCCCGAATTTCGCACCTTTTTGCGCTAGGACGCGAAGCTTACGAGTTTCAACGATTTAAAGTTTTCTAACATGAAATTAGAGTTTTTGGGTTGAAAAACAGTTTTGTTTTGACTCTGGGGTGCTGATCCCGAATTTCGCACATTTTGCGCTAGGACGCGAATTTTACGAGTTTTAACGATTTAAAATTTTCTAACATGAAATTTGAGTTTTGTGTGGTGATCCCGAATTTCGCACCTTTTTGCGCTAGGACGCCAAGTTTACGAGTTTTAACGATTTAAAGTTTTCTAACATGAAATTAGAGTTTTTGGGTTGAAAAACAGTTTTGCTTTGAGCCTTGTGTGGTGATGCCGAATTTCGCACCTGTTTGCGCTAGGTCGCCAAGTTTACGAGTTTTAACGATTTAAAATTTTCTATGATGAAATTTGAGTTTTCGGGTTGAAAAACAGTTTTGTTTTGATCTGGGGTGCTGATCCCGAAATTCGCACCTTTTTGCGCTAGGACGCGAATTTTATGAGTTTTAACGATTTAAAATTTTCTAACATGAAATTTGAGTTTTGTGTGGTGATCCTGAATTTCGCACCTTTTTGCGCTAGGACGCGAAGTTTACGAGTTTTAAGGATTTAAAGTTTTCTAACATGAAATTAGAGTTTTTGGGTTGAAAAACAGTTTTGTTTTGACCCTGTAATGGTGATCCCGAATTTCGCACCTTTTTGGGCTAGGACACGAAGCTTACGAGTTTTAACGATTTAAAGTTTTCTAACATGAAATTAGAGTTTTTGGGTTAAAAACAGTTTTGTTTTGACTCTGGGGTGCTGATCCCGAATTTCGCACCTTTTGCGCTAGAACGCGAAGTTTACGAGTTTTAACGATTTAAAATTTTCTATGATGAAATGTGAGTTTTTTTGTTGAAAAACAGTTTTGTTTTGACCCTGGTGTGGTGATCCTGAATTTCACACCTTTTTGCGCTAGGACGCCAAGTTTACGAGTTTTAACGATTTAAAATTTTCTATGATGAAATTTTAGTTTTTGGGTTAAAAACCAGTTTTGTTTTGACCCTGTAGTGGTGATCCCGAATTTGGCACCTTTTTGCGCTAGGACGCGAAGTTTACGAGTTTTAACGATTTAAAATTTTCTAACATGAAATTAGAGTTTTTGGGTTGAAAAACAGTTTTGTTTTGACCCTTGTGTGGTGATGCCGAATTTCGCACCTGTTTGCGCTAGGACGCCAAGTTTACGAGTTTTAACGATTTAAAATTTTCTATGATTAAATTTAAGTTTTCGGGTTGAAAAACAGTTTCGTTTTGACTCTGGGGTGCTGATCCCGAATTTCGCACCTTTTTGGGCTAGGACGCGAAGCTTACGAGTTTTAACGATTTAAAATTTTCTAACATGAAATTAGAGTTTTTGGGTTGAAAAACAGTTTTGTTTTGACCCTGGTGTGGTGATCCCGAATTTTGCACCTATTGCGCTAGGACGCGAATTTTACGAGTTTTAACGATTTAAAATTTTCTATGATGAAATTTGAGTTTTTGGGTTGAATAACAGTTTTGTTTTGACCCTGGTGTGGTGATCCCGAATTTCGCACCTTTTGCGCTAGGACGCGAATTTTACGAGTTTTAACGATTTAAAATTTTCTAACATGAAACTAGAGTTTTTGGGTTGAAAAACAGTTTTGTTTTGACTCTGGGGTGCTGATCCCGAATTTCGCACCTTTTGCGCTAGGACGCGAATCTTACGAGTTTTAACGATTTACAATTTTCTAACATGAAATTTGAGTTTTTGGGCTGAAAAACAGTTTTGTTTTGACCCTGGGGTGCTGATCCCGAATTTCGCACCTTTTTGCGCTAGGACGCGAATTTTACGAGTTTTAACGATTTAAAATTTTCTAACATGAAATTTGAGTTTTTGGGATGAAAAACAGTTTTGCTTTGACCCTTGTGTGGTGATGCCGAATTTCGCACCTGTTTGCGCTAGGACGCCAAGTTTACGAGTTTTAACGATCTAAATTTTTTATGATGAAATTTGAGTTTTTGGGTTGAAAAACAGTTTTGTTTTGACTCTGGGGTGCTGATCCCGAATTTCGCACCTTTTTGCGCAAGGACGCGAATTTTACGAGTTTTAACGATTTAAAATTTTCTAACATGAAATTTGCGTTTTTGGGTTGAAAAACAGTTTTGTTTTGACTCTGGGGTGCTGATCCCGAATTTCGCACCTTTTTGCGCTAGGACGCGAATTTTACGAGTTTTAACGATTTAAAATTTTCTAACATGAAATTTGAGTTTTGTGTGGTGATCCCGAATTTCGCACCTTTTTGCGCTAGGACGCCAAGTTTACGAGTTTTAACGATTTAAAGTTTTCTAACATGAAATTAGAGTTTTTGGGTTGAAAAACAGTTTTGCTTTGAGCCTTGTGTGGTGATGCCGAATTTCGCACCTGTTTGCGCTAGGTCGCCAAGTTTACGAGTTTTAACGATTTAAAATTTTCTATGATGAAATTTGAGTTTTCGGGTTGAAAAACAGTTTTGTTTTGACTCTGGGGTGCTGATCCCGAATTTCGCACCTTTTTGCGCTAGGACGCGAATTTTACGAGTTTTAACGATTTAAAATTTTCTAACATGAAATTTGAGTTTTGTGTTTTGATCCCGAATTTCGCACCTTTTTGCGCTAGGACGCGAAGTTTACGAGTTTTAACGATTTAAAGTTTTCTAACATGAAATTAGAGTTTTTGGGTTGAAAAACAGTTTTGTTTTGACCCTGTAATGGTGATCCCGAATTTCGCACCTTTTTGGGCTAGGACGCGAAGCTTACGAGTTTTAACGATTTAAAGTTTTCTAACATGAAATTAGAGTTTTTGGGTTAAAAACAGTTTTGTTTTGACTCTGGGGTGCTGATCCCGAATTTTGCACCTTTTGCGCTAGAACGCGAAGTTTACGAGTTTTAACGATTTAAAATTTTCGATGATGAAATGTGAGTTTTTTTGTTGAAAAACAGCTTTGTTTTGACCCTGGTGTGGTGATCCTGAATTTCGCACCTTTTTGCGCTAGGACGCCAAGTTTACGAGTTTTAACGATTTAAAATTTTCTATGATGAAATTTTAGTTTTTGGGTTAAAAACCAGTTTTGTTTTGACCCTGTAGTGGTGATCCCGAATTTCGCACCTTGTTGCGCTAGGACGCGAAGTTTACGAGTTTTAACGATTTAAAATTTTCTAACATGAAATTAGAGTTTTTGGGTTGAAAAACAGTTTTGTTTTGACCCTGGTGTGGTGATCCCGAATTTTGCACCTATTGCGCTAGGACGCGAATTTTACGAGTTTTAACGATTTAAAATTTTCTATGATGAAATTTGAGTTTTTGGGTTGAATAACAGTTTTGTTTTGACTGTGGTGTGGTGATCCCGAATTTCGCACCTTTTGCGCTAGGACGCGAATTTTACGAGTTTTAACGATTTAAAATTTTCTAACATGAAACTAGAGTTTTTGGGTTGAAAAACAGTTTTGTTTTGACTCTGGGGTGCTGATCCCGAATTTCGCACCTTTTGCGCTAGGACGCGAATTTTACGAGTTTTAACGATTCACAATTTTCTAACATGAAATTTGAGTTTTTGGGCTGAAAAACAGTTTTGTTTTGACCCTGGGGTGCTGATCCCGAATTTCGCACCTTTTTGCGCTAGGACGCGAATTTTACGAGTTTTAACGATTTACAATTTTCTAACATGAAATTTGCGTTTTTGGGTTGAAAAATAGTTTTGTTTTGACCCTAGGGTGGTGATCCCGAATTTCGCACCTTTTGCGCTAGGACGCAAATTTTACGAGTTTTAACGATTTACAATTTTCTAACATGAAATTTGAGTTTTTGGGATGAAAAACAGTTTTGCTTTGACCCTTGTGTGGTGATGCCGAATTTCGCACCTGTTTGCGCTAGGACGCCAAGTTTACGAGTTTTAACGATTTAAAATTTTCTATGATTAAATTTAAGTTTTCGGGTTGAAAAACAGTTTTGTTTTGACTCTGGGGTGCTGATCCCGAATTTCGCACCTTTTTGGGCTAGGACGCGAAGCTTACGAGTTTTAACGATTTAAAATTTTCTAACATGAAATTAGAGTTTTTGGGATGAAAAACAGTTTTGCTTTGACCCTTGTGTGGTGATGCCGAATTTCGCACCTGTTTGCGCTAGGACGCCAAGTTTACGAGTTTTAACGATCTAAATTTTCTATGATGAAATTTGAGTTTTTGGGTTGAAAAACAGTTTTGTTTTGACTCTGGGGTGCTGATCCCGAATTTCGCACCTTTTTGCGCAAGGACGCGAATTTTACGAGTTTTAACGATTTAAAATTTTCTAACATGAAATTTGCGTTTTTGGGTTGAAAAACAGTTTTGTTTTGACTCTGGGGTGCTGATCCCGAATTTCGCACCTTTTTGCGCTAGGACGCGAATTTTACGAGTTTTAACGATTTAAAATTTTCTAACATGAAATTTGAGTTTTGTGTGGTGATCCCGAATTTCGCACCTTTTTGCGCTAGGACGCCAAGTTTACGAGTTTTAACGATTTAAAGTTTTCTAACATGAAATTAGAGTTTTTGGGTTGAAAAACAGTTTTGCTTTGAGCCTTGTGTGGTGATGCCGAATTTCGCACCTGTTTGCGCTAGGTCGCCAAGTTTACGAGTTTTAACGATTTAAAATTTTCTATGATGAAATTTGAGTTTTCGGGTTGAAAAACAGTTTTGTTTTGACTCTGGGGTGCTGATCCCGAATTTCGCACCTTTTTGCGCTAGGACGCGAATTTTACGAGTTTTAACGATTTAAAATTTTCTAACATGAAATTTGAGTTTTGTGTTTTGATCCCGAATTTCGCACCTTTTTGCGCTAGGACGCGAAGTTTACGAGTTTTAACGATTTAAAGTTTTCTAACATGAAATTAGAGTTTTTGGGTTGAAAAACAGTTTTGTTTTGACCCTGTAATGGTGATCCCGAATTTCGCACCTTTTTGGGCTAGGACGCGAAGCTTACGAGTTTTAACGATTTAAAGTTTTCTAACATGAAATTAGAGTTTTTGGGTTAAAAACAGTTTTGTTTTGACTCTGGGGTGCTGATCCCGAATTTTGCACCTTTTGCGCTAGAACGCGAAGTTTACGAGTTTTAACGATTTAAAATTTTCTATGATGAAATGTGAGTTTTTTTGTTGAAAAACAGTTTTGTTTTGACCCTGGTGTGGTGATCCTGAATTTCGCACCTTTTTGCGCTAGGACGCCAAGTTTACGAGTTTTAACGATTTAAAATTTTCTATGATGAAATTTTAGTTTTTGGGTTAAAAACCAGTTTTGTTTTGACCCTGTAGTGGTGATCCCGAATTTCGCACCTTGTTGCGCTAGGACGCGAAGTTTACGAGTTTTAACGATTTAAAATTTTCTAACATGAAATTAGAGTTTTTGGGTTGAAAAACAGTTTTGTTTTGACCCTGGTGTGGTGATCCCGAATTTTGCACCTATTGCGCTAGGATGAAATTTGAGTTTTTGGGTTGAATAACAGTTTTGTTTTGACTGTGGTGTGGTGATCCCGAATTTCGCACCTTTTGCGCTAGGACGCGAATTTTACGAGTTTTAACGATTTAAAATTTTCTAACATGAAACTAGAGTTTTTGGGTTGAAAAACAGTTTTGTTTTGACTCTGGGGTTTTCTATGATGAAATTTGAGTTTTTGGGTTGAATAACAGTTTTGTTTTGACTGTGGTGTGGTGATCCCGAATTTCGCACCTTTTGCGCTAGGACGCGAATTTTACGAGTTTTAACGATTTACAATTTTCTAACATGAAATTTGAGTTTTTGGGCTGAAAAACAGTTTTGTTTTGACCCTGGGGTGCTGATCCCGAATTTCGCACCTTTTTGCGCTAGGACGCGAATTTTACGAGTTTTAACGATTTAAAATTTTCTAACATGAAATTTGAGTTTTTGGGTTGAAAAATAGTATTGCTTTGAGCCTTGTGTGGTGATGCCGAATTTCGCACCTGTTTGCGCTAGGACGCCAAGTTTACGAGTTTTAACGATTTAAAATTTTCTATGATGAAATTTGAGTTTTTGGGTTGAATAACAGTTTTGTTTTGACTGTGGTATGGTGATCCCGAATTTCGCACCTTTTGCGCCAGGGCGCGAATTTTACGAGTTTTAACGATTTAAAATTTTCTAACATGAAACTAGAGTTTCTGGGTTGAAAAACAGTTTTGTTTTGACTCTGGGGTGCTGATCCCGAATTTCGCACCTTTTGCGCTAGGACGCGAATTTTACGAGTTTTAACGATTTACAATTTTCTAACATGAAATTTGAGTTTTTGGGCTGAAAAACAGTTTTGTTTTGACCCTGGGGTGCTGATCCCGAATTTCACACCTTTTTGCGCTAGGACGCGAATTTTACGAGTTTTAACGATTTAAAATTTTCTAACATGAAATTTGAGTTTTTGGGTTGAAAAATAGTTTTGCTTTGAGCCTTGTGTGGTGATCCCGAATTTCGCACCTTTTTGCGCTAGGACGCGAAGTTTACGAGTTTTAACGATTTAAAATTTTCTAACATGAAATTAGAGTTTTTGGGTTGAAAAACAGTTTTGTTTTGACCCTGGTGTGGTGATCCCGAATTTTGCACCTATTGCGCTAGGACGCGAATTTTACGAGTTTTAACGATTTAAAATTTTCTATGATGAAATTTGAGTTTTTGGGTTGAATAACAGTTTTGTTTTGACTGTGGTGTGGTGATCCCGAATTTCGCACCTTTTGCGCTAGGACGCGAATTTTACGAGTTTTAACGATTTAAAATTTTCCAACATGAAACTAGAGTTTTTGGGTTGAAAAACAGTTTTGTTTTGACTCTGGGGTGCTGATCCCGAATTTCGCACCTTTTGCGCTAGGACGCGAATTTTACGAGTTTTAACGATTTACAATTTTCTAACATGAAATTTGAGTTTTTGGGTTGAAAAATAGTTTTGTTTTGACCCTAGGGTGGTGATCTCGAATTTCGCACCTTTTGCGCTAGGACGCAAATTTTACGAGTTTTAACGATTTAAAATTTGTTATGATGAAATTTGAGTTTTTGGGATGAAAAACAGTTTTGCTTTGACCCTTGTGTGGTGATGCCGAATTTCGCACCTGTTTGCGCTAGGACGCCAAGTTTACGAGTTTTAACGATCTAAAATTTTCTATGATGAAATTTGAGTTTTCGGGTTGAAAAACAGTTTTGTTTTGACTCTGGGGTGCTGATCCCGAATTTCGCAAATTTTTGCGCTAGGACGCGAATTTTACGAGTTTTAACGATTTAAAATTTTCTAACATGAAATTTGCGTTTTTGGGTTGAAAAACAGTTTTGTTTTGACTCTGGGTGCTGATCCCGAATTTCGCACCTTTTTGCGCTAGGACGCGAATTTTACGAGTTTTAACGATTTAAAATTTTCTAACATGAAATTTGAGTTTTGTGTGGTGATCCCGAATTTCGCACCTTTTTGCGCTAGGACGCGAATTTTACGAGTTTTAACGATTTAAAATTTTCTAACATGAAATTTGAGTTTTGTGTGGTGATCCCGAATTTCGCACCTTTTTGCGCTAGGACGCGAAGTTTACGAGTTTTAACGATTTAAAGTTTTCTAACATGAAATTAGAGTTTTTGGGTTGAAAAACAGTTTTGTTTTGACCCTGTAATGGTGATCCCGAATTTCGCACCTTTTTGGGCTAGGACGCGAAGCTTACGAGTTTTAACGATTTAAAGTTTTCTAACATGAAATTAGAGTTTTTGGGTTAAAAACAGTTTTGTTTGACTCTGGGGTGCTGATCCCGAATTTTGCACCTTTAGCGCTAGAACGCGAAGTTTACGAGTTTTAACGATTTAAAATTTTCTATGATGAAATGTGAGTTTTTTTGTTGAAAAACAGTTTTGTTTTGACCCTGTAGTGGTGATCCCGAATTTCGCACCTTTTTGCGCTAGGACGCGAAGTTTACGAGTTTTAACGATTTAAAATTTTCTAACATGAAATTAGAGTTTTTGGGTTGAAAAACAGTTTTGTTTTGACCCTGGTGTGGTGATCCCGAATTTTGCACCTATTGCGCTAGGACGCGAATTTTACGAGTTTTAACGATTTAAAATTTTCTATGATGAAATTTGAGTTTTTGGGTTGAATAACAGCTTTGTTTTGACCCTGGTGTGGTGATCCCGAATTTCGCACCTTTTGCGCTAGGACGCGAATTTTACGAGTTTTAACGATTTAAAATTTTCTAACATGAAACTAGAGTTTTTGGGTTGAAAAACTGTTTTGTTTTGACTCTGGGGTGCTGATCCCGAATTTCGCACCTTTTGCGCTAGGACGCGAATTTTACGAGTTTTAACGATTTACAATTTTCTAACATGAAATTTGAGTTTTTGGGCTGAAAAACAGTTTTGTTTTGACCCTGGGGTGCTGATCCCGAATTTCGCACCTTTTTGCGCTAGGACGCGAATTTTACGAGTTTTAACGATTTAAAATTTTCTAACATGAAATTAGAGTTTTTGGGTTGAAAAACAGTTTTGTTTTGACCCTGGTGTGGTGATCCCGAATTTTGCACCTATTGCGCTAGGACGCGAATTTTACGAGTTTTAACGATTTAAAATTTTCTAACATGAAACTAGAGTTTTTGGGTTGAAAAACTGTTTTGTTTTGACTCTGGGGTGCTGATCCCGAATTTCGCACCTTTTGCGCTAGGACGCGAATTTTACGAGTTTTAACGATTTACAATTTTCTAACATGAAATTTGCGTTTTTGGGTTGAAAAACAGTTTTGTTTTGACCCTGGTGTGGTGATCCCGAATTTCGCACCTTTTGCGCTAGGACGCGAATTTTACGAGTTTTAACGATTTAAAATTTTCTAACATGAAACTAAAGTTTTTGGGTTGAAAAACTGTTTTGTTTTGACTCTGGGGTGCTGATCCCGAATTTCGCACCTTTTGCGCTAGGACGCGAATTTTACGAGTTTTAACGATTTACAATTTTCTAACATGAAATTTGCGTTTTTGGGTTGAAAAACAGTTTTGTTTTGACTCTGGGGTGCTGATCCCGAATTTCGCACCTTTTGCGCTAGGACGCGAATTTTACGAGTTTTAACGATTTAAAATTTTCTAACATGAAATTTGAGTTTTGTGTGGTGATCCCGAATTTCGCACCTTTTTGCGCTAGGACGCGAAGTTTACGAGTTTTAACGATTTAAAATTTTCTAACATGAAATTAGAGTTTTTGGGTTGAAAAACAGTTTTGTTTTGACCCTGGTGTGGTGATCCCGAATTTTGCACCTATTGCGCTAGGACGCGAATTTTACGAGTTTTAACGATTTAAAATTTTCTATGATGAAATTTGAGTTTTTGGGTTGAATAACAGTTTTGTTTTGACTGTGGTGTGGTGATCCCGAATTTCGCACCTTTTGCGCTAGGACGCGAATTTTACGAGTTTTAACGATTTAAAATTTTCCAACATGAAACTAGAGTTTTTGGGTTGAAAAACAGTTTTGTTTTGACTCTGGGGTGCTGATCCCGAATTTCGCACCTTTTGCGCTAGGACGCGAATTTTACGAGTTTTAACGATTTACAATTTTCTAACATGAAATTTGAGTTTTTGGGTTGAAAAATAGTTTTGTTTTGACCCTAGGGTGGTGATCTCGAATTTCGCACCTTTTGCGCTAGGACGCAAATTTTACGAGTTTTAACGATTTAAAATTTGTTATGATGAAATTTGAGTTTTTGGGATGAAAAACAGTTTTGCTTTGACCCTTGTGTGGTGATGCCGAATTTCGCACCTGTTTGCGCTAGGACGCCAAGTTTACGAGTTTTAACGATTTAAAATTTTCTATGATGAAATTTGAGTTTTCGGGTTGAAAAACAGTTTTGTTTTGACTCTGGGGTGCTGATCCCGAATTTCGCAAATTTTTGCGCTAGGACGCGAATTTTACGAGTTTTAACGATTTAAAATTTTCTAACATGAAATTTGCGTTTTTGGGTTGAAAAACAGTTTTGTTTTGACTCTGGGTGCTGATCCCGAATTTCGCACCTTTTTGCGCTAGGACGCGAATTTTACGAGTTTTAACGATTTAAAATTTTCTAACATGAAATTTGAGTTTTGTGTGGTGATCCCGAATTTCGCACCTTTTTGCGCTAGGACGCGAATTTTACGAGTTTTAACGATTTAAAATTTTCTCACATGAAATTTGAGTTTTGTGTGGTGATCCCGAATTTCGCACCTTTTTGCGCTAGGACGCGAAGTTTACGAGTTTTAACGATTTAAAGTTTTCTAACATGAAATTAGAGTTTTTGGGTTGAAAAACAGTTTTGTTTTGACCCTGTAATGGTGATCCCGAATTTCGCACCTTTTTGGGCTAGGACACGAAGCTTACGAGTTTTAACGATTTAAAGTTTTCTAACATGAAATTAGAGTTTTTTGGTTAAAAACAGTTTTGTTTGACTCTGGGGTGCTGATCCCGAATTTTGCACCTTTAGCGCTAGAACGCGAAGTTTACGAGTTTTAACGATTTAAAATTTTCTATGATGAAATGTGAGTTTTTTTGTTGAAAAACAGTTTTGTTTTGACCCTGTAGTGGTGATCCCGAATTTCGCACCTTTTTGCGCTAGGACGCGAAGTTTACGAGTTTTAACGATTTAAAATTTTCTAACATGAAATTAGAGTTTTTGGGTTGAAAAACAGTTTTGTTTTGACCCTGGTGTGGTGATCCCGAATTTTGCACCTATTGCGCTAGGACGCGAATTTTACGAGTTTTAACGATTTAAAATTTTCTATGATGAAATTTGAGTTTTTGGGTTGAATAACAGCTTTGTTTTGACCCTGGTGTGGTGATCCCGAATTTCGCACCTTTTGCGCTAGGACGCGAATTTTACGAGTTTTAACGATTTAAAATTTTCTAACATGAAACTAGAGTTTTTGGGTTGAAAAACTGTTTTGTTTTGACTCTGGGGTGCTGATCCCGAATTTCGCACCTTTTGCGCTAGGACGCGAATTTTACGAGTTTTAACGATTTACAATTTTCTAACATGAAATTTGAGTTTTTGGGCTGAAAAACAGTTTTGTTTTGACCCTGGGGTGCTGATCCCGAATTTCGCACCTTTTTGCGCTAGGACGCGAATTTTACGAGTTTTAACGATTTAAAATTTTCTAACATGAAATTAGAGTTTTTGGGTTGAAAAACAGTTTTGTTTTGACCCTGGTGTGGTGATCCCGAATTTTGCACCTATTGCGCTAGGACGCGAATTTTACGAGTTTTAACGATTTAAAATTTTCTAACATGAAACTAGAGTTTTTGGGTTGAAAAACTGTTTTGTTTTGACTCTGGGGTGCTGATCCCGAATTTCGCACCTTTTGCGCTAGGACGCGAATTTTACGAGTTTTAACGATTTACAATTTTCTAACATGAAATTTGCGTTTTTGGGTTGAAAAACAGTTTTGTTTTGACCCTGGTGTGGTGATCCCGAATTTCGCACCTTTTGCGCTAGGACGCGAATTTTACGAGTTTTAACGATTTAAAATTTTCTAACATGAAACTAGAGTTTTTGGGTTGAAAAACTGTTTTGTTTTGACTCTGGGGTGCTGATCCCGAATTTCGCACCTTTTGCGCTAGGACGCGAATTTTACGAGTTTTAACGATTTACAATTTTCTAACATGAAATTTGCGTTTTTGGGTTGAAAAACAGTTTTGTTTTGACTCTGGGGTGCTGATCCCGAATTTCGCACCTTTTGCGCTAGGACGCGAATTTTACGAGTTTTAACGATTTAAAATTTTCTAACATGAAATTTGAGTTTTGTGTGGTGATCCCGAATTTCGCACGTTTTTGCGCTAGGACGCCAAGTTTACGAGTTTTAACGATTTAAAGTTTTCTAACATGAAATTAGAGTTTTTGGGTTGAAAAACAGTTTTGCTTTAAGCCTTGTGTGGTGATGCCGAATTTCGCACCTGTTTGCGCTAGGTCGCCAAGTTTACGAGTTTTAACGATTTAAAATTTTCTATGATGAAATTTGAGTTTTCGGGTTGAAAAACAGTTTTGTTTTGACTCTGGGGTGCTGATCCCGAAATTCGCACCTTTTTGCGCTAGGACGCGAATTTTATGAGTTTTAACGATTTAAAATTTTCTAACATGAAACTAGAGTTTTTGGGTTGAAAAACTGTTTTGTTTTGACTCTGGGGTGCTGATCCCGAATTTCGCACCTTTTGCGCTAGGACGCGAATTTTACGAGTTTTAACGATTTACAATTTTCTAACATGAAATTTGAGTTTTTGGGTTGAAAAATAGTTTTGTTTTGACCCTAGGGTGGTGATCTCGAATTTCGCACCTTTTGCGCTAGGACGCAAATTTTACGAGTTTTAACGATTTAAAATTTGTTATGATGAAATTTGAGTTTTTGGGATGAAAAACAGTTTTGCTTTGACCCTTGTGTGGTGATGCCGAATTTCGCACCTGTTTGCGCTAGGACGCCAAGTTTACGAGTTTTAACGATTTAAAATTTTCTATGATGAAATTTGAGTTTTCGGGTTGAAAAACAGTTTTGTTTTGACTCTGGGGTGCTGATCCCGAATTTCGCAAATTTTTGCGCTAGGACGCGAATTTTACGAGTTTTAACGATTTAAAATTTTCTAACATGAAATTTGCGTTTTTGGGTTGAAAAACAGTTTTGTTTTGACTCTGGGTGCTGATCCCGAATTTCGCACCTTTTTGCGCTAGGACGCGAATTTTACGAGTTTTAACGATTTAAAATTTTCTAACATGAAATTTGAGTTTTGTGTGGTGATCCCGAATTTCGCACCTTTTTGCGCTAGGACGCGAATTTTACGAGTTTTAACGATTTAAAATTTTCTAACATGAAATTTGAGTTTTGTGTGGTGATCCCGAATTTCGCACCTTTTTGCGCTAGGACGCGAAGTTTACGAGTTTTAACGATTTAAAGTTTTCTAACATGAAATTAGAGTTTTTGGGTTGAAAAACAGTTTTGTTTTGACCCTGTAATGGTGATCCCGAATTTCGCACCTTTTTGGGCTAGGACGCGAAGCTTACGAGTTTTAACGATTTAAAGTTTTCTAACATGAAATTAGAGTTTTTGGGTTAAAAACAGTTTTGTTTGACTCTGGGGTGCTGATCCCGAATTTTGCACCTTTAGCGCTAGAACGCGAAGTTTACGAGTTTTAACGATTTAAAATTTTCTATGATGAAATGTGAGTTTTTTTGTTGAAAAACAGTTTTGTTTTGACCCTGTAGTGGTGATCCCGAATTTCGCACCTTTTTGCGCTAGGACGCGAAGTTTACGAGTTTTAACGATTTAAAATTTTCTAACATGAAATTAGAGTTTTTGGGTTGAAAAACAGTTTTGTTTTGACCCTGGTGTGGTGATCCCGAATTTTGCACCTATTGCGCTAGGACGCGAATTTTACGAGTTTTAACGATTTAAAATTTTCTATGATGAAATTTGAGTTTTTGGGTTGAATAACAGCTTTGTTTTGACCCTGGTGTGGTGATCCCGAATTTCGCACCTTTTGCGCTAGGACGCGAATTTTACGAGTTTTAACGATTTAAAATTTTCTAACATGAAACTAGAGTTTTTGGGTTGAAAAACTGTTTTGTTTTGACTCTGGGGTGCTGATCCCGAATTTCGCACCTTTTGCGCTAGGACGCGAATTTTACGAGTTTTAACGATTTACAATTTTCTAACATGAAATTTGAGTTTTTGGGCTGAAAAACAGTTTTGTTTTGACCCTGGGGTGCTGATCCCGAATTTCGCACCTTTTTGCGCTAGGACGCGAATTTTACGAGTTTTAACGATTTAAAATTTTCTAACATGAAATTAGAGTTTTTGGGTTGAAAAACAGTTTTGTTTTAAAATTTTCTATGATGAAATGTGAGTTTTTTTGTTGAAAAACAGTTTTGTTTTGACCCTGTAGTGGTGATCCCGAATTTCGCACCTTTTTGCGCTAGGACGCGAAGTTTACGAGTTTTAACGATTTAAAATTTTCTAACATGAAATTAGAGTTTTTGGGTTGAAAAACAGTTTTGTTTTGACCCTGGTGTGGTGATCCCGAATTTTGCACCTATTGCGCTAGGACGCGAATTTTACGAGTTTTAACGATTTAAAATTTTCTATGATGAAATTTGAGTTTTTGGGTTGAATAACAGCTTTGTTTTGACCCTGGTGTGGTGATCCCGAATTTCGCACCTTTTGCGCTAGGACGCGAATTTTACGAGTTTTAACGATTTAAAATTTTCTAACATGAAACTAGAGTTTTTGGGTTGAAAAACTATTTTGTTTTGACTCTGGGGTGCTGATCCCGAATTTCGCACCTTTTGCGCTAGGACGCGAATTTTACGAGTTTTAACGATTTACAATTTTCTAACATGAAATTTGAGTTTTTGGGCTGAAAAACAGTTTTGTTTTGACCCTGGGGTGCTGATCCCGAATTTCGCACCTTTTTGCGCTAGGACGCGAATTTTACGAGTTTTAACGATTTAAAATTTTCTAACATGAAATTAGAGTTTTTGGGTTGAAAAACAGTTTTGTTTTGACCCTGGTGTGGTGATCCCGAATTTTGCACCTATTGCGCTAGGACGCGAATTTTACGAGTTTTAACGATTTAAAATTTTCTAACATGAAACTAGAGTTTTTGGGTTGAAAAACTGTTTTGTTTTGACTCTGGGGTGCTGATCCCGAATTTCGCACCTTTTGCGCTAGGACGCGAATTTTACGAGTTTTAACGATTTACAATTTTCTAACATGAAATTTGCGTTTTTGGGTTGAAAAACAGTTTTGTTTTGACCCTGGTGTGGTGATCCCGAATTTCGCACCTTTTGCGCTAGGACGCGAATTTTACGAGTTTTAACGATTTAAAATTTTCTAACATGAAACTAGAGTTTTTGGGTTGAAAAACTGTTTTGTTTTGACTCTGGGGTGCTGATCCCGAATTTCGCACCTTTTGCGCTAGGACGCGAATTTTACGAGTTTTAACGATTTACAATTTTCTAACATGAAATTTGCGTTTTTGGGTTGAAAAACAGTTTTGTTTTGACTCTGGGGTGCTGATCCCGAATTTCGCACCTTTTGCGCTAGGACGCGAATTTTACGAGTTTTAACGATTTAAAATTTTCTAACATGAAATTTGAGTTTTGTGTGGTGATCCCGAATTTCGCACCTTTTTGCGCTAGGACGCCAAGTTTACGAGTTTTAACGATTTAAAGTTTTCTAACATGAAATTAGAGTTTTTGGGTTGAAAAACAGTTTTGCTTTAAGCCTTGTGTGGTGATGCCGAATTTCGCACCTGTTTGCGCTAGGTCGCCAAGTTTACGAGTTTTAACGATTTAAAATTTTCTATGATGAAATTTGAGTTTTCGGGTTGAAAAACAGTTTTGTTTTGACTCTGGGGTGCTGATCCCGAAATTCGCACCTTTTTGCGCTAGGACGCGAATTTTATGAGTTTTAACGATTTAAAATTTTCTAACATGAAATTTGAGTTTTGTGTGGTGATCCCGAATTTCGCACCTTTTTGCGCTAGGACGCGAAGTTTACGAGTTTTAAGGATTTAAAGTTTTCTAACATGAAATTAGAGTTTTTGGGTTGAAAAACAGTTTTGTTTTGACAATGTAATGGTGATCCCGAATTTCGCACCTTTTTGGGCTAGGACGCGAAGCTTACGAGTTTTAACGATTTAAAGTTTTCTAACATCAAATTAGAGTTTTTGGGTTAAAAACAGTTTTGTTTTGACTCTGGGGTGCTGATCCCGAATTTTGCACCTTTTGCGCTAGAACGCGAAGTTTACGAGTTTTAACGATTTAAAATTTTCTATGATGAAATGTGAGTTTTTTTGTTGAAAAACTGTTTTGTTTTGACCCTGGTGTGGTGATCCTGAATTTCACACCTTTTTGCGCTAGGACGCCAAGTTTACGAGTTTTAACGATTTAAAATTTTCTATGATGAAATTTTAGTTTTTGGGTTAAAAACCAGTTTTGTTTTGACCCTGTAGTGGTGATCCCGAATTTCGCACCTTTTTGCGCTAGGACGCGAAGTTTACGAGTTTTAACGATTTAAAATTTTCTAACATGAAATTAGAGTTTTTGGGTTGAAAAACAGTTTTGTTTTGACCCTGGTGTGGTGATCCCGAATTTTGCACCTATTGCGCTAGGACGCGAATTTTACGAGTTTTAACGATTTAAAATTTTCTATGATGAAATTTGAGTTTTTGGGTTGAATAACAGTTTTGTTTTGACCCTGGTGTGGTGATCCCGAATTTCGCACCTTTTGCGCTAGGACGCGAATTTTACGAGTTTTAACGATTTAAAATTTTCTAACATGAAACTAGAGTTTTTGGGTTGAAAAACAGTTTTGTTTTGACTCTGGGGTGCTGATCCCGAATTTCGCACCTTTTGCGCTAGGACGCGAATTTTACGAGTTTTAACGATTTACAATTTTCTAACATGAAATTTGCGTTTTTGGGTTGAAAAATAGTTTTGTTTTGACCCTAGGGTGGTGATCCCGAATTTCGCACCTTTTGCGCTAGGACGCAAATTTTACGAGTTTTAACGATTTACAATTTTCTAACATGAAATTTGAGTTTTTGGGATGAAAAACAGTTTTGCTTTGACCCTTGTGTGGTGATGCCGAATTTCGCACCTGTTTGCGCTAGGACGCCAAGTTTACGAGTTTTAACGATTTAAAATTTTCTATGATTAAATTTAAGTTTTCGGGTTGAAAAACAGTTTTGTTTTGACTCTGGGGTGCTGATCCCGAATTTTACGAGTTTTAACGATTTAAAATTTTCTAACATGAAATTTGAGTTTTGTGTGGTGATCCCGAATTTCGCACCTTTTTGCGCTAGGACGCCAAGTTTACGAGTTTTAACGATTTAAAGTTTTCTAACATGAAATTAGAGTTTTTGGGTTGAAAAACAGTTTTGCTTTGAGCCTTGTGTGGTGATGCCGAATTTCGCACCTGTTTGCGCCAGGTCGCCAAGTTTACGAGTTTTAACGATTTAAAATTTTCTATGATGAAATTTAAGTTTTCGGGTTGAAAAACAGTTTTGTTTTGACCCTGGTGTGGTGATCCCGACTTTTGCACCTATTGCGCTAGGACGCGAATTTTACGAGTTTTAACGATTTAAAATTTTCTATGATGAAATTTGAGTTTTTGGGTTGAATAACAGTTTTGTTTTGACCCTGGTGTGGTGATCCCGAATTTCGCACCTTTTGCGCTAGGACGCGAATTTTACGAGTTTTAACGATTTAAAATTTTCTATGATGAAATTTTAGTTTTTGGGTTAAAAACCAGTTTTGTTTTGACCCTGGTGTGGTGATCCCGAATTTCGCACCTTTTTGCGCTAGGACGCGAAGTTTACGAGTTTTAACGATTTAAAATTTTCTAACATGATATTAGAGTTTTTGGGTTGAAAAACAGTTTTGTCTTGACCCTGGTGTGGTGATCCCGAATTTTGCACCTATTGCGCTAGGGCGCCAAGTTTACGAGTTTTAACGATTTAAAATTTTCTATGATGAAATGTGAGTTTTTTTGTTGAAAAACTGTTTTGTTTTGACCCTGGTGTGGTGATCCTGAATTTCACACCTTTTTGCGCTAGGACGCCAAGTTTACGAGTTTTAACGATTTAAAATTTTCTATGATGAAATTTTAGTTTTTGGGTTAAAAACCAGTTTTGTTTTGACCCTGTAGTGGTGATCCCGAATTTCGCACCTTTTTGCGCTAGGACGCGAAGTTTACGAGTTTTAACGATTTAAAATTTTCTAACATGAAATTAGAGTTTTTGGGTTGAAAAACAGTTTTGTTTTGACCCTGGTGTGGTGATCCCGAATTTTGCACCTTTTGCGCTAGAACGCGAAGTTTACGAGTTTTAACGATTTAAAATTTTCTATGATGAAATGTGAGTTTTTTTGTTGAAAAACTGTATTGTTTTGACCCTGGTGTGGTGATCCTGAATTTCACACCTTTTTGCGCTAGGACGCCAAGTTTACGAGTTTTAACGATTTAAAATTTTCTATGATGAAATTTTAGTTTTTGGGTTGAATAACAGTTTTGTTTTGACCCTGGTGTGGTGATCCCGAATTTCGCACCTTTTGCGCTAGGACGCGAATTTTACGAGTTTTAACGATTTAAAATTTTCTATGATGAAATTTGAGTTTTCGGGTTGAAAAACCAGTTTTGTTTTGACCCTGTAGTGGTGATCCCGAATTTCGCACCTTTTTGCGCTAGGACGCGAAGTTTACGAGTTTTAACGATTTAAAATTTTCTAACATGAAATTAGAGTTTTTGGGTTGAAAAACAGTTTTGTTTTGACCCTGGTGTGGTGATCCCGAATTTTGCACCTATTGCGCTAGGACGCGAATTTTACGAGTTTTAAAGATTTAAAATTTTCTATGATGAAATTTGAGTTTTTGGGTTGAATAACAGTTTTGTTTTGACCCTGGTGTGGTGATCCCGAATTTCGCACCTTTTGCGCTAGGACGCGAATTTTACGAGTTTTAACGATTTAAAATTTTCTAACATGAAACTAGAGTTTTTGGGTTGAAAAACAGTTTTGTTTTGACTCTGGGGTGCTGATCCCGAATTTCGCACCTTTTGCGCTAGGACGCGAATTTTACGAGTTTTAACGATTTACAATTTTCTAACATGAAGTTTGCGTTTTTGGGTTGAAAAATAGTTTTGTTTTGACCCTAGGGTGGTGATCCCGAATTTCGCACCTTTTGCGCTAGGACGCAAATTTTACGAGTTTTAACGATTTACAATTTTCTAACATGAAATTTGAGTTTTTGGGATGAAAAACAGTTTTGCTTTGACCCTTGTGTGGTGATGCCGAATTTCGCACCTGTTTGCGCTAGGACGCCAAGTTTACGAGTTTTAACGATTTAAAATTTTCTATGATTAAATTTAAGTTTTCGGGTTGAAAAACAGTTTTGTTTTGACTCTGGGGTGCTGATCCCGAATTTCGCACCTTTTTGCGCTAGGACGCGAATTTTACGAGTTTTAACGATTTAAAATTTTCTAACATGAAATTTGAGTTTTGTGTGGTGATCCCGAATTTCGCACCTTTTTGCGCTAGGACGCCAAGTTTACGAGTTTTAACGATTTAAAGTTTTCTAACATGAAATTAGAGTTTTTGGGTTGAAAAACAGTTTTGCTTTGAGCCTTGTGTGGTGATGCCGAATTTCGCACCTGTTTGCGCCAGGTCGCCAAGTTTACGAGTTTTAACGATTTAAAATTTTCTATGATGAAATTTGAGTTTTCGGGTTGAAAAACAGTTTTGTTTTGACCCTGGTGTGGTGATCCCGAATTTTGCACCTATTGCGCTAGGACGCGAATTTTACGAGTTTTAACGATTTAAAATTTTCTATGATGAAATTTGAGTTTTTGGGTTGAATAACAGTTTTGTTTTGACCCTGGTGTGGTGATCCCGAATTTCGCACCTTTTGCGCTAGGACGCGAATTTTACGAGTTTTAACGATTTAAAATTTTCTATGATGAAATTTTAGTTTTTGGGTTAAAAACCAGTTTTGTTTTGACCCTGTAGTGGTGATCCCGAATTTCGCACCTTTTTGCGCTAGGACGCGAAGTTTACGAGTTTTAACGATTTAAAATTTTCTAACATGATATTAGAGTTTTTGGGTTGAAAAACAGTTTTGTTTTGACCCTGGTGTGGTGATCCCGAATTTTGCACCTATTGCGCTAGGACGCGAATTTTACGAGTTTTAACGATTTAAAATTTTCTATGATGAAATTTGAGTTTTTGGGTTGAATAACAGTTTTGTTTTGACCCTGGTGTGGTGATCCCGAATTTCGCACCTTTTGCGCTAGGACGCGAATTTTACGAGTTTTAACGATTTAAAATTTTCTAACATGAAACTAGAGTTTTTGGGTTGAAAAACAGTTTTGTTTTGACTCTGGGGTGCTGATCCCGAATTTCGCACCTTTTGCGCTAGGACGCGAATTTTACGAGTTTTAACGATTTACAATTTTCTAACATGAAATTTGAGTTTTTGGGCTGAAAAACAGTTTTGTTTTGACTCTGGGGTGCTGATCCCGAATTTCGCACCTTTTTGCGCTAGGACGCGAATTTTACGAGTTTTAACGATTTAAAATTTTCTAACATGAAATTTGAGTTTTTGGGTTGAAAATAGTTTTGTTTTGACCCTAGGGTGGTGATCCCGAATTTCGCACCTTTTGCGCTAGGACGCAAATTTTACGAGTTTTAACGATTTAAAATTTGTTATGATGAAATCTGAGTTTTTGGGATGAAAAACAGTTTTGCTTTGACCCTTGTGTGGTGATGCCGAATTTCGCACCTGTTTGCGCTAGGACGCCAAGTTTACGAGTTTTAACGATTTAAAATTTTCTATGATTAAATTTAAGTTTTCGGGTTGAAAAACAGTTTTGTTTTGACCCTGGTGTGGTGATCCCGAATTTCGCACCTTTTGCGCTAGGACGCGAATTTTACGAGTTTTAACGATTTAAAATTTTCTAACATGAAATTTGAGTTTTGTGTGGTGATCCCGAATTTC